>BLBF01000057.1:8056914-8070998 GCA_015471245.1 Laticauda colubrina
GAGAGAGGGACAGAAAGAGAGAGATAAAAAGAGAGAGACAGAGAGACGGACAAAAGGAGAGAGAGAGAGAGAGAGAGTGTAGGGGAGGCAGGGTTTGCGACTGCAGTTCCCATCCTCCTTCTCAACCAGGGGAGCAGGGGCCGATGGGAAAGGGAGTGGGCTGGGCACAAGCTCAACCCTTTCCTTCCGACAAAGAGTCTCGGGTTCCAATCCAATTTCTGGAAAATTGGGGAGAGGGGGGGGGGAGAGCCACTCTTGCTGGGATCCCTGCAGCTGGCGGGGCGGGGACAGGCGATGCTGGGCCTTTCAAGAACAACGTCTGGGCCACGCCGGCTGGGGAACATGGGGCCCGAGGGTTGTCCTCCCCCCCCAAAAAAAAAATAAAAAATAAAAAAGGCGGAAAAGCTGCCAGACCCCGAGAACCTCTTTGGCTGCGGATCCCCCACCTGCCCCGCTCGCCTTTCCTTCAAGGCCGGGAGAGCCTCGAGAACCGTCGCTTCCAAATAGATTGGCAGGAGGGAGGGGGAACCGCTGCACGCCACCCACCGACCCGACCTGGTTTTGTTAGGCAGGCAGAACAGTTTTGAGGCGGTGGGCGCCACGCTTTGAAACCTTGCAAGCAGCCAAGGGGAAAAATAGGGGAAAAAAAAAATGAAATAAATCAGAAAACAAAACGCGGCGTCTTTTTAAAACTCGCTTGAAAACCATCACACCATCCTCCTCCTCCCGCCTCTTCTCCGCGCTCCTTCCCAATTGAGGGGCTGCCCAAGAGAGGAAGGGGGTCAAACTATTCTCCAAGGCACCTGAAGGCCATTCAAGGAATAATGGACAGAAACTGACCAAGGAGAGAGATTCAACCTGGAAATAAGGAGAACATTATCTGACAGGGAGAGAGCAACCAACCCCTGGAACAGAAGTTGCCCTCGGAAGTTGTGGCAGCTTCATCCCTGGAGGCTTTCAAGAAAGAAATTAGACTGCCATCTATCAGAAATAGTGTATAGGGCCTCCTGCTTGGGCAAGGGGTTGGACTAGATGACCTACAAGGTCCCTTCCAACGCTGATTGCCCGTTGTCTGTTAATTGAACCGCCTCCCAGGCCGTGGGGCTTCTCTGGTGGGGGAAGGCAACCTGTCACAAGGTGGGCTTTAATCCGCCAGGAACCTCCCCCCCCCCCCCTCCACGCCAAAGCCCCGTGGACCCATCGGGCAGAGCTGGAGGACTCTGGGGCAGCCCGTCCCCCGGTTGCAGATCTCAGCCGACCTTTTGAGCTGCGGATGATGGGGAACGCGCTCCTGGCGGGGCGGCGGGGAGAACAGGCATCGCTGCGCCTCAGCCTCTTCCTGATTTCCTCCCCCCCCCCCACCCCCCCCCCCCCGTGCGCATCCCGAGCTTTGGGGGAAGGGGTCCCGCCACCTCAACTTTGCCCGAAGAAGCTGGGAAGGGGGGACGGGACGGCGGCGGGGATAACGGGGGGAGCTCGCGATTTGGGGCCAAACCTTTGCAGAGGAAGGCGTGGGGGGGGGGCCTTCCCCCCCCCTCCCCCATTGGCTTCCTCGCTGCCACCTCCAGCTCATGAATAAAAAGAGGCTGGGGGGGGGGGTAAGGGGGGGCTCAGAAAGGAGAGAGGAAGGCAGACGCCTTCACGCCCAGCCTGGCCGAAAGTTTCTTTCTTTCTTTTTTTTTTCCCTCTCTTTCCGACCACGCGCTTTTTTTTTTTTTCTTTTTTCTTTTTTTTTTTTTTTGTCAGCCGCCCCCCCCAGCCTCCCGCCTCCCGCCCCCAAAGTAGCACAAAATCAAAGGGAGCCGAGCCGGGGAGCCCTTTCGGGAGAGAGAGAGAGAGACCCGCGGCGGTGGCTGTCTGTGCGCTCCCCCCACCCTTCTCCCTCTCCCTCTCTCTCTCTCTCTCACTCTCTCTCTCTCTCTTTCTCTCTCTCTGCCCGGGTGCGCGCCCGGTACCCCAGCTGCTGAATTGGGGGGCGCTTCCAACCTCCCAGCACACACACACACACACACACACACAACACACACACCCCTTTAAGGAAAGCCTGCCGCCCGTGCTGGCGCTGCCCCCGGAGGGAAGAGGCTCGGGGAGGCTCGCGCTTCGCCCCCCGCCGCCCGCCTCGCCTCTTCTCCAGTGGGGCCGAGACTCCGGCGCTGCCTCCCTCTCCGCAGCTTCTCCGCCGCGCCCGGCAGCCTGGACTGGAGCATGGCCGCCCTGCCCGGGACCGTACCCAGGATGATGCGCCCGGCGCCCGGGCAGAATTATCCCCGCACCGGATTCCCTTTGGAAGGTACGTGGGAACGCTTTTTGGCTGGGGAAGAAGCCCAACGCCCGCCCGGGAAACTCCTGCGCAAAGAGACGCTCCCTTCCCAAGTTTGTGGCTCCGCCAACCGGCCTTTTTTTTTTTTTTTTTTCCCCGCTCCTAAAAGGCCGCTTTCGCCTTCTCTCTCTCTCTCTCCCCTTTGGTGAGGGAGGGGCGCCGCTTCCTCTTCCACCCCGTCCCTGGGGAAGAAAACTTGGACTGGAAAGGAAAGGAAAAAGTTAGCGCGTCCTTCGGAATTCCCAGCGGACTCCGAAGAAGCCGCGGAAAAGCCGGGGTCGCTGCTGCGGGGAGAGCCAGCGGGCTTCCTTTTTCGGGCAGCCTGGCCGGGTTGTGTGTGGGGAGGGGGAGAGAACGGGGTCTTTCCAAGCTGGGGCTGGAGAAGGGAGGCAGCCTTGGGTTTTTGGACCCCCTCCCCAAAGCACCTCTTCCTTCCTGCCCATCCATACAAGTGGCGTCGCTTTGTAGATTCCGGAGGGGACGCGCAAAAAGTGTTTGCTGTTTGTGGGGGGAACGAAGAGTTTGGTCGCTGCTCATCTGCTCTTAACCGAATGTCACCCTCGTGTTTATTCATCATTATTTGCATTATTATTTTGCATCGCTGTTCGGATGGCTGAAGAACGGGGGGCGGAAAAGCGGCGCGCGTGGGCTTTCCAAAAACCCCCCCAAAATTACACACGTGTTCATTTTCTCGCCCGGCTTTCCCTCTTCTCCCGCCGGCCCGAAAAGATGTGGAAAGAGGGATATTAATTAATCGGGAAAGGGCTTTTTTTTTTTCCCTTGCCCGCCTCGCTTCTTCTTCCCCCTCCTCTCCCGCCCCTCCGACCGTTTCTTGGCCGCTCCGCCGCCGCGCTGCGGAATTAAAGCAAACTCGGGGGCTCCCTTCCTGCATTTATTAAAGCAAATTGGGTGCCCCTAAAGCGTGCTCAAGTGGGAGCCGGGAAAAGCGGCAGGAAGGAGGGGAGCCACGCCGGCCGCGAAAACACACACGCGGCCGGGATTGGCGTGAAGTGGTTCTTCTCTGTGGCGAATGGAAAGGAAACAGTCCGGGAAACAGGAAAGGAGGATCAAAGGATTACCAAAATATTTGTACATCGTGATGGAGAATAATGACCGCGCGTCGGGAGCCGCGGCGGATGGTCCACTCGAGGCTTAGCCGTGGCTAATGAGGTATCATTCCGAGTGACTTCGAATTAGTGGCGCGTGATTCTTGATTAAACAAGCCAGGCGGAGGTCTGGAGCCGAGTTTTGCGTGCAGGGAACCACGTCCGAGGGGCAGAGAGAGAGAGAGAGAGAGAGAGAGACAAACACGCACCTACACGAACCGTCAGTGTATTTATTTTATGAATGATGAGGATGAGGGTGCAGCCGAGAATAGCTTGGTTGGATCTGGACCAGCTGGGAGGAGAAAAACGGGCGACGAATTTGCAACTGAAGCCCCGTGGCGCAGAAACCGCCTTGATTAATCGGACTTTCTAGGTCTGAAAAGGGTGGGAAATTGACATTTCTCCCGGGTGGAAAACAAAACAAAAAAAACCAAAAAAAGCAAATCAATTGAACTCCGAAAGAAGGAACGTGTTCCCTTTGAAAACGCTCCGCGGCGGCTTTTTAACATTTATTTTAATCGTGCACTGATGGTGTGGCCGTCCCGTTTTCAATTTTATTTTATTTTTTCAGTTAAAGCGAGGCCATGACAAAACTCTTGTTTTTGAGGTTAGGAAAATCTTGTTTTCAACCGGAGCGGGGCTTGGCTCGACGGCCGACAAAGAAAAACGAGGCGCTTTTGCTAGTTTTCTCCCGCGCGCCGAAAGTAGGAAAAGCAAGGAGAGGGAAGATTTTTAAAATGTTGCTGAGTGGCAAGAAGATTCTTCTAAATATTTAGGGGCGAGGAGGAAAATTGTGTCCGGAGATTGGGGGAAGACTTTTTACTTGGTGTTTTTAGGATGTCCAACTTTCTCCACCGAAAGCAAACCAGCTGTTAGTAAAAACGGCAACCAGTTGTAAACGCTGGGCGCACAGTTGGGGGAAAAAAAACACCAAGGAAAACCTTTAATCAACCTTTATGTTTAAGTTAAAAACGGCCGCACACTTTGGAGATGCTCAGGGAAAGCGATAAAACCACCAGAGGCTTAACCACGTTTCTGAAATAAACCACACTTGGTTGAATTCATGTCACACCCAGGACTGACACCAAAGTGACTCCAGGCTAGTGGAGGGACTAATGAGAAAGCAGATTTACACACCCACATCAATTAAACTAGGTAGTGTTAAGTGCACACTTTGGTTTACTTAAAGAGTGAGCATCTTGGACATAACGGCATTTCAGCACCCTGGTACAAAGTGAGATGATAACATGGTTTCATGGTACAGCCAACCAGATGTTTTGACTGGATTTTGTCCATCTGTTCAACTAGCTTTTCAGCATGCGATCCCTTACAATCATAATAACAGTTGTAATAGGTCCTACTGAGTCCTTCCCAATGACTTGGGATGATACTGTTATTGTTATTATCATTTCTTTTATTCATTAAACATGAAATTCAGCCAACCGAACATTTAAAAATGCATCACAAATATCATTGACTATGAATCTTATTTTATCTCTTTTGTTCATTAAACATGAAACTCAGTCAACTGTACATTTAAAAATGTACCACAAATACCATTAACTGGCTCTGATGGTTGATACAGGATCCTAGTTATCAACCAATCATCTTCTTTTTCCCCTTCCTCCTTCTCCTCCTCCTATTATTATTTTATCTCTTTTATTCATCAAACATGAAACTCAGTCAACTGAACATTTAAAAATGCATCACACTGGTGCTGATGCTTGATACAGGATGCTGCCAGCATCCTAGGTATCAACCAAGTATTACTACTACTACTACTACTATTATTACTATTATGGTTTTGATTACTACTACTACTGTTATTGTCGTTCTAAGGCATGCTGAAAAGCTAGTGGTGGCAGAAAGTTTCCACAATTTCCCTTTTTTAGATGTTTTCGGGCATTTTCATGTTTCCCCCCTCCGAAGAGAGGGTCATCCCTTCATTTTCATGGCAGGTTGCAAAACAAACAGAGCAGGGTTTTCCCCCCCACCCACCCACCCATTTGAAAGGGGAGATCTATTTGCTATGTTTAGGTTTCCACACTCCGTTTATTGATCCCGTCCCTGGGTGGGTCCTGTGTTTGGGGCTTGCAAAATTTAGCAAACCGCCAGTCAACCAGATGGAGAAAAACGATGCGCTCCTTGGCTCCTCCAACTGGGGTGGGTTTTTTTTTTTTTTTTGTTTTTTTTTTGGGTGTCCCGTTGTGCAGATTCAATGGCTGGGTGTCTCTCTTACACATTATCTCCCTCTGCGCCCCAGACTTACCAGCCTTGGTGGATTGGGCCCAGAGGGCTGGTTCTGTGTTTGTCATGGGGGGTGGTGTCCCTCAGACTCCGCGGGGCTGACTTTAACAGGATGCCAATGTGAGATGCCCACGGGGGTGGGGTGGGGTGGGGTGGGGGAAGAATCGCGGAATTGCCCGGACTCAGCCTTCACTCTTAAAAGCACAATCTGGAAGGGGACGGCATGCACAAGAGAGTTGAGGGGGTGCTGGGACTGAGGAGGGGAGGCATGCCCCCCCCCCAAGCCATTAACCAGGGGGCTTTTAATGGCTGCAACTGCACAGCCCCCACCTCATCCCCCAATTGCCTCTAATCCCGTCCCTGCAAAAAATAGGGCAGGGTCCTTTTTTCTCTCTCTCTCTCTCTCTCCAGAAGCTGTGACACCAAAAGAGGGGAGGGCCTGCAGCCTCCTGCTGAGACCAGTGTAGATTGCTGGGGGTGGGGGGCTTTGGTGCCTGGACTCCGTTCTCCCCTCTCCCCCCCCCCAGTAAAAAAATAATGCTAAGGATGTGCGGGGCAGGTGGTGGGAAACGCAAGCTTTTAAAAATTGGTTGGTCGGGTAGTCAAGCCTGCTTTCTGGAAATTTAAGCTTTTCACTCTCCCAAGGATTGGTGAGGAGGGAGTTGCTTTGCCTCCCGTTTTCTTTCTGGAGAATCCTCCCAGGAGGAACAGGGAAGGTGGGACAGGGGACACACACACACATGCACACACGCGCACACACACGTGTGTGTGTGTGTGTCTGTAACCCCAAAAGCAAATGTGGGATGCTCTCTAGGAAAGAGGAAGAAGCTTCAGTGGTTCTTCATCCACTTGGCAGCTGGATGATTGAGCTGCCATGTGGGAAGTCCACCACCACCACCACCACCACCACCACCACCACCACCACCGAGAGGTGTTGTGGTCTTCAGAAGGAGACTTTCCCCAATTTGGGGGGAGGGGGTCTCCAGGGTCTTGACTGGGCTCCCACCCCAATTCTCAGGCCACAAGCCGAGCTCCAGAGCCATCTCCCAACTAGAGAAGCAACCCATCCTTATGCCGGGAGCCTCCAACTTCAGGGATTCTCAACACAGTTGATGCTGTGTAGTCTAGGGCCAAGAAGGGGCAGCCCTTGTTGACTGAGCAGGCGAGGATGCCTTGACCTCTTTTCCCCCTTTCCCCCCCCCCCCCCGCAGTCTCGACCCCGCTGGGCCAAGGGCGAGTCAACCAGCTTGGAGGTGTCTTCATCAATGGGCGCCCCCTGCCAAACCACATCCGCCATAAGATTGTTGAGATGGCGCACCATGGCATCCGTCCCTGTGTCATCTCTCGCCAGCTGCGGGTCTCTCATGGCTGCGTTTCCAAGATCCTTTGCCGATACCAAGAAACAGGATCCATCCGGCCGGGAGCCATCGGTGGCAGCAAGCCCAGGGTGAGTGAGGGAGGGAGTTAGTTGGAAGCCCACCAGGAAGCGCGGGGGGGGGGGGGCAGTGACCAGGTGAGGACAGAGGCCTTCTGGGTTTTGTGCCACTTCCTTGCCTTGGATTGGCAGGGAGAGTTGAAGGGGGGGGGGAGAGTCACGGACTTAGTGGCAGCCCTTGGAGTTAGATCTGCCTAGATCAGGGCGTCTCCAAACTTGGCAACTTTAAGACTTAACAGATAACAGATATTCAGAGTTGGAAGGGATCTTGTAGGTCATCTAGTCCAACCCCCCTACGCCTAAGCAGCAGACCCTACACCATTCCTGACAGAGAGCAGTCCAGTCTCTTCTTGAAAGCCTCCAGGGATGAAGCTTGCACAACTTCTGAAGGCAACTTCTCTTCCATGGGTTGATTGTTCTCACTGTCAGAAAATTTCACCTTATTTCCAAGTTGAATCTCTCCCTGATCAGTTTCCATCCTTTATTCCTTGTCTGGCCTTCAGATGCCTTGGAGAATAGCCTGACCCCCTCCTCCTCTTTGGGGCAACCCCTCAAATATTGGAAGATGCTCTCTTCTCTTCCCTAGATTATCCAGGCCCAGTTCCTGCAACTGTTCATGGTAGGTTTTAGTCTCCAGATATGCTGATTGGAGAATTCTGGGAGTTGAAGTCCACAAGTCTTAAAGTTGCCAAGTTTGGAGACCTCTGGCTTAGATAACGGAACAGCTTCCTCCTTCATTGCTAGGTTTAGCTGTTTCCCTCAAATTTACTCTTGAATTTGACCTCCAAATAATATTCCCTTGAAGAGGGAAAGCATCTTGGTCTTCTATCCTTTCTTAAGAAGTAGAAGGAAGTCCCAAAGGTGGTGTTGTTTTTTTCCCCAAGAAGCCATTGGACTTTCTGGTTTTCCTTTGAAGACGTTTCACTTCTCATCCAAGAAGCTTCATCTGTTCTGAAAGAAGGGAAATTCTTCATTCAGAGCTGAAGAAGCTTCTTGGATGAGAATCGAAACGTCTTCAAAGGAAAACCAGAAAGTCCGGTGGCCTCTTGAAAAAAATGCACCTTTGGGACAACCCAAATGACCTTTCCATAGACAGTAGAAGGAACGGTGACTGATCCAACCTTCTTGACAAAGTGGCCTTCTAGGTTGAGCATGGAATGGACATCCCCAGATCAAACCAGCTTGGCAGTCCATTGGTAGTCTATAGGACTTGAATTTAAAAGTGCATTTTGGTTCTCTCCCTCCCATCCTTCCTTCCCTCCCTCCCTCTTCCCTCCCTCCCTCCCTTCCTAAATCTCTCTTAACCCCAAAAGCAGGTTGCCACTCCAGATGTGGAGAAAAAAATTGAAGAATACAAGCGGGAGAATCCTGGCATGTTTAGCTGGGAGATCCGAGACCGGCTACTCAAAGATGGCCATTGTGATAGGACCACAGTCCCTTCAGGTGAGAAGGAAGCCAGACCAGACAGTTAAGACTTTTAAATTCTGTATTTTCTGGCCAGCTCCACAGTAGCAGCCATCCTTCAACTTTAGGAAGGGACCTTATAGCTGGATTTCACTCCCTTAACCCAACTTCCTGACTTTAGGCCAGGTCTAAACAAGCCACAAGAACTAGGTTTGCATATCTGGAATTTCACTTTGTGTACCACCAACCCAAACCATAATTTTGGGCTCAGTGCTGTGTTAGACTCAGAAAGTTGGGTTAATTGAAAATGGAGCAAAGTCCTAGCAACTTGGCCAGATATCTTTCTAGCTCCTACTTTTCAGAAACTTCTTTTAATCTTCACCAAAATTTGTGCTGTAACATTTCAGTGAGGGAGGAAGCATTTTTCTTTCACCATAGATTTTCTGATGAGGTTCACATCCCTGCACCAAACTAGGATCAGGTCTTGGTAGATATGGCATAGGCAACATTCAGACATGACTCTTTAACATCTGAAGAATGTTGAATCTAGAAGCCATGTCAGCTTCTTCTTTGCTGGAGAAGGCCAAAGTTATGGTTATGGTTGACATTTTAAATGAAGATCATTGGCCTGAACTTCAGTGCAGCATATCAACAGGGCAAGATTTTTTTCCCCTCCTCCCTGCTTACAAGTCAGAATTTTTATCATGGCCATTTGAAGATGACGTTGCAGGAAACAAAAAGTTTCCTTCTTTTAATTTGTTCACCTCATTAGAAAAAAGGAAATGAAGAAAAAAAAAGGAGACCATTTAAAGAAAGCAGGCATGATATTGACCTAACTAAGAAAGAGGCCCAGGAAATTTCTAGAACCCTGCAGAAATGGTTTGGCTGGAGAACTGTCTTAAAATCCAGTCTTGGTTTGATGCAAATAAACAATACCAACATGTTGTTCAAGATATATTTCCTTGCAGGAAAGTCTGCTGAACATGCCTCTTTACCAATGTGAATATTCACACTTTTTTTTTTTTTTTACAATTAAAGATTGTAAAGATTTAAGACTGATAACTAGCTTCCTTAAGAAATAGGAAGGAAACCGCATTTGATTATATATATATATATGTGTATTTGTGCTGAGCCTTCTGCATCCGAGCAGAATTTTCTACCTTCTCGGAAAAAAGGCTGTGGACAGTTAACCAGAACGTTTAAAAAAAAAACAACAACCCAGTAATCTTAACTGACAACCAAAATATGAGCCCAACCATTTCAAAGCCACTTGTGGTCTCCCATGCCACTGATGTATTTATTAGGAGGAGGTTTGTAAAGGCAGGAAAGGGTTTTCTGAGATGCTCCGAGAGCCTTTACAAGAGTGGAGCTGATCTCCTTTTTCAATTTTCTCTAGGCCTTCTGGGTTTCCTTTTTTTTGTTTCATGGTTCTGCTTTTTATCCTGAAAATAATCACTTGCAGGCAGGGGAATCAAGAGATCCTGCAGCAGGCAGCCTGTTGGGAAAAGATTCACTTTGGGGAGGTTTGGCTGCCTAAGTAGGGTGTTATATGTGTGTCTGGGTGCATTCAAACCAGGTTCCTGTTGCTGAAGTCTATTCCTTCCCTTTAGCGTGGCAGCTAGAATATTAATCGTGCGAAATAAATAAATAAAGCATTTCCTGAGCCTCTTGACACGGGAACAGATAATATTGTAATGTCCAAGAAAGCACCATGTTTACTCAGAAGGAATTAGCCTTCGAAACGGCAGGGGATTAAATCCAATGTGTAAGGGCTGCTGTTTTATTAGACTGGTAGTGTTTTACAGAAGTGCGGACGTATTAATCCATCACAATTAAATGTGCTTAGACCTGGTGAGTTTCAGAGGGTTTGTTTACCTATCCAATTTTATTTCTGGCCCGTCCTTCAAGGTTTTTTTTTTTTGCCTTTGGAGCACCTTTTGCACTTATGTTTGAAGGAACTGGAGTTGTGTGACTACGGTGTGGCTCTGAGTGGCTTACAATTTCATAATGCAGCTCAGTTTTTATATAGATATATATATATATATATTACAAAACAGAGAAGTCAAAATATGTTTGCAATGGTCGCCAACCACCCTCCAGGGAAGGATCCGGAGTTGTGTAACTGCAGTGTGGCTCTGAGTGGCTTACAATTTCACAATGCAACTCAGTTTGACTTCAACATTTGGTCAGAAGTGACCAGGAGTTCTCTGTAACTCTTAAATGTGAATGGGTCTCCAAAGAGGCATGGATGATCTTCAGTAAATTCTATTTGTTGGCATTGTTTCTTTGGGTGTATCTTAAAACGACAGCTTAGAGTCTGGTGGCACTCTCCATTGATGGAAGCCTCCAAACCAGGAGCAAACCTAGTGTTTCCTCCTAAACTAAGCTTGTGGGAATATCTCCTCAGCTTCCTATCATTTTAGGAAATGATATGGATGAATTAAACCAGGCATCCTGGGGGTTTTCTTTGCATGGAATTGTTTTCAATCAGCACGCTGGCTGAGAATGATGGGCTTCTGAATAGACAAGAGAAGGTAGCCTTTAGCCAAATGGATTGAGGTGTCCTCCTTTGACAGGGTCTTGGAGATGGCTTCTGGACAGATAACCAGGAGTAGAAAGGAACCAATCCATTTGGACTGGCCATTGATTGAATGTCTTGGTTGGTTCAGCTGTTCAGCCAGGCCTTGCCCCACAAGCTGCCAGCCCAACAACCTCAAGATTAACACCAACCCTGTCACGGTTTCTGGTGTGATGTAACGGTTGGTACAACTGGCAAACCAGCACCCAGAAGATGCTGGGATCATCTGAAAATCTAGATCAAGCTGGAATCTTGTGGTGTTTTTGCCTAACTTTTCTCAATTGAAGGCTTCTGTCTTTTTTTTTGGGGGGGGGGGGGGCTCTTCTCCCCCCCCCCCCCCCCGCTTCCCTTCCAAAGCAGCTTATATGTTCTTCTTCTGTCTTTGACTGTCTGAGGTTTAGTGAGTTCGATTAGCCGTGTGCTCCGAATCAAGTTCGGGAAGAAAGAGGAAGAGGAGGATCACGAGAAGAAGGAGGAGGACTGCGAGAAGAAGGCCAAGCATAGTATCGATGGCATTTTGGGTGACAAAGGTAGGCGTTGCTTTAAAAAAGAACATATATACTTTAAAACTTTAAAAATAAAAGAGATTTTACATATATATATATATATATATATGAAATGAAATTCATATCACATTTCCTACTTCTACCTATGCTGCTCTACTTTCCCTCTATTCATTTATTTTCTTCCCAATGACCCGTAGAAATTCCATAACTGTCAGTTTCTGGATGCTTTCAAGATTTTCCTTGCAAAAAAACATGTACTTTTGCAAAGTTAAGGTTTATTTTTTCTCCCTGCTGATTTGGCAATGGGTGCCTCAGGACAAATGGACAGTCATTTGTCTGAACTGGTATATAGGGTCTCCTGTCTGAGTAATAGGTTGGACTGGAAGATCTCTAAGGTGCCTCCCAAACTCTGTTGTTTTGTAGTCTGTTCAGATTGCTATTTGTCTGTGTTAAATTCTGCATGTGGGATTCTTGAGTTTTCTAGATTTCTACTTTACTGGATTCCCTGAGAGGCGAGTTTTCTGTGGTTGGGGAAGAGACAGTTTTCATATAAGAATCCCATGCTTGATGCCTTTCTAGGGATGTTGAAATTGTTGTTTTTGTTGTTGTAGCATTTAAACAAAAATAAGTATATTTGTTTTCAAGTGTTACTTCATCCTGGTGGCTAGTTCAACAGAATACTTCATTTTAAATCAAACAAGAATGGTTGGGATCTCTTCCCCAAGCAAATTACAGTTTCACGAAAGAGAAATGTGTGTGGAAAAAAAATAAACAAGAATCAATCTGTTTATTTCAGTTATGCATAGGGGTGTGTTTGGTTTCAATTTGGATGTGCAGTTTGAAAAATGTTATGTGTTAGCCCTTTTGTTGGTTGCCTTAATCTATGGAGACATTCCCAGACAGGTGACATTTAAGCTAGAATAAGACCTTTGAGAAAGTAATAAAATCTTGGATGTCTCCCTTCAGGAGTTAACTAAATATTAACAAAATTGGAACTATGCAAAATCTTGGATAGTATTTAAACAAGACTTCCCCCCCCCCCCAATATTTTAAAGCTCTAAGAAATTGTTCTGTATTCTGTATAGTGGTGGATTTATGCAGATAAATAGACTCAACAAGATGTCTATAACAAAAGTACATTTATTGGTTCATCAGGTATCAGATTTTTTTTTTTTAAGTACAGTATATTTAAGACCAATTTACATCTTTCCCTACCCGTTACATATTTGAAACCATCAGGGTTAGTATATTTTCTGGTTAAACAGGGGGAAAAACTTAGCAGAAATTAATACATTTTTAAATTTTTTACTTATTTTATAATTTATTTTGCATTGGTGGTTGTGGCACAGAGTTATTAAACACACTTCTTCATTGTTCTCGAAACATTTGGGATTTTAATTTTTTTTTACATTTCCTTTCCCGGTTGGAGATCAGAAGCCTACAAACCGGGGTGGGGGGGGGGGGGGAAGATTTTTAAAAAATTCTATTTCGCACATAAAAACCATGTTTGAATTCACAATAACGTAGAAGCAACCAAATTAAATATTTAGAATAAACTCTTAAAATCTTGAATGTGAGTGACAGAGAGAGAGAGAGAGAGAGAGAAAGCACACACATCCTGAGATCAATATTAGACAGGAACAAATTACACAAACTAGGTGATTCTTCCTTCACAGACTTCCACCTTGGTTTCCTTTTAAAAACAGCCCCCGAACAATAAATCTTTAGAAAAATCATTCAGAAGTCAGGATGGGAAGTACAGTTCCTATGTTCCACATGCCGCTGATCGCTGATGTAGATTCTCACCATCCGCAAGAATTCAAATAAATCCCATTCCAGTGGTTTTATTTTATTTTTCAAATCAAAAATAAATGAAAAGGAAAGGAAGGAGGAGGAGGAGGAGGAGGAGGAGGAGGAGGAGGAGGAGGAGGCAGGCGTTCCCTTCTGCGCAAATTCACCCCGAGAATTACAGATAAAATTAGGAGAGACAGCAAATTGCCCCCCAGAGGGAAATCTCTGTCCTTTTTTGTTTTGTTTCTGGAAGCTTGACTGATCTTTAAAGGCAAATCTTGAATGTCCCTAATAAAAAATTAAAGGGGTGTTTAAAAGAAGGAGGGGGAAAGGGCAGAGGTGAGGTTGGGCCAAGGTGTTGATGTGCTTGGCATGGTTACCTTTGGCATCCGAATTGGGAGGCAGAGGGGTCTGTGTTCAAATTGGGGAGGGCGGTTCACAGGGGGAGGGAGAGATTTGGACTTTCTTTCTTTCTTTCCTCCTTCCCCTTCTTTCTTTCTCTTTCTTTCTTACTTTCTTTCTTTCCCCCTTCCCCTCCTTCCTTCCTTCCTTTCTTTCTTTCTTCCTTCCTTACCCTTCCTTCCTTCCTTCCTTCCTTCCTTTCTTTCCCCCTTCTTTCTTCCTTCCTTCCTTTCTTTCTTCCTTCCTTCCTTTCTTTCTTTCTTCCTTCCCCTTCCTTCCTTCCTTTCTTTCTTCC
>BLBF01000057.1:8071610-8082999 GCA_015471245.1 Laticauda colubrina
CTCCTCCTTCTTCTCCTTCTTCCTTACTCTCCTCCTCCTCCTCGGCCTCGGGGTCTCCTCCTCGCCCCTTCCCCATGTCCGCCGCCGAGTTGTTGAACTTCGGGGCGACGGGCGGCCGGAGAGCCCGGCGGCGGCGGCGGCGGTGGCGTCTGTTTGGGGCAGCGGGAGTCTGGGCGGGCCCGGGGCGGCTCTTCCACCTCCCACCCACCCCCTCCCCGCCCCTTTGGCAGCGGGGTCGGGGGCGGCCTGGGGGGGGGGGGTCTCGCTTATTCTCATTCAAAGGCTCGCGCGGAGCAAAGTTGGGGAACAAAAGCCGGGGGAAAGAAAGGGAAGTAAATTATTCCGCGGCCCCCCGCCGGCCACCGTTTTGTCCGAGTGTGCCCTTCGCCGTCTGTTGGGGGCGGGAGGGGGAGGGGGGGGGTTGCTTCCCCTCCCAACCCGCCCGCCCGGGGGCTGCTGAGACCCTCCCCGCAAAAGGCGCCTTTGTGCGCGTACCCGCCCGCCGCCTCTCTCTTCCCCGCGGGCGGAGTGCGGCCCGGGCTGAGTCTCTTGGCTGGAGGGTGTGTGTGTGTGTGTGTGTGTGTTTGTGTGTGTCTCTGCATGCCGTGTCCCCTCCCCAAACCCCCTTTTTGGGGGGTCTTCGGGAAGGCCCCCCGATTCTCCTCCACCCGCTCTCCCGGAGGCTCCGCGTCGCGTCTCGGTTTGTGAAGAAAAGAAAAGAAAAAGTGGAATAAACCTATAACGGCGGCTATTATTAACAATGAACCGACATCAAAGCCGCATTTCGGATTCGGTTTGGTCCTCCCGGGAAAAAAAAAAAAAATGTGGGTGGGTGGGGGCTCTTTTCCAAGCGTTTCCCCCCCCCCCCGCCCGAAAGCGGCTCTCGGCTCCTCTCCAGCCGGCTCTGCCGCCCCGTAAATGATTATTTGCTCCGCTTCCTTCCTCCAGGGAAGTTAGGAGAACCGCGAGCGGGAGGCAAGGGGGGTGGGGGGCGGGGGGAGCACCCCGAAAGCCAGCAGGGGAGCTTTCTCGCGAGTAAGCCCCCCTTTTCCTCCAGTTTCCTCCCTTCCCCCCCCCCCTCCTGCTCCCGCTTCTCCACGCGAAGTTTTTGGGCTTTTCCCCCCACCTGCCTTGGGGACCAAGCATCCTTCGTCCTTAAGAAAATGTAGAGATTGAAGGGGATCCACCAGGTTTTCAACTCTGATTTAATTCCTTCTCTCTTTCTTTCTTTCGTTCGTTCTTTCTTTCTCTCTCTCTCTCTCTCTGTCTCTCTTTTCCTTTCTCTTTTTCCTTGTCCCTCCCTTTTTCTTCCTTCCTCTTTCTTTCACTTTTTTTTTCTCTTTGCCTATCTTCCTTTCTCTTTCTTTCTCTCTCCCTTTTTCTTCCTTCCTTTCTCTCTCTCTCTCTCTCTTTCTATCACTCTTTTTTCTGTCTCTCTCTCTCTCTTTCTTTCTCTTTTTCTTCTCTGCCTTTCTCTCTCTCTCTCCCTCTCTCTTTCTCCCTCTCTCCACAGACACACTCACTTTCCCTCTCCTTCACAAGTTCTTCCCCCATTGGAATTGTCTCCATCCATTTCTGGATCTTTGGCAAACTGGACTTCACGCTCCCTCCTCCTTTTGCCCACAAGTCCAGTCTGTGGTCCCAATAAAACCAGTTTGTTTGTTCTCCAGACAGGCATCCTGGCTGGTGGTTTTAAAGGCGATAGGTGAAGCAGCTGCCAAACCTCAGCGCTGTACTCTCCAAAAGCAAGGAACTTGGAAACACCCAAACCTGCTGTCTCTCCAGGCCCCTTTTTCCTCTACCTTAAGCCCCTTGGAACACAGTGCCCATCCTCCCCAGCAGCCCACGGGCTGGGGAAGAGGGGCTTTGGTGCAGAGCAGGGTTGAGCTTCCCTACTTTTAAACAGAGTTTTAAGTGCAGACGGATGAGAGGGTTCTTTTGCAAACCCTTTTGGGCTGGATTTGGCAGCTGTCTTTTTCTCTACTAAAGGGGGGAGGACTGGGGGGGGGGCTGTCAAGAGCCCCTCCCCCCTGAAGGGCAGCAAGCCCATCCCTCTGGCTGCCTGGCCTCTCAGTGCCTCGAGAGCCACGCAGATCAAAGGGTGGAGGAAGAGAAGAGGCAAACTCTCTATTGCCGTGATGGCGAACCTGTGGCACACGTGCCAGAGGTGGCAAACAGAGCCCTCTCAGTTGGCATGCATGCTGTCACCAGCTGCTTTTCTGGTTTCTGGCACACACAAAAAGGGGCAGAAAAACAGCCTTGAAAAACACCCCCCCCTCAAAAAAAAAAACCCAGAGCCAAAATATAGGCATGCGCGCACCAGACCAGCCAGCTTCTCACCATCGCACCAGGTCTTCGGTTTTCCAGCATGCACATGCATGCTTATTCCAGTTTGGGCACTGCTCTATTGGCTGGGTGGGTCAGAGGGAGAGAAGGGAGGGAGGGGAGCACAAGAGATCAGACTGCAGTGCCCATTATCCCCATCTGGGATGGCAGAGAGAGATTTCAAAAACCGCTGGAAGAACCTTAACGGAGAGCAGCTGACCCAGAGTCCCCCCCCCCCCAGTTGTTCCATTCACACCTCTGATGGAGAGTGACCCCCAGGGCTAGCAAATTGGGGTAAGAAGCCCCTGGAGACCCCAAGAGAGGGAAGTTGAAACCCAGCCCCACCTTCCCCAGGAGAAGGAAACCAAGGGACAGCAAGGTTGCCACACAGGAAGGGGGGGAAGGATTGGGTGGGGGGTCTCAGGGCCAAGCACGACAGTGACCCAACCCAACTGTGTGTGCACTCAACAAGAGGGTCTTTTGCACCCAATCAAGCCCCCTCTTCCCTTTCTCCTTCCCTCCTGAGCTCGGAAACTTCAAAGGGCAAGATATTTATGGAAGCAAAAGGGGTATCAGGGTTGCAGGCTTGCATAAACTAATCACTGTGTGTGTATGTGTGTATGTGTGTGTGTGTGTAAGGCTTTTTCATAAATCCACTGTGGCCACAAAGACTTCCTTGGGGTCACACGTGGGGGGGATGAGAGAGAGAGTGAGAAAGAAAAAGAGAAAGAGAGAAAAACAGAGAGAGGGGGAAAGAGTCAGAGAAAGGGAGAAATGAAAGAAGGAAGGAAGGAAGGAAAGAGAGAGAGAGAAGAGAAATCTGGAGTGCAGGAATACAGGGTTCATCCCCCTCAACCTTTTGCATGTGGGGAGACTGCCCTAAAACTGGCCAAAATGGCAGGAAAGGTTACTTGACCAAACAAAAAAAGAAAATATTATTTTCCTGGACATTTGTATTTAGTTGGAGCTGAAGTTATGGTTCTAATTTGGAAACAAACATTCTCCAAATACTCTGCAGCTTCCACACACTTCGACCCCTGAGTAAATCTTTCCAAGGAAATGCAGGATTTGGGGGAGTCAGCTCTTAACTGGGAGCTGGATGACTGGGGGAAATGGTTGCGGTGGGAATGCTGATTGCAAAGCAAAAGAATGTACTATTAGTTTGGTTATTTTTGGGGGGGTGGGGGGGGGAAGATAACAGTACCAGGGTGCAGATTTGGGTCTCCGAAAACCTCCACCAAAACTGAAGCAGCATTTCAGAGATGGTGTGGTGGGGTTGTGTTGTCTAAAACACAGCACCACAACAAGACTGTTGTTCCTGGTGTGTTTTTCCAGGGAAACAGGGTTGTTGTAGGGCATAAAAGCAGAGTGAAGGTGCTTGGTCATGCAGATGTAAGAAAGTGCCCTAATCCTGCCTTGTTCACCTTCCTTTGGGGCAACCCCTACCCCTTCTTTTCACCATGGGGTGCCTTTGTTCAGAATCCATGGGCCTGGCTCAGCTCTGTTGCATTTAGCAGGCGGTGGTGCCCTTTTTTTAAACAAACCATGTCCCAAATTTGCCTGCCCTGTTGTGCTCATAGAGTAAATCCACCCCTTCTGGGAATTAAAACAGGCTGCGTGATCAAATTGGACTGAGGAGAGGTGAAGAATTGGGGCAGAAAACATCCATTTGCTTATTAAAAGTCCTGCTTTTAAGTTCCAAGTTTCAGGTAGGACCAGAAAAAGAGAGAAAGGAATTTTACTTCACCACCAAAAGTATCTGATCATCCAATTGATCAAAAGGCTTAGAAATGGCAGATGTTCCCCTGTGAATGAATACCCATCCTCCTCAGCCAGTTACAGGGCCAGCAGGTTGGGTGTTGTAGTAGTGGGTATTTGATGCATCTCCTTTTCCCGTAAGTCAATCTTTTTTTTTTTTCCCCTCTACTCTGTGTTTTAGACAAGAAAAGGAACTGGAGGTGCCTTTTCCTGCAGCAGTGTGGTTAAAAGAATTATATTATTTACCCATATATAGATGTATAATTTTTTCCCCTTCCTCTCCCTCTCTCCTTTGCCATTTGCTTCTTGGTTATTTAAAAGAGAAAGAGGGGAAGAAGCCCTGGGAAAGACGAGGCAAACACTTCAAAAGAAACTCCATCCTCGTCCCTGGAGTTGGAGAAATTTAGAAGATTTAGAAGCTGTATTGGGGGCTGGGGAGGAAAGGAAAGGAAAAGGGGAATTTGAAGCTATTTAGATATTAAAAACCATATTTTCCTGGAGGCATCGGGAGTTTGCCACCATTTGCAATCTCCTCTCCCTCCCTCCCCATAGCCATTTGGCTGGGTAAAATACGGGAGACCAAAATGTTGAACAGAGATAACGGCAGGGAAAACCTCCTTGTAGACTGCATCAGAGCATTAAACTCGGATTAACCTCCCTTCCTCTCCTCCTCCTCCTTACCCCCCCACCTCGCCTGTCCTCTTTCAGCTCCTCCCCCCCCCCCCCCCCCCCCCCCCCCCCCACCACCTTTTCCAAAAAAAACAGAAGAAAAGAAAATTCCAGTGGAATTTGCAGAGGAGGATTTTAAAGCATATCCCCGATTTGTAGCCTGCAAGCTGAAAGGGACTTACTTGAGGGTTAAGGATAAAACCCAGGAAAGGGAGGAGGGAGGAGGAAGAAGAGGAGGAGGAGGAGGAGGAGGAAAAGAAAGAGGAATAATAATAGTAAAAATAATAATAGTAATAGTAGTGACAATAATAATAATAATAATAATAATAATAATAATAATAATAATAATAATATAGTACTTTAGCAGCTGTTCGATCCTTGGTTAGGACTTAAATAGTAAAGTTTTTACCAGTTCCAGATTGTGAATC
This sequence comes from Laticauda colubrina, assembly GCA_015471245.1. Classification (NCBI taxonomy): domain Eukaryota; kingdom Metazoa; phylum Chordata; class Lepidosauria; order Squamata; family Elapidae; genus Laticauda; species Laticauda colubrina. Next base: position 8,076,791 of record BLBF01000057.1, read on the forward strand.
GAATTGAAGATAACAACAACAACAACAACAACAACAACAACAACAATAATAATAACAATGTGCTACTTTAACAGCTCTTAGGTCCTTAGTTAGGACTTGAAAAGCTAGTTTCTACCAGTTCCAGATTATCGATCAAATTGAAGATTAATAATAATAATAATAATGCCAAAAGTTTGGATTTGAGTGCAGGGAACATCAGGTTGAGAAAGTTCTGGAGAATTAAAAAAGATCAAGATCTTGTGGGACTTCAGAATTCAGACTGACAGGCACTTGGCCCACAACACATCTGACATATCAGTAAAAGGTTTGGTTCACTGACATTGCAATACCTGGTGATGCACGAATTGTAGACACGCAGCAAGAAAAAATAGCAAAGTATCGGGACTTACAAATTGAAGTTGAGTGACTTTGGAAAAAGAAATTGTGTATGATACCAATTGTAATTGGAGCCCTTATTGTAATACCTAAAGGGCTGCCTCTCTATTTGGAAATCCTGAATTTATCAGACTTGAATACCCGGATTCTACAAAAAAACCACCCTACTTGGAACAGCTTAATATCCTCTGATGCTACCTGAACAATTCCTGGGTCCTTGGTTAGGTAACTTGCTGAGTTACCAACCAGCCCCAAAAGCTGTGAATCTCACCAAAGATTTAACAATAGCAACAACAATAATAATCATAATAATAACAATCCTCAGATGCTACTTTACTAGCTCTTAGGTCCTTGGTTAGGACTTCAACTGTTCCATTTTTACAAGTCCCAGACTATGAATTGAAATAATAAGAACAATAATAATGATGAAGCAAAACAACCCCACTTTATTCGAAACTGCCTATATACTCAGATGTTACCTTAACAGCTCCCAGGTCCCCGTTTAGCACTTCTTGAACTGTTAAGTTTTTACCAGTCCCAGACTGTGAATAGAATGGAAGATTAAATCTTAAATCATAATATTAGATTCAATATCCTGTGGGAGTTTCGGATCCAAAACAGACAGACATCTGGCCCACAACACGCCTGACATCTCTATTGTGGAAAAGAAATGAAAAAAAGTCCAGTTCATTGATGTTGCAGTACCAGGGGATGCACAAATTGGGAGAAACAACTTGAAAAAAAATCATGAAATATTGCCAACTTGCAAATTGAAATTGAGCGCTTGTGGAGGAAGAAATAAATGGTTGTACCAATAGTAATAAGGACCCCTTGGAGCAATACCCAAAGGGCTGCCTAGATAGGCGGAAATTTTGAAAGTATCAGACCTGAATATCCTGACTTTGCAAAAAACTACCCTACTTGGAACTGCCTATATACTCAGATGTTACTTTATTAGCTTTTAGGTCCTTGGCTAGGACTTATACTGTTAAGTTGTTACCCAGATTTGTGAATTGAAGATTAACCATAACAATAATAGATTCTGTTCCAAAATCTGTTCCAAATTCGGGGGGCCCATAATGGCATTGCAATCTGCCAGTTGATCATGCATGTGGTTTTGTGTGTGTGTGTGTGTGTGTGTGTGTGTGTGTGTGTGTGTGTACACTCATGCAAAGAGTTGGATGCCAACCCTTCTGCCTTGAATGCATTCCCTGGAGAGAGAGAAAAAAGCAAAATCTTTGTCGTGGGCCCTTTTTCAGCCAACCTCGAAACATCCCTGTAAGGTAGACTCACCTTTGGGGGTTCCCCTAAAGTGTGAGGCTCAGGAAATCTCCAGGAGCCATGAATTTGTTCCTCTGTTGGTAAAATTCAAGAAAGGAAATAAATACCTCTTTCTAAAAATATCAGTAGCCATTCCACCTTTGAATCCAGCACCATTTGATGAATAGATATGGACCCCCTCCTCATCCTGCAGACCCTTCTAGAATCTGGTCGGTAAGGTAGACATAATTGACTGATTAACAGAGCTGGAAGGGACTTTGTAGGTCATCTAGTCCAACCCCCCACCCAAGTGGGAGAGCCAAGTCCAATCTCTTCCAGTGATGAAGCTCCCACAACTTCTGAAGGCAACTTCTGTTCCGTAGGTTGATTGTTCTCCCTGTCAGAAAATTCCTCCTTATTTCCATAGTTGAACCTCTCCTTGTTCAGTTTCCATCTATTATTCCTCGTCTGGCCTTCCGGGGCTTTGACCTCTTCCTCCTCCCTGTGGCACCCCCCCCCCAAATATTGGAAGACCCCTATCATGTCTCCCCTGGAGACATTAGCTTCATTTCAAGGAGCATCAGAAATCTGTTGCAAATTTGGAATGGGATGGGACCAAATCTCCGTGCCTAGATTCCTTATTGTTTTCAGCTTTTATTTTTGGCCTGCTACTGGGGGGGGGGGGGGGGGGGGGGAAATGAAGTAACTGACCTTGTGTTCTTCAAAGCAATTGAAGGACACTTTATTTTACTAATTCCAAGCTACCATGTCCTTTTCTCTGCGAAAAATGGTCAGTCCCACTTAGGAACTGAGTCCATTGCTGACTGTTTGTTGGATCAGCCAAGAAGGGGGTGTAGAAACTCTCCGTTTTTAAAAGAAAATAAATTATTGCATCTTCATCATTTGAGACTTTCAAGAAGAGATTGAACTGCCATTTGTTAGAAATGGTGTAGGGTCTCCTGCTCGGGCAGGGGGTTGGGATAGATGACCTACAAGGTCCCTTCCGACTCTGATAATCTGTTAATCTGCACTGCAGGACAGATAAAAGGCAACCAACAGGTGATTTTTCTGACGCAGGGCAGACAGCATAGCCTTGCAACTTTTTGGGGGCCATAGTCGTCAAGTGAGTCATGTCATGCACCGTCCCCCATGGGCCTTGCAAATGGGGGAATCCCCTGACCCAGGGATGCTGCAACCATCATCAATGCACTCCAGTTGCTCAGCGCCTGCATTTTGACCCTGTGCCCATGCTGCATTGGTTGTAAGTCCGAGGACTGGTTGTAAGTGAGGTTCACAGGGCCGTGGTCACCTTGAACCATTGCTAAACAGATATTTGTAAGTCAGGGACTTGTAAAGGTGGAGCTAGCCTTGCTTCCAGACAGGGCTGGGATTCCAAAATCCCAGCAACTGGTTTGCTGCCCAGTTCGCTTGGCGGGATCCTGGCTGTCAGGATTCCGGCAGTTACCCCCCAATTAAATTAAATCATGAGTCTCGAGCCAAGCTTCCAAAACTCAAAAAGGATTTATTGGGAGTTAACATGCCGGCACTGCCTGGGTGTAGCCGACTCTGAGACACACAATTCATGGTCACCCTTGACCCTGGTTTTCCCCCACCCCCTCGAGATGTATCCTAATTCATATCCTCCAATGGGACACTTCCATAGCCCAGAGTCATCAATCAGGCTCTCCAGTTAGAATTTTGCCTGCAGAAACTTCGGTCACCTAGTTACTATCTTTGGAAACATTTATGGAATGCACTTTCAGTTTGCAAGCTGCTGCACTGCACTCCCCTCTCTTTCTGTTGGCGACTCTAAAAAGACCATAGAAATATTTTATGAATTCACAGTGGCCATGATGGGTGTGGCCTACCAGAACTTCCGGGAGGGCCGTTTTTCATCGTTCCCAGAGTCTCCTGCACTTACCTGGGCCACGTGGAGACTCCTCGGAGGGGAGGGGCAGGATGAGCGGGTCCAGCCAGTAGATTGAAATACCGGTTCGGCGAACCAGGTGAAAACTTAACATCCGGTTCTCCTGAACCGGTCCAAATCGGTTAGAATCACAGCCCCGGAGCTGTAATTTTCTTCTACATTTCTGTGAAGGGGTGGGTGGGCGGGTGGGTTTCGCCTGGAAGTTAGAGGTCTTGCATTAGGTTGGGGTGGGGGGTGGGAAGGGGCTTCTAAAGCCTGCATCACATGACAAATTAATAACCTTCCAGCTCAGAGGAAATAAAAGTTATAACTTCAGGAAGGGTTGAAAAGAAAAGCCGGCGGGCATCGGGAATGACGTAGCCGTTCGGGAGCCCCCTGCTCTTCCACCCAGCCCACTTTCAGTTCCTGCTTTTCAAATCCTGGAGCAGGATTTGGCCCAGAGGTGTGGAGGCAAGGTCTTTCCAGATAGACAGAAACACACACACACACACACACACACACCATCCTTCTGCCAAAGGATGCCACGTGTTTTTGCTTCTCTGTTTTGGGAGACCCCGATTTGGCAAAGCGACAGTGACAGAAAAGATCTGCGACACAGAAATACGCCAGGGTCAGAAGTGGCTTCTAAAACCTTGGCCTGAACACCCCAAAGCCAACATTTCGACCTTCACAGCGGTGTCCAGTTAGAAATTCGACCTTTCTTCTCTCTCTTATGTCTTCAGTATCAGAAAGCAGCAGCTCCTTGAATATACTCAGAAAACCAAAAGTGGAACAGAAGCCAGCAAACTCAGATGGAATATTTTTTTTCCTCTCTTTCTTTCGTTGATTTTAATTTTTTGTGGGTTTTTTTTTCATCTCACCTTCATTTATTTTTTATGAATAACTCAGGGTGGTGAATGTACTTAAACTCCTTCCCCCTCCTTTTTCCTCCTCCTCTTCTTCCTCCTCCTTCCTCCTCCTTTTCTTCTTCCTCCTCTTCCTTTTCTTCCTCCTCCTTCCTCCTCCTTCTTTTCGTCCTCCTCCTCCTCTTCTTCCCCCTCCTTTTTCCTCCTCTTCTTCCTCCTCCTTCCTCCTCTTTTTCTTCTTCCTCCTCTTCCTCTTCCTTCCTCCTCCTCCTCCTCTTCCTCCTCTTCTTCCTCCTCCTCCTTCCCCCTCCTCTTTTTCCCCCTCCTCTTTTTCCTCCTCTTCTTCTTCTTCCTCCTCTCCTTCTCTTTCTCTTCCTCCCCCCCCCTCTTTTCCCTACAACAACCCTGTTAGGTGGCTTGGGCTGAGAGAGAGAGAAAGAGCTAGGCCCAAAGTCACCTTGAAGGAAGACTGACACCAAAACCAACGCAACTGGGTCTCCGCACAACAATTGCTTTCACTCAGGCTCACTGAGGTCTGGCGTTACTTGAGGATCAGTTGGGGGGTCCTTTTGCCCCCCCCCCCGCAGTCTTCTAAAGCTGCATTTAAAAATGCATTTAGGGCTGAAACCCCACAACTATCCCCCTTACGGTGGCTGAAAATTAGCCCAGAGAGAAAAATATCGGGAGAATTTGGGTTGAGATGTTAGATGCTGGAGAAAATAAAATAAATAAAAATAAAAATAAATCCTCCTCACGTTGGCAAGGGTGTTCAACCTGAACAACTTTAAGACTTGTGGACTTCAACTCCCCAGAATTCCCCCAGCCAGCGATGGAGGTCTTAAAGTTGCCGAGATTGGGCGCCTCTGTGGGCAAACCCCAAACGCTCTCAACCCAAATTCTCCCGATATTTTTCTCTCTGGGCTAATTTTCAGCCACCGAAAGGGGCTATAGAACGTTTCTGCCACCAAATCCCCAAGATTGTAGCTTCCCAGGCCTTCATCTGTGGATCACATTGGACATCATCACTTTGGCTCAGGTTTCCTTTGAGGAACCTGTTGGTTTTTTTTTGGGGGGGGGGCACTCCTGTTGTTTTAACCCCCAAGGTTTGAGGGTGCTCCATTAGAAACCGCGCCAAAGGCCTCCTGTCCCAAATTTGCCCCGGCCTTTTTCCAATTGGGTGTCCAGCGGAGGGTTAAAGCAGAGACACCGCTTGTTTTGAAGCGGAGAGCATATAAACCATTTTCAGATGTATCCGTGAGTCCTTAAGAGGGTTTGCCATGCTCCTCGCCCTAGGCGGGGTGTCCTTTTAAGTAGAAAGGGGAGGCCTGTTTCTTCCCCCCCCCTCCCTCCCTCCTGGGGTCTCCCTGGGGCCCCCTCCTGTTTCTAAAATTGGAACGAAGCACTCAGCTTGACCCTTCCAAAAGAGGATAGCGAGCAATGAACTCTCTTTTTCAGGGTTGGCCCACTCATTGCCTCCTTTGTTTGAAGGGCCTAAAGTTCACAGATCAAAGCGACCTATGATGACCTCTTCCTCTACAACAAGAAGGGGAGGAGGAGGAGGAGGAGGAGGAGGAGGAGGAGGAGGAGGAGGAGGAGGAGGAGGAGGAGGAGGAGGAGATGATGGACAATGACTGCGGGGTCCTTGGGGCTCTCTGAACCTGCTGATTTTCCTGCAGACGTTTCATTACCCAACTAGGTAACATCATCAGTGCTAGAAGGGAGGAGGTTTTTTTTGCAGAGAGGAGGAGGCAGGGGGGAGGAGGAGGAGGAGGAGGAGGAGGAGGAGGAGGAGGAGGAGGAGG
>BLBF01000057.1:8109396-8132124 GCA_015471245.1 Laticauda colubrina
AGGATAGGATAGGATAGGATAGGATAGGATAGGATAGGATAGGATAGAACAGAATTAGAACAGAACAGAACAGAACAGAACAGAATAGAATAGAATAGGAAAAAATAGAACAGAAGAAAGATAGGAGAATAGAAAGGAAAGAATAGAATAGAATAGAATAAAAGAAAGATAATAGAATAGAATAGAATAAACAATAGAACAGAACAGAACAGAACAGAACAGAATAGAATAGAATAACAGAGTTGGGAGGGACCTTGGAGGTCTTCTAGTCCAGCCCCCTGGTCAAGCAGGAGAACCTATACCTTTTCAGTTAACTGACTGTCTGCTCTCTTCTTGAAAACCTCCAGTGATGAAGCACCGACAAGGTCTGCAGGCAAGCGATTCAACTGGTTAATTGTCCCCCCTGTTAGGAAGTTTCTTCCTGATTCCAGGTTGCTTCTCTCTTTGGTTAGTTTCCACCTGTTGTTTTCTTGACTTGCCTTCTGGTGCTTTGGAAAATAAGGTGACCCCCCTCCCTTCTTTGGGGCAGCCCCACAGATAGCGGAATTCTGCTCTCATGTCCCCCGTAGTCCTTCTTTTCTCCAGACTAGCCGTGCAACCGTGCCAAACTCCTGCAACAGAAGCAAACGGACCAGGAAGTTATCTACAACCACCCAAAACATTGTTGGTCATTGGAGAGCATAATAGCAGCGATGAGGAGGATTCTTCTGTATGTACAGGGCAGGAGAGACTTATAATTATTCCAACAGTGTCAACAGATACATCATTAGGGGCTCCTGGTTGAGAATAAGTTTTCCCATACGCTGACCACTGGCTCCTTGTCCTGGTGTCCTGCCATGGTGTTGTGGCCCACCAGCAGCCAGCAAAGCTAGATTTACTCAGACAGTAAGGAGGTTGAGGAGGAGCGTGGGCCAGCCCTGGAGGCTGAGGAAGGCTCTGATGAGGGGTCTGCGGCGGAGGCAGAGATGGGGCCAGGGCCATCTGGGAGTTATCAACTGCCTTCGGAGTCGGAAATTAGTGAGGCAGAAGAACAGCTGGAGCCTGTTCCCAATGTATGCATGTGCAGAATGGCCAGATGAAGGGAATAGCTGAGGAATAAGGGTCGACTTGGGAGTAAAGCCACAAGTGGATGGTGAATGGCTAGGAAATGAAAGAGGGAATGAAAGAGGAGCAAAAGGGGAGAGGGATTTTGCCGGAGACAATTAGTTCATTAGGGTGAAGATCTGTTCCTGCATTCTTGCCAAGTATTGTCTGCTCCAGAATGGTGACTGAAAGATAATGGCCTGAAAGATAAAAAGCCTGATAAAGGCCTGTAACTGTGAAATCTCTTGGAGAAGACTGTTGGAAGGGACTTTGCTGGAGAAGGATTCACTGCAAAATAAACAAAAGGGGTTTGTTGTGCTTCGTGCTGTTGGGGAAACCTCGGTCAGAACACACGGATTGCAACTCCCAACACCTGCAGCCGGCGTGGCTGCTCCGACCAGGAATTTGGCAAGTGTGCTCCAGGTTGGGGATTCTCAGGGGAAAGCATTACGGCTATCCAGATGGGACCAGAAGGGAGGAGAGCGAAGGAAAGGCAGAGGAAGGGATCTGGAGGCTTCCTTTCCAAACGCGCGAGCCACCCGTCTTTTAATGAATGCGTCGCCATGTTCAGCCCGGATGGCAAATCCTTCCAGGCTTTCTGAAGGGTTCTTGAGAGAAACGAAGCCAGTCCTCGGCGCTCTTGGAGAGCCGGTGGAAAGATGGAGGGTCTCAGCGTGGCCAATTTCTGCCTAATCCTGTTGATTAATTTAACTTCAAGGGTTAGAGTCCCGCTGAAGTGAGGGAAGCGTTGGCGTGAGTGTGAGCAGAGGGAAGGAGGACAGGATGGGGGAAAAATAATTCTTCCTTCTCACGTTGGATGGAGGGAGAAAGCAAGGGCTACTCAGGAGGAAGGGACATTCTGGAAGAGCTTTTCTCCAAAAAAAGAAAAAAAGGATCCAGATGGAATGATCTATGATTGTGGTTTCCCCCTTTTCCAATTTTGAACCAATCAGTGGTTCCGTGTCCAGTTCTCGCCGTTGCTTCTGGACCTGCATATAGGTTTCTCAAGAGACAATGGTTTTATGGCTTTCCCAGTTGCAATGTAGGGCTGTGAAAGTTGGACCCCAAGGAAGGCCAAAAGAATGGAGGCCTTTGAACTCTGGGGCTGGAGGAGAAGACTCCTGCAAGTCCCTTGGATGGCAAGGCCTTCCAACCGGTCAGTCCTAGAGGAGACCAACCCTGACTGCTCATGAGGAGGCCAGATCCTGAAGAGGAAACTCAAAGACTTTGGCCACCTGATGAGAAGGGAGGACTCCCTGGAGAAGAGCTGAATGCTGGGAACCATAGAGGGAAGAAGAAGAAGAAGAAGAAGAAGAAGAAGAAGAAGAAGAAGAAGGGGATGGCAGAGAAGGAGGGGGCTGGAGGGAGTCATGGAAGCAGTCGGTGTGAGCTTAAATGGACTCCAGGGGATAACAGAGGACAGGAAGGCCTGGGGGAACGTGGTCCATGAGGTTGCAATGGGTCGGACACGACTTCACAACTAACAACAAAACTCCAAGAAGGACCAAGCTGTCAATCTTTTCCACCTCTCAGTTGGGTTCACACAGTCAACAAACCTTGATTCCTTTTTTTTTTTTAGCATTGCTGTCGCCAGATGTTTGCATGAATAGTCCTGGATTTAAGACCACAATTGAGCCTGATGTTTATGTTGCTAAGCGAGACATTTCTGGAGTGAATTTTGGCTCAGCTTACGGCCTTCCTTGCCCCTGTTGTTGAGGGAATCGCTGCAGTTGTTAAATAAGTCACACGATTGTTAAGTCCCGCTGGTCAGAAGGTCGTAAAACAGGGATCGCGCTGCCACCATAGTAAATATGAGTCAGCTGCTACGCGGCCAAATTTTGATCACATGACTGCAATGGTTGTAGGTGTGAAAAATTGTCACAAGTCACTTTTTTCAGCACCGTTGTAACTTTGGTCACTAAATGAACCATTGTAAGTTAAGGACTACCTGTATTTCCAATCCAGATCTGGGTCAAACTCAGAACATTCGATATTCCGTGAAATTAGAAGAAGAACAAAGTGAAGGAGACGATGATAGCTTGAGGGAAAATCTTTGGCTGTAGATAAGAGTAGATAGATAGAGTTAGATAAATGGCAGAAACTATGGGATAGAAACTATAAACTAACGATGTCAACAGCTTATAAAGAAAATTTGTATAAGATGTTTAACAGATGGCATTTTGCACCAGGCAAGACTGGCAAAGGTGTTCAAAGACAATTCAGTGAAATGTTGGAAATGTCACCAGACACCTGGAACATACTACCATATGTGGTGGACATGCACAGAAGCTAAAAGATATTGGACAAAAATACACACATGGTTGGAAAAGATGATAAAACAACATATAGATTTAAAGATTTAGAAGATTAGATTTAAAGCCTGATATATTTTTAATTGGGGATTTTACCCAAAAACTATAGCAAAGAAAAAACATATTTAATCATACATGTATTAAGAGCAGCTAGAATTGTATTTGCTCAAAATTGGAAAAATGAAAAGATTTCGACAGAGGAAGAGGTGAGTGATTATGAAAATATTGGAATGTGCAGAAATGAGTAGATTAACACTGGCAATTAAAGAACAAGAAGAAGCAGAATGTTATAGGATATGGGATTTATTTTATAAATGGTTGGAAAATAAAGAAAGAAATTAAATGATATTTTCATAAGATTGAGTAGTTTGTAATTGTTGTGGTTCGCCGGCAGCCGGTGTGGGTGGCTGAGGTCTCGGGAGAGCGAGGTCTCCGATGAGGGGCCTGCGTGTGATGCAGGGATGGGCCAGGACCATCAGGGAGTGGAGATTGTGGAGGCTGGCAGCAGTGAGGAAGAGCCCCCCCGAGGAGCCTGTGCTCAGTGCGCATGCGCACAGGGCTGCTCGAAGGGAAGAGCAGCTGCAGTAGCATGGGCAACTCGGGAGTAAGGCTGCAAGGTAATGGCCCCTCCCTGAGAAGATAAAAGCCAGCTGAGAACCGGAGTTCTTTGCAGGAAGCAAAGAAGTTTTTGCACTCAAGCCTGGTGGACATTTGGAAGATCTGAGTTTGGAGACTCTTTGATTTATTGTTTAGGAACTTTATCTGTTGTTCTTGGCAGCCTTGCAAAAACTTTCTTATTGGAGCTAATTATTTGGAAGCAGCCTTTTATCTGTGAAGAAACAGGATTCGTAAATGAAACATTAAAAGGTGGTTATACAGATGCTGGTATCTTTATCTTGTGTTTGCTCTCTGGGAACCAGGTTTGGATCAGAAGAGTAATATGAATGTAATCCTAATAAGAAATACATACAAAATATAAATACTTGCACAATATATATGAACCCAATTGACACACTGTATAAATGAAAGATGGATTTGTTTTAAAATTTAAAAAAAAAAAATCAGTATTCCGGTCCAAGATCTTTTGTGAACACACCCAACAGTCTTGGGTAGTTTGGCAGTGAGAACCTTCTGATCCCAGCCTACCTCACAGGGATGTTCTAGGGTTAAAAGGAGGCAGGGCCATCCTATATACTGCCTTGATCTTGAGGAGAAAATAGAAAATACAATAAGAAATTCAAAATATACCAGCAGCAGAGGAGTGGTTGATAGGGACTGTCTGCAGATTTTCCTACTTTCCAGGGAATGAGGAAGAGACTCCCCTTCTGAATGACCAGAGTTTATTCTGTTATATTTAATATATTATTAAATAGTTAATATATTTAGTAAACTAACCAAGGAGCTCTATCTCGTTACTATCAGAAGCTGGTCTCCCTGATATTAATAATTTCAACAACAACAAAATGCTTTTCAAAGACTTTTGGCAAAATGTAGGATTATCAGAACAGGGCTGCAAAGCTCTAATCCAACACTAGAGGGCAGGAAAGTCATTTTTTTTTTAAGGGAGTTGCTACCATCTGGTGGCCACCTGCATTTTTGCAACCTAGTTGTTGTTTGTTGGTTTTGTTCCAACATCTGAGGGGCTGCCCCAAAGAAGAGGGAGTCCAGCTATTCTCCAAAGCCCCTGAGGGCAGGACAAGAAGCAATAAGTGGGTGGAAACTAACCAAGGAGAGAAGCAACTTTGAACTAAGGAGAAATTCCCTGACTGGGAGAACAATTAACCAGTGGAACAACTTGACTCCAGAAGTTGTAAATGTTCCAACATTGAAGGTTTTGAAGAAGAGACTGGACAAACTTTATTTGTCTGAAATGAAATAGGGTTTCCTGCCTGAGCAGGGGAGGTCAGACTGGAAGACCTCCAAGGTCCCTTCCAACTCTCTTATTCTGTTCTTCTGTTTTCCTCTCTGGAGGACATGACTGCCCTCAATGAGACATGGTCCCTTCCATCACACACAGATTACAGATTAACAGAGTTGGAAGGGACCTTGTAGGTCATCTAGTCCAACCCCCTGCCCAAGCAGGAGACCCTAAGCCATCACTGACCCCGACTTCTGGATACAGAGGGAGTCCTCGACTTACGACTGGTTGCTTAGCGACCATTCAAAGTTGTCACGGACCCCCACCCCACCCCACCCTCAGAAGTTGAAATGACAAAATTGCTGCTCCCGCCGGTTCTGTTGTTCACCCTTGCAACTGGTTTGCAAGGAAGCGGCATCCTGGCTCTCTTCAGCAAGCCAATGGGACTTCTTGTGAGCAGTTTGGGTTGTGGTTTTTTTGTTTTTTTTTTAAAGGAGGCTCCATCACAATGAATGGGGCCTCCTTTAAAAAGAAAAAAAAAAACTGAGCCTGCTTTAAAAAAAACAACGAGGGTGAGAATTGCACCTGGCTGCAGAAGAGCAGGAGGAGGCCATGAGGCTGGCATCCTCTTGCAGGGAAGCTGAAAACTATGTGTGTGCTTCTTGCAAAGAGAGTTGGGGGGCCTGGAGGGGCTTAAGGAGCAGGCCAGGGCCTGCAAAGCCTTGGTAGGGGGCTTTTGCTGCCAGCTTTGGGCTTCCTTTGGGCCAGCAGGCTGAGCTCTAGGGCTGGGGACCCTGAGGGACTGGGGGGAGAGGTAGGCCGAGGCCTACAGGCTGTAACAGCCCACTCTAACAGTAACAGCCACAAGGCCTGGGAGCTTCTCTAGGCAAACTTGCCTGACTAAATGGCTGCCTCAGAGTTAGGCCTAGGCTTGGGAAGGGAAGGGAGCAAGCAGCCTGGGAGAGAAGTAGGTCGAGGCCTACACAGACTGTAATTTTTTTTGCTTTAGGCCAAGGGTCTTCAAACCTGGCCAAGTTTAAGATTTGTGGACTTCAACTCCCAGAATTCCTGAGCTAACATGACTGAAGGAGGAATTTGGGGAGTTGAAGTCCACAAATCTTAAAAGCTGTCAAGTTTGAAGGCCCCCTGCTTTAGGCCAAGGGGGTCCAACCTTGGCCATTTGTAACAGGGGTCTCCAACAATGTGGCAACTTTAAGAATTCTGGGAGTTGAAGTCCACAGGTCTTAAAAGTTGCCACGGTTGGGAAACTGTTAGGTTTAGGCCTTGGGTAGCCGAATGGCCAGCTTGGGAAAAGGCCCAAGCCTGGAGGGGGACCCCGAGGGGCATAGAAGGAGCTCCAAGTGCCTCAGGAGTGGGGGGAGAACTTGGGGAGGGTCCGAGACAGGCCGACCTTGTCTGAAGACCCCCTCTGAAAGCCTCTCTCATCCTCACTTTTAATAACCTGCACATTCATTTTAATTGCTTTGGGAAGATCAGGGATTGGTTGCTAAGTGAGATGCTCCACTTAACAGCCGTCATGATGTGCAACCGTCCATTACGGTCATAAGTCGAGGACTCCGTGTAAAGAAACAAAATTGTGGATGGAAATTTTTATTTTTGATGATACATATTATCTATTCGCATCCATTTTTTAAATTGCTTTATTGTTTTAATTCACTCTGTGTGTGTATGTGTGTGTTGCTGTTTTTTAACTGCTTTATCTTTTGCATTTCTGTGCCTTTTCCTGGCTTGGTGAGTTGATCAGAGAGCATCCTCTGAAATTGAAATGATTTCTATCACCCCCTCGATTTGAACCTGTTTTTCCATTGCCCCTGAACAGCTACGCGGTCCCATTAACAGATGATAACATAATCAGAGTTGGAAGGGACCTTGTAGGTCATCTAATCCAACCCCCTTCCCAAGCAGGAGACCTTACACCATTTCTGATATGGCAGGCCAATCTCTTCCTTGTGTCTCCCATGTTTAACCCCCTTATTCCCTTATTTTTCTTTTTCCTCCCCACCAGGTAGTAGATTGGATGACGGCTCCGATGTCGAATCAGAACCGGATCTTCCCTTGAAGCGCAAACAACGCCGGAGTAGGACCACTTTCACAGCCGAACAGCTGGAAGAGTTGGAAAAGGCCTTCGAAAGGACCCACTACCCAGACATTTACACTCGAGAAGAGCTGGCCCAGCGGACCAAGCTGACCGAGGCCCGTGTCCAGGTCAGCGAAAACATCTGCCTTGGGGGTTGGAAGGGAGGCTGTGGGAACATGCAAGCCAGGAGGGTGCCAAGAATTTAAAAACTGGAATTGCCCCAGATACAAAACCGCCTCTTAAAAATTGTGAAGAACCAGATGGTTGGTTTTTTTTCCTCGCCATGTCCTGGGTGAGAAAAAAATATATTTCCCTTGTCCACCCGTCCACCCCCCACATTGCATTAGAGAGATGTTTCTCTCTGCAAAACAAAATTACTGAGAATTTATTTTAAAATATAAAATAAAATAAAATAGAGGGGTTGCAGCCAGATAGAATAGAACATAATTCTTTATTGGCCAAGTGTAATTGGACACACAAGGAATTTTGTCCTGGTGCAAATACTCTCAGTGCACATAAAAGAAAAGATACATTTGTCAAGAGTCAAGAATCATAAGGTACAACACTTCATGATAGTCATAGGCTTATATAGTCATAGAGTATATAGTAAATAGAATATAGTCATAGGGTACAATAAGCAATCAAATCATGCTAGGAAACAGTCAATATAAATCATAAGGGTACAAGTGACAAAGTTGCCGTCATACAGTTACAAGTGGGAGGGGATGGGCGATAGAAGGATGAGAAGATTAATAGTAATAGTAATGCAGTAATGTAAATAGTTGGACAAAATAGAATAGAATTCTTTATTGGCCAAGTGTGATTGGACACACAAGGAATTTGTCTTGGTGCAAATGCTCTCAGTAGACATAAAAGAAAAGATACATCTGTCAAGATTCAAGAATCCTAAGGTACAACACTTAATAATAGTCATAGGATACAATAAGCAATCAAATCATACTAGGAAACAGTCAATATAAATCATAAGGATACAAGCGACAAAGTTTTACAGTCCTACAGTCACAAGTGGGAGAGGATGGGCTATGAGGAGTGATGAGAAGGTTAATCGTAATAGTAGTGCAGACTTTGTAAATAGTTGGACAGTGTTGAGGGAATTGTTTGTTTAGCAGAGTGATGGTGTTGGGGAAAAAACTGTCCTTGTGTCTAGTTGTTCTGGTGTGCAGGGCTCTATAGCATTGTTTTAAGGGTAGGAGTTGAAACAATTTATGTCTAGGATGTGAGGGGTCTGTAGTTATTTTCACAGTCCTCTTTTTGACTCATGCCATATACAGATCCTCGATGGAAGTAATTTTTTTTTCTGCAGTCCTAATTACTCTCTGGAGTCTGTGTCTGTCCTGCTGGGTTGCAGAGCCAAACCAGGCGGTTATAGAGGTGCAGATGACAGACTCCATCATTCCTCTGTCGAACTGGATCCGCAGCTCCTTGGGCAGAAAGTTTGAGTTTTCTGAGTTGGCACAGAAAGAACTTTCTTTGTTGGTCTTTTTTGATGACATTGATCGCAAGTTAGAGAGAAGGAAAGAAGTTGGACAACCCTTTACAATTTTAAAAGCCTGGCGGATAAACCTTGGGTCACCTTTGTGTCCAAACACGGCACAGGTGAGGTTTGTTGAAGTGAGTTTTCTGGAGTGGCAGTGAAGGAATTTGTGCAAGGTGGAAGACAGGAGTGGCACCTTGGCCATTCGGGCATCTTATAAATGTAATGCACTGTAATGCACTGTTTTGGGAGTTGAGTAAACTTTCTTTTTCTCTTCACTCTGCCACCTTGTGGGAAGGCTCCAGAGTCATATTCCAAAGATTAACAATGCAGGAACTTTTGTTTAATTTAATTTTAATGATGCATTGGCACGTACAGAGTTTTGAAGGGCCGTTCACCTAACCAGCATCTTTATTGACCTCTTTTTGGACTATCCGTCAACGAAAAATGAAATGTTCTTACCATTTGAGAAAGGCGATGTTTTGGCAAGGACAGCCTCCTTTTACCTGAAACATTTTGGTGTTCACAATGTGGTTAGGGTAAGGGAGAAAATCTCTCCCTCCAAAATTCAAAGCTGCAAGTTTCAGAGTTGCTTCGTCCGTTCATCCTTCTTTGCCAGCACACTTCCAGCAGCTGTTCATTTCCCTGCGTTTCTCATGGTTTTCTTGCCCCCCCACCTCTTCTGGCAGCCTACGGATCTTCCCATCACTCTGCCCCCTCTTAAAATTTTCTGGGTATGAAAAAGGATCTTTTTACTGGCTCTGGAGACATCCTGGATGGCAGTGTGGAAAAAAACAAGGAACCGAAACGGAGGGGAAAAAACCCTTTCCTTTCTTTTCTACCCTTCTCCTTTGCCTGTCTCTTAACTACAAGGGAACGCAAAGAAAAATTAGCGGGTTGATGTTTGGAATTCTTCGCTTAAAAACTCGGAGCTTTGTTAAGATTTAAACACTAAACCTAGGAATGGAGGAGTGAGGGATGGTGGTAGGATGGCCATGGAGAGGGATAAGACAACATAAAATCACATTTATTGTCACTTTTCTCTGCAAACACACTGGCACACATAGCAAAATGAAATTCTGATCCCCGCTCTCAAAAGAAAATAAATAACTAAGCATGCACATACATGAACACACATATACATATGAAATATATATTGTGTTTGTCAGACGAACACAATACAGAAGCCTGATGATGTCAGATGAGATTCTGCCAAAACATTGCTACAACTTTAAAAGCACAACTATGATGACGTGGGAAAATATATGTATATATATTTGTTTTTTTAAGTTTTCATGGGTACTTACATGTATGCTGTTCAGCTTCCTTCGGGTATTATCCCATGTCACTGTAGTTGTGCTTTTAAAGTTGTAGCAACGTTTTGGCAGAATCTCATCTGACATCATCAGGCTTCTGTATTGAGTTCATCTGTGAGTTCGTCTGTGAGAACTGAAATGGCTGTGATAGCCTGACTCACAGATGAACACAATAGATTATATAGATTATAAATAAAAACCAACACAAACCATGCTGCAGCAATTAATGAGTCAGGGCAGGATAAGGAATTGCAGAACTCAAAACATAATGAAACACACACAGTTGGGAGGACGCCAGAACCCAGATAAGACTTGACAAGCAAAGATAATGCACGCTTTGCTTCCAGCAAGGTGCTGTGCGCAAACACTCTTTATGTCCTGTTTTCCCAGCTGCATCTAATTAAGGGAATCAGGGCCTTTTCTCCCCCCGTAATCCATGTTGCTCCCTTATCCATTCGTCCCTGTGTGCCCTAGGATGAAGAAGGGCTGGCCCCACCCTTCCCCAGTTTCCTCCACAGCCACCATAGCCACACTCCCACTCCCTGTCAGCTGTTTGATCTCCCCCTCTGAATCAGATTCCAACAGGGGCATGACAATCTCCATGGTCACGTGATCAAAATTTGGACTCTTGACAACTGGCGTGTATCTTATGATGGTTGCAGTGGTCATGTGATCTGACAAGTCACGTCAACGGGGAATCCAGATTCACTTAACAACTGCAGTGACTTGCTTAACAACTGCAGTGGTTTGCTCAACACCCTGTGGCAAGGAAGGTCATAAAACAGGACAGAACTCACTTTGAACAAATATGTCACTCTTTGGGGCTCAATTGTGGTCATACGTTGAGGACCACCTGTAAAACTGAGAGAATTCCAGCTAGAATTGTGACACTCCCTAAAAAGGGGAGGCAGGGCTTAGAGAGGGGGCAGAGCTAAGGACTTGCCCTACTACAGGTAGTCCTTGACTTACGACCACAATGTCAGGATTCTGGCAGTTAATCCAATTAAATCATGAGCCTCGAGCCTCACTCCCAAAACTAAAAAGGATTTATTAGAAGTTAACATGCCTGACTTTGAGATACATAATTCACTGTCAGCCTTGATCCTGCCTGCTTTGAAATTTCTGTTGCTAAGTGAGACATTGTTTTGCCTCATGTTTCCCAACTTTCTTGCCACTGTTGTTAAGAGAATCATGCAGCTGATAAATTTCTAACCCAGTTGTTAAGTGAATCTGGCTTCCCCATTGACTTGGCTTGTCAGGCGGTCACAAAAGGAGATCACATGACCCTGGGACACATATGACCGTCGTAAATACAAATCAAGCATCTGAATTTTGATCCCGGGACCAGGGGATGCTCAAAAGGTTGCAACCATGAAAAACAGTCGTAAGTCCCTTCTTTCTTCAGTGCTGTCATAACATTGAACGGTTGCTAAACAAACTGTCGTACGTCAAGGGCAGAAGGATTGGGTTGGGTTGGGGGAGTGAACAAACTTCGAGCCCGCTGAAATTCAGCATGGCAGTGGCTGTGACTCTTAAGGTGGCTTTGCTGGGTTGGTGAAGGACGCTGGACTCTGGAGTCTGATCATCTGGAAAACTCTGCTTAATAGTGACAATGCCAGAGATGGTATTCAGCCGGTTCAGTCCAGTTCTGACATACGGGTTGCAGAAATTTTGACTGGTTTGGAGAACCACAATACTGCGGTGGAAACCTCCCATTCAGTGTGATGACCCGGGGTGTGGTACAAAGGCAACCCAGTCAGATAATCAGTAGGACTCCCTTTATTAGCTCCAACTTTGCCCCCAATGTCCTGGTTACCTTCTGGCTGGAGAAAAACTCCCCCAGGAAACAGCCTTTGGCTGCAGAGACTCAAGTCCAAAACATGGTCAACAAAAACTTTAATCATAAGTCCAACCAAGGCAAAATGAGGTAATTAGGCAGGAGCAAGAACTCCAGACGTACAGGCATAGCAGTAGCTCAACACAGTTGGGAAGACGGCAGGAACATAGATAACGAAAGTCAAGACAAGATAAAGTCACGTTTGGTCCCAGCAGACACCGCTCTCAGCTTGCATCTCCTTTAAACTCTCATACCCAGATGTGGCTAATGGAGGGAATCAGGGCCCTTTCCTCCGCCCGTAAGGCATGCAACCCACGTTGTTCCTTTCTCCTTTGCTCCCTGCGTGCTCTAGGATGAAGAGAGGGTGGACCTGGGTCTTCCTCTGAACTCCCTCTCCCTTGCTCTATCTCTTCTCTGCTCTGCCCAGCCGGACTTTGCCCTTCCCCAGAGGAGCCACACTCCCTGTCAGCTGTTCAGCTTCCTCCTGGGATTCAGTCTCCAACAGGGGCATGACACTCAGGACCAACTTTCGGATAACTTGACGGCCGGACCCTTCAATGGGGGGGGATCCCTTGCTGCTCTGTCCCCCTCCCCACTGCTCCATTTCCTCTTTCTTCTTGGGTTGGCCCTATGAGAAGCCCTGGCTCTCCACCGGGAGCCGAGAGCTGTCTCTTGTTTATTTTTTGAAACGGATTCCTGTGGCAGGAGAGGCTCCTCGAGCGGCTGATAAAAACCTTAACAGTGATGGAGTGAAAAACAGCTTTGCTTTGAAGTGGGTCTCGCATTACCCTCTCCCGCTCCAGCCTGTATATTTTATTCACCCATAAAATGATTTATAAGCATTAAAAGAGAGAGAGAGGGAAAGAGAGAGAGGGACATCAGCTACCGTTTGGAGAAAGGGCAAGGGGGGGGGGGCGGAAATTACAGATGATAGGAACCGCTGGGCTGTATTTTTAAATCATCTTTAGTTTCTTACACAGAAACACACAGACACATACACACCTCTAAGTAACAGCAGGGAGCTTTGGGCATTGGGCAATGCCTCCATCTCTGTCACTCCCTAGTTTTTCCTTTCTGTGTTGGAAAAAACAACAACAACAAGAGAGTAAGAATGATAGAAGCTGGAGAAGATGATTTTAAAAAAAGAAAGAAAAAAGACGAGACAGGAGACAGGATCCTTTCAACTCTGTTAATCTGTATCTGTAGCTGTATCTGTACATCCCTGAGAGACAGGTCCTTTGATGGATGGATAAGGGTCGAGCCTCCTATTCTGACCCCAACCCTTTTCCAATAAGACAAATAATAACCAAAGGGAACAGAAACCTTTTAATGAGTTTTATGAATCCCCGGTTAAAAGGCTGCTGCAAACTAATTAACTTTGATAAACACAAACCTTGCCAAAACTGTGCTAGTCTGCCAAGAATAGCAGATAAGATTTCACAACACAAGAGTCTTCAAATACCCACTTAAGATACTGTAATGTCCATGAGGCTGAGTTTCCAAACGTCTTTGCTTCCTGCAAAGAGCGGTCGCTTCACAGCTGGCTTTTATCTTCTTGAGGGAGGGGCCATTACCTTGCAGCCTTACTCCTGAGTCTTTCCTGCGAGCAAGCCTGTGTGCGCACGCGCACTTGGCACAGGCTCCTCAGGAAGCTGCTCATCGCTGCTGCCAGCCCCCACAATCTCCGAAGGCAGCAGTTCACTCCTTAATGGTCCTGGCCACTCATCTGAGTCCTCGCTCTCCTCAGCCACCCACACCTGCTGCCGGCTAACCACAACACCTCCATAGACATAGGCGCAGTGCATCTTTGAGGGCAGGAAGCAACCAGGAACGCTTCTAATTTCATTAAACTTCCTCCTGTTCACTAGCTGACCTTCCCATCCTGAACCACAGGCCCTGAACCACAGGGCCCCAATTTTTATTCCTAAATTCTGCAGATAATCCTTGGCTGAATGACCAGCGACCCCATCGCTAAGCAGTGCAGTCCTTAAGCGAGACATCGTACAGCCGTGACTTGCAATTTCACCCCACCGGTTTCTCCATCGACTCCGCCTGTTGGAGGCTGCCCAAATGCTGACACCACATCCCTTCTCTAGTATCGTCATCACTTCGATTGCTAAACGGGGCAGCTGTTAAGTGAGGACTCCCTATATATATAATACACGAATTTGAAGATGCAGAGAGCTTTTTGGGAAGAGAAGGTTACCGAGCCTAAGGTAGCGGCTGTGCCAATTTTTATTTAGAGTACCCATCCAGAGGTGGCTTCCTGGACTTCGCCCCCCCCTCCACAACAGCTAGTGTTCAGAGATATACCCTGCCCGAATAGGGAGGCTCTAATCTCAGTACTATTAATGCAATCTCAGGTTTTTACAGACGAGATTGGGCAGTCATTTCTACGAAACAATATGAGGTCTCCTGCTCAAGCAGTGGGTTGGGCTAGAAGACCTCCAAAGTCCCTTCCAACTCACTTATTCCATATTTTGTATAGTTAAGTTGATTTGTTCTCGATTTGAAATTCTTGGAGGGGGCTGCCAGCACTTGCCAGTTTTGGGGAGGCGTTGGAGAGGCTCATATAAAAACCAATAACTCCTTCCCAGAGTGTGGGAAGCAGCAGAATTTTCCCAGGGGCCCAGAATTTAAGATAGCAGCAAAAAAAGAAAAAGAAAAGAAAAAAGAAAAGAAAATATGCCATTTTAAATTAATGCCGTCATTCTCCATTCACCACCGAAGCCACTGCAGATGTGATGAGCTTCATCGTCCAGCGTCGCACCTGGCTTGTCCATTACATGTCAGCCAAAAAAAACCCCACCTTCCCCTCCCCTCAATCTAATCCATCAAAAATCTTTGCCTGAGGAAATTTGGGGAAAGAAATATCTTGCATCCTGGGCTTAATGGACGAATATCAGTGTCTTTAAACCCCGAGCTTTTGCCGTAGGGGTAAAAAAATATTATTATTTTTTTGGCGTGATTTGGGCCTAACAATTCTCCCTCAGCAAAACGGGGAGTGTTTTCAGAGCAGTTTTACATGCCAGCTCCCAACTTAGCCATTTCTCCCAATTCCTGGAGTATGGATTATTATTATTATTATTATTTCTGTTTATTTTTTTTCCTCCCCCTAAAAATTCCAGTTGCTCTGAAATTTAATCACATTGCTCATCCTGTGAGGCCTTGGAGATTTTTAAGCAGCTGCAGTGCCGAAGCTCCTAAAAGCTAAAACTTGCCAATTGTTCCTCCCTTTTCCCACCCACCCACCCTCCTTTCCAACATGTGTGAATTTATGGCCGACAATTTTGAAAAATAAAACAAAATTAAGGTTTCCCGTGTAGATTGTGGTTGCACGGAACCAATGGTGCGATACAGCCAGTTTGCACCAGTTTGGGAGAACCGGTTGTTAACTTTCTGAGTAGTTTGGTGAACTGGTTGTTGGAAGAAATCATTACAGCAGAGAACCAGTTGATAAATTGTTTGAATCCCCACCACTGCATGGAACTGCCTCGATTCCAATTAAGAGGTGGCAGCATTCATGCAGAGAAATGGCATGTTGTTTGCATACGGATTATGTATTAATAATATTTTATTAAAGTCACTATATATATCTAGGAAAAAGTCTCGAACAGAGTGATAGAATGTCTCTTAGAACAGTGCTTTTCAACCTTGGCAACTTTAAGTTATGTGGACTTCAACTCCCAGAATTCCCATGTAGACTTCAACTCCCAGAATTCCCTAGCCAAGTGGCTGAGGAATTCTGGGAGTTGAAGTCCACAATTCTTAAGATTGCCAAACTTGAGAAATATTGCCTGAGAAAGTAGGAATTTGTCAGTGACCAGCAACTGCAAGACCAAAAAATGGCAAGAAGGGGGAAAAAACCCACCTGGATTTCCTAATTCTCTGTTACTGCTCTACCAACAGCTTACTTTGTTCCTTATCCAGTGCCCTCCCCTTCAGCTCCCATGATTCTCTGCCGCCCTGAGGATTCTGGAAGTTGTAGTCCTATGCTAGAAGATGCCTTTATTTTCCCCATTGGTGAAAATAAAGGTATCATATGCTGTCAAGGTACGCAGCCCATAACAGGCTCCACCTCTCTCTCTCCCCAGGTGTGGTTCAGCAATCGGAGAGCCCGTTGGCGCAAGCAGGCTGGAGCCAATCAGCTGGCTGCTTTCAATCACCTTCTGCCCGGTGGCTTCCCCCCAACCGGCATGCCAACGTTGCCACCTTACCAGTTGCCCGATTCGACGTATCCGACCACCACTCTCTCCCAAGGTGAGGGCCAACTCATAAAATATTTCTATGGTCTTTTTAGAGTTGCCAACAGAAAGGGGAGGGGGAAGGGGTTTGAAAGAGCAGTGTGGCAGCTTGGAAATCGAAAGTGCATTCCATAAATAGTTTTTCAAAGATAGTAACTCGGTGACTGAAATTTCTGCCAGGCAAAATTCTAACTGGAGAACGTGATTGATGACTTTGGGCTATGGATGTGTCCCATTGGAGAATAGGAATTTTGATACACTCGGGGTGGGGGAAAACCAGGGTCAAGGGTGACAATGAATGGTGTTAACTCCCAATAAATCCTTTTGAAGTTTTGGAAGTTTGGCTCAAGACTCATGATTTAATTGCGGCAACTGACGGAATCCTGATA
This sequence comes from Laticauda colubrina, assembly GCA_015471245.1. Taxonomy (NCBI): domain Eukaryota; kingdom Metazoa; phylum Chordata; class Lepidosauria; order Squamata; family Elapidae; genus Laticauda; species Laticauda colubrina. Next base: position 8,126,029 of record BLBF01000057.1, read on the forward strand.
GCCAGCCGACTCTGAGTCTTCTCAGGTAGGACTGACAGGAAACACGACTGGTTGAGATAATTCTATTTTCTTGCAAAGCTGTGTTAACAGAAACCTTGTAGGTGTGTCCCTTTTACAGTCCGAGAACTTAATGAATTCCCTTCTCATCCTTTTCAGAAGAAATTGGACAAGCATGGGTCTGAAATGTTACAGGGGTTCCTGCTTGAGCTAGGACCTCCAAGGTCCCTTCCAACTCTGATATTCTATTATTTTATATTTTTTAATATTATATATATATATATACACATACATATATGTGCTGTTCAGCTTCCTTCGGGTATTATCCCACGTCATTGTAGTGCTTTTAAAGTTGTAGCAACGTGTGTGTGTGTTTTTTATATACTTGAATTATATATATATATATATATATATATATATATATATATATATATATATTATTCAACCTCTTTTTCCACCTGTTGTGCAGCTGAGGGTTAGGCTGCCTCTTGTCTAATCCTCCCTTAAGCAGCATTTCTTCACCCCTCCTTCCAACATCTTTCTCACATGCCATTGCAGCCTCCAGAGCCTGGGTGCTCAGTCTGCCCTATCCTGCAATTGGGGTCACTTTCTCTTTTGTTTACAATCAGTTTCATCTCCCGCTTTGATCTGCACAATTCAAGGCATCCGGGCATCAAATGCCCCGCCTCTTGTTCTCTTCCTATAAACCAAAACAACAGCCCTGCGAGGTGAGTTGGGTCAAGCTGTGCAAAGTCACCCAGCCATCTTGTGCAAAGCCGAAACTCCCATGCTGGCTGGGGCATTCTGGGAGTGGAAGTCTGCACGTCTTGAAGCAGACCAGGTTGAGGAATATTAGCTGCCTCTTCCCTCTTGAGGAAGCTGGTGTTTCCCTCCCCAAACTTTGTACAAAGTAAGGATGAGGAGGTCCTTACTACAGTCGGGGGCCCAAGGAAGCGGGCAATGGCCTCAAATCTGTTAGTCCTGACCCAGCCTTAGCAGAAGCAAGAAACTGACTCTTTGTCACGAAAAACCCCTCTCTTTATTTCCCTCTTGTGAATGAATTGCATTCACCCACTGAAAAGTCCAGGCAATAGTCCTTCAAAGAGTTAACGGCAGTAACAGGCCTTACCAGTTCCTTGTGATAATTGCAAGGCCATGAAAGGCTGCAAATTAAGTTCTGGCAAGCAGTCTCGGAGCAAAATCTTCAGAAAGACAAACTCTTGTCTCCCACGACAACCACTCCCCTTTCCTTCTATTTGTTCCTCCAGCCAGGGAGGGTCCATTCATCGTCCACCTATGCTTTACTTCCCGAGTCAACTCCTTGTCCTCCGTTGTTCCCCTCTCCTAACAGTTCTGTGCATACGTGCCTCTGGAACAAGCTCCAGCTGTTCTTCCTCCTCACTCAGAGCAGCCTCCAAAGGCAGCCGTCTATCCGGTGGCTGGGAAATGTCGGACGGCCCTGGCCCTATCTCTGCATCCGACGTAGAGCATCCATCAGAGCCTTTCCCAGACTCCAGAACTGGTCCAAGCTCCTCCCCAACCTCCTCAACGTCCTAGTCTTCCGCCAGCTCCACTGGCCGCTGGTGGGCCACAACAGTTGCAAGGGGTTTACACAAAAATGCATTGCAATTCCTTTCTGGATGGCTTAGTGTTGTTGACTTCTCAAGCTAGCGTTCCATCCTGGGGAAGGAGGGGTGTCTATCTCTTTTCTGGTGGTCTTCTTTCCAGTCCTCCTTATTTCTTTTCAGTCAGCTCCTCAAGGAAATGCATGTTCCCCTCCTGAATCATTCGTTGACTTCTCAAGCTAGCCTTCCCGTCCTGGTGGTCTCTCATCCAGTCCTCCTCCAGCTTCTTCTCTGTCGGCTCTCCAAGGAAATGGTTTGAACTGCAGGCCCGTCTTTCTCACGGCTCCTTCTTTCCCCGCACAGACGGAGGGAGCACCGTACACCGGCCCCAGCCTCTCCCACCTTCCACCATGCACCAGGGGGGCCTGTCCACAGCCACCCCCGACTCCAGCTCTGCCTACGGTGCCCGGCACAGTTTCTCCAGCTACTCGGACAGCTTCATGAACCCCACCGCTCCAGCCAACCACATGAATCCCGTCAGTAACGGCCTGTCTCCACAGGTAAGTCATTCTTAACTGTTCTTCTCTAGCCATTTGCAAAAAAAACCCAAAAACAACTGGGGTGGGGGGGTGTCCCTTGGAAGAGTGATGGTCCCCTGAGTGGGTGGGTGGGTGCTGCGGGAATCAGAGGTCCACAACTGGGATAGCATGTTGCTTTGCAGATATATTAAATTCTTGCACACCACCAAGGCATCGCACTCTACAAAAGAGCCTAGAAAACCATTTTTGTTCGTTGACGTCATCTGTGCTTTCCTCCCTTGTATTAGCCTCTGAACAGGGCTCCATTTTCCCCACCTCACCCAAGATCTTGCTAAAATTAAAAAAAACAAAACACCTTGTGCTGATATTTCTATCTTCAGAAATACTCGCAGATCCCTAAACTGGTAATTTGTTATATTTCCGTGACTCGCAAGCTGTTTTACTTGGGATTGTTGTTGGGCTATTGTTTGAATTTTGTCAGGAAAATGGGATCCAGGCTGGGGGAGAAGCTGTGGATTCCTGCCTCTTTTGGGGATCCCCTTACTCCATTTTGGCCCACTTCGACGGAGCCAGCAAAGGTAGATTTTTTTAAAAAAATCCATCTACTGCTTTGTTCCATGTCAACAAAGCTCAGCCATCCAAACTGGCCTTCTACAAACATAATTTAAGTTTATTACTGTTGTTTTGAGCAAGGCGTGAGAAAAATTCAGATCTGGATCCCTTTTCCTCCTGCACACATTTTAGACACTTAATTTATCGATGGAGCAGTAAAATTTGGTCCCCAATCACCAGCAGAGAAAAGGATTTCTGAGAGAGAGAGAAAAAAAATTCACTGCACTAAACCTGTCTCTTCTTTTGATGTGTTTGTCTGAAATTATTTTGATTTTACTGCATGGTCTTGTAACGGATTGAAAGATGTTCCCGCTTCTGTCGTCCCAAGGAAAGGGGTTGCGACTGTTTATTTGCTGATTTGCAAAATGGAAAAAGCATACCTTATAGTTTATTGCTTTTTAAAGCTTCATTTCCATCTGAAGGGATGATGCAGATCTATAGAAAGAGTAAATTAATCATGCATAAAAATAATTGGTGCTCCAAAAGTTAGGGAATTCCTTTAGGGAAGGGAACTGTGAAACCCTGAAGGTGTGGGTACAAAACTGTTTATCCATATTTTGTTTGTCTTATCACCTTTCTTTCCTGCAAGGCTTAATTTGGAAAAGCCAAAGATCCTTCTTAAGGTGCAAAATTAGAATTTCCTAATTATGTGGGTTCTCCCGAGGGGAAGACATTCTGTACATGAGGCTGGTTGAGAAGGACCCCAGAGAAAAATTAGGAAAAATAGAAGTGAGGGCTGAGCAATCAAATAGAACCCCAAATGGGAAAAAGATAAATGTAGTTCCTGATTACGGACACCTGGAAGTTGGTTTGCAAGGCAAAGGAGATCCTCTTCAACCCAATTAGCCAGTAAGAAAAATAATCTTTCAATCTAGTTCTGCCAATTAGGAGGTAAAAAGAGAAGAGAAGAGAAATAGAAGAGAAGAGAAATAATAGAATAGATAAAGAATGGGGAATAGAATAGAATAGAATAGGAGAAAGAGAAGAGAAGAGAAGAGAAGAGAAGAGAAGAGAAGAGAAGAGAAGAGAAGAGAAGAGAAGAGAAGAGAAGAGAAGAGAAGAGAAAATTCTTTTATTGGCCAAGTGTGATTGGACACACAAGGAATTTGTCTTTGGTCCAAATGCTCTCAGTGTCCATAAAAGAAAAGAGACATTTGTCAAGAGTCAAGAATCATCAGGTGCAACACTTAATGATGGTCATAGGCATAATACGCAAATCAGAACAATTTTATTCAAAAACACAGGGACAGCATGGGGATTCAACCTGCAAAATTGGGAGAAAGGGAAAATAATTTTGCATTCCCTTCCCCGGAGAGGTAGGTTTGTTTTGAAAATTCCTAAAAAGCGAGGTGGAAATAGATTAATTATAAGTGCAGTATTCTCTTTGCAAGAAGAAAAAATAAATTAAAACTGTATTCACACTCACACCAAGCTACTTTCAAGCACTACGCACTTTTACACATGGTTGGCTTAGAAAGGCCGGGCAGGAAATTTTTCATTCATTCATTCAATGTCATTGTGCACGTGTTGTGCATCGGCAAAATAAAGATTTGAGCTTGAAATTAGGGGATTAAATGTTTTAGGAGAAAAAATAATAATCATTTATCCCAATAAAAGAGGGTGGGGAAGTCAGTCCACCAGGGATGAAGGCATTTTTTAAAATCTACAATAAAATGACCCACGCTGCTTTAAGGAATTGGAAACGTTTCTTATTGCATCCGCCTGTTACAATTAGCGTCTCTCTCAGGCTGTTTAATGGGGCAGTTGTTCAACCAACGGCTCCCTTGGGCATCTTCTGACCTCTTCCTAAATTGGACTCTGAACCATTTTCCCCAAAAACCTGCCAGCCACAGTATTTTCCCTCTTTCGTTCCAAAGGGGAGGGTGGGCCGAGCCCTGTGCCCAAAGGTTGTGAGTGTGGGGTTTGGGGGAGGTTTCTCTCTCTCTCTCTTTCTTTTTTGCCAAAGTCTTGTACCTCCAAAGGCTTAAGCCTTCGGAGCCACGAATTGTGATCCTTCCCCGGCCCCGGCCTTTTGCAAATTGGCAAAGCGCGCCGGGTCTCTCTCTCTTAATGCCTCCTTCTCCCTTGTTCGCCGTAATGCCCCGATGTTCCCAATCTGCTTTGAGGGATGGAAAGATTAAGAATAATAATAATATATAAAAAAAATTGCAATAAAATATGTGTGAACGCGGGGGTAATTGTGGACAAATGCGGCATTCAAATTCATTTTTCCACTTCTTTCACATACCATTTCAATCTTATTTTCTGCTTATTAATGAGATCTTGTTGGCTGGAATGGGCAGAGCTGCCCGTTTTCTGGAGTAATTGCACATAATTTTCTTTTCCAGCAGAGATTTGCATCTTCGCCACCCCCCCCCCTCCTTCTTCACTGTTTAACAGCCCCCCCTCCCCCTTTCCAAATCTCCCTCTTTCCCCCCCCCTTCCCTTATTTCACCCCCTCCCTGCCTGTCTGGCAAGACTTAATTTTAAATGCTTATTATACACTTAGACACTTGGACCAAACCAAGCAACGGGTGGGCAGAACGAAACCCTCCGTGTCAACCTCCCTTTCTCCTCGTTTTCTTTTTTCTTTTTTGGCTCCCTTGTTACCAGCCTTATCGCAGTTGTAATTAATGCTCTTAAAAAAAAAACTGGGCAAAATGTAGTTGTGGAGAAAACTACACACACACACACACACACACACACACACACCCCGAACGTGGCTTGAAACTTTTCCTTCCTCTGAAGAAATTCAAAACGGAGAACGGCGCCAATCCCCCAAAGTTTGATTTTTTTGTGGGGGGAGTTTGTGGGGGGACAGTGTGGATGGGTATCAACAATGCAACACACCATTTTTGCCACGTGGCTTTGGGTCTTCCATTGTGGTACATCTTTTCTGTCATGGGGGGGGGGGGAGACCCTGAATCTCTTCTGAAAAATACTCAGCAAATGATGGCAATTTACGTTCACATCAAACCTTATTCCACAGCCTAAGAATTATTAGAGAGAGAGAGAGGGATGGATGATAGATAGATAGCTAAAGAGATGGGAAGATAGGTAGGTAGGTAGGTGGATAGAGCTAGCTAGCTGTATGATGGATAGATAGGTAAGTAGACAGACAGACAGAAAGACAGGTAGCTAACTAGGTAACCTGATGGATAGGTAGGTAGGTAGATAGACAGCTAGCTAGGTAACCTAGATAGGTAGGTAGATAGACAGGTAGGTAGACAGGCAGGTAAGCAGACAGATAGATAACTTGATAGGTAGACAGACAGACAGATAGCTAGTTAGCTAACTTGATGGGTAGATGAATAGGTAGGGAGGTAGGTAGGTAGGTAGATAGATAGATAGATAGATAGATAGATAGATAGATAGATAGATAG
>BLBF01000057.1:8185478-8192978 GCA_015471245.1 Laticauda colubrina
TCTATCTATCTATCTATCTATCTATCTATCTATCTATCTATCTATCTCTATCTACCTATCCAACTATCGAGCAATCATCTATTTTATCTATTTTTAATCGATTGAAATTGTTAATATTTCATCAAATTTCTCCTGGCCCTCCACCTACTTTGTGACGGTTTAACACTGGGGGAAAGCAACTAAATTAGTAGCTGTTCTATATGTAAAGTGGGTGACTCCAAATCTGCAAACCTGTTTGGTCAAATAAACTAAGCATTGGATTGGTTCACTAGGAACCAATCCAAAGAGCTGCTGAAAGGCGGCAAATTTAAGCAACTGCCATTGGCTGCAAGCAGGCAAGCCAGCCTGTATAAAAGGCTGGCCTCGGCTTCAGCCAAGGGTTCCTATTTACTAACTAGTTGAAGAATAAAGTATTTGTTGTTGGAACCCGGTCTACCTCGTGTGTTTTCCGAACAAAACACTGGCGATGAGGATGGGATCGTCCTGAACGGAAAAACCTGCACGCGGTGATAAGAAGTCCAGATTACAACCAAGATGTCTGGAAACAACGCACCGCCCGCACCCTTCAATCCCAACGAAGAGGATTGGGATTCCTATGTCAATCGCTTCCAGATGTATTTGGAGAGCAATGAAATGGAAGGCATTTCCGAGCAACGCAAGAGAGCTGTGTTCCTGACGCACTGCGGGCCAACAGTTTTTAAGATGGCAAAGGCCCTTGCGAAGCCCCGGGACGTTAAACAACTAACGTGGACGGAATTGCAAAGACTCCTCAAAGCACACTACGCTCCGATGGTGTCTAACTTAATAAAGCGACACGAATTTTACCGCAGAGACCAGAGAGAGGGAGAGACCGTCGCCGATTTCATCGCTGCCCTCAGACAAATAGGGGGTGAGTGTGAATTTTTGAACATAGACGAGACAATGAGGGATCGCGTGGTGCTGGGCCTGAGAGACTCGACCGCACAGAGTAAATTGCTCAACAAGCCCAACATCACCGTTACCGAAGCCATCACGGAAGCCACAGCCGCTGAAGCCGCGAAAAAATCTGCCGTAGCCATTAAAAAGATGAACACACACAGCGAAGAAACACCAACCAAAGACAGAAAGCAACCTGCCACCACAACCCACTACGAAGAGTCGGGCGAAACAATTGAATCGAGCGAAGAGGACGACGAGGTCCACCGTTTGCTCACGAACAAAAAAGAGTGCGAAAGGAGAAATTGGCGGGAATGCGCTGGCTGCGGAGGAAACCATCCCCGAGCCGAATGCAGATTTCTTGATGCCATCTGCCGGCATTGCAAAAAACGAGGGCACATCGAGAAGGTCTGCAGGAACAAAAAATACTACAGCCCGACGAGACGCAGAAATTCCCCAACACGAGCCGAGCCTAAACGAGCCGAGAGAAAGTGGCAACAAGAGAAGCGAGCCAATACACACCAAACTGTCATTATACAGAGCGCTCAGACGGAAAGTGGAAAAAAAATTAAAGTCATCGTGAAAATCGAAGGAAAACACTGCAAGATGGAAGTGGACTCGGGGTCCTTCCTCTCCATGGTATCGTGGGACACCATAAGACAGCTAGTCCCAGGTATCAAACCCAAAGAATTGAAGAAGCAGCACCTAACCCTCAAGGACTATCAGGGAAACCAAATCCCTGTGGTAGGCATGGGACAATTCCGAGTCGCCTACAAACATCACGTCAAGGTGCTTCCGCTGACCATAGTCGACCAAGACAGACCAAGCCTCCTGGGCATCGAATGGTTCGTGCCATTGGGCATCGGGATGACCGGGGTCGATCGAGTGACTACAACCGGCTGGGAAGACGACCTCATCCGAGAATTCCAGGACGTTTTTGACGGCTCACTTGGCAAGTATCGGGGAAATCCCATTTCTTTCAATCTAAACCCCCAAATAGCCCCACGAAGAATAAAAGCCAGGCGAGTTCCTTTTGCACTAAAGGCAAAAATAGAGGAACAGCTGGACAAATTAATAGCCCAAGGGGTGTTAGAACCTGTGGACCATGCCAAGTGGGAAACGCCTATTGTCACACCCATTAAACCTGATGGGTCCATCAGAATCTGTGGTGACTATAAGGCTACCCTGAACCACGCATTACAACCAAGCGCATACCCGGTGCCAGTAGTCCAGCATTTGCTTCATTCCCTGGGAAAAGGCAAAGTTTTCGCCAAACTCGACTTGGCACAAGCCTATCAACAACTCCCAGTGGACCCAGAAACAGCAGAAGCACAGACTATAGTCACCCATAAGGGCGCATTCAAATGTCACCGGCTCCAATTTGGAGTAAGCGTGGCCCCTGGCGTCTTCCAGAGTCTGATAGAACGCCTTCTAAATGGCATACAAGGAGTCGTTCCCTATTTTGACGACGTCCTAATCTCGGCCAGAGATGAAACTCAATTAAGGAACAGACTGAAAGAGGTTCTAACTAAGTTTAGGGAATCTGGCCTCAAGGTAAAAAGAGAAAAGTGCTGTTTAATTAAGAACAGCGTCGAATTCCTGGGCTACTCAATAGACGGAGAGGGTATCCCACCCCACAGACAAAAAAGTTAAAGCAATCAAAGACGCTCCTGAACCAAGAAATAAAACCGAACTACAAGCATTCTTAGGATTAATTAATTTTTATAACGTGTTCCTGCCAAACAAAGCCACTATAGCAGAACCGTTACACCGTCTGCTAGACAAAAAGGCAACTTGGACTTGGGGTTACAAAGAAAAAAAAGCCTTCCAAAATATTAAAAGCTTGCTAACATCAACAAACGTCCTCATCCAATTTAGCAACACTCTGCCATTAACAGTGACCTGCGACGCCTCACCATATGGAGTAGGTGCCATCCTGAGCCACCAACTACCTGATGGCAGAGAAGCACCCGTCGCATATTACTCTAGGACTCTATCAAAAGCCGAGCGGAATTACAGCCAATTGGACAGGGACGCTCTTGCAATTGTCGCTGGAGTAAAACGCTTCCACGAATACTTATATGGGCGGACTTTTCAAATCATAACGGACCACAAACCGCTAATGGGGATTTTGGCGGGAAACAAGCCAACACCTAATATACTGTCCCCAAGAATGACGAGATGGTCAGAGTTCCTAGCAGCTTATTCCTACACTCTGACACATCGGCCAGGGAAACAAATTTCCCATGCGGACGCTCTGAGCAGAGCACCCTTACCAGCAACCGACGCAGACCCGGCACCAGCGATGACAACGCTACAAATCGAGACTTGCCCCGATCTACCCATATCAGCGTATGATGTCGCCAGAGCCACCGCGAAAGACTCATTGACTGCCCGCGTTCTTAGCTGGGTAGGTAAAGGCTGGCCGGAGAATCAAAAAACTGAAAACTTTAAACCTTTCCGGTCCAGACAGACTGAACTTTCAATCCAAAAGGGGTGTTTGTTGTGGGGTGATCGGGTAGTAATCCCTGCCAAATTACAGCCCAGGGTACTTAAGTTGTTACATGAAGGGCACCCGGGAATGGTTAAGATGAAAAGCCTTGCCAGAAGTTATGTTTGGTGGCCGGGTATTGATAAGGACATAGAGTATTGGGTAAGCTCATGCCACAAATGCCAGGCAATTAGACCATCCCCACCAAAAGCACCCGTTAAGGACTGGGAAACCCCTCGGGGACCTTGGTCAAGAATACACATTGATTTCGCGGGTCCTACCAAGGGGCATACCTTTCTGATTGTCGTTGATGCCTATTCAAATTGGCTTGAAGTAAAAGTTATGCCATCAACGACAACAGAAACCGTAATCAAAAAGCTGGACAACCTTTTTGCCACCCATGGCATACCGGACGTTCTTGTCTCGGATAACGGGCCACAGCTAACCAGCATACCATTTGAGCAATACCTAGCCTCCCTAGGTATAAGACATGCCCTAACCGCGCCGGCTCACCCGGCTGCGAACGGCAGGGCTGAGAGAATGGTCCGGTTTACTAAAGAAGGTTTGGAACGAATGGACGCTGGAGATGTCCAACAGAAAGTAAACCGTTTGCTCACACTCCAGCACATAACGCCCAGTACCATAACCAATAAGTCCCCAGCAGAATTACTTATGGGGCGAAAATTAAGATCTCACCTTGATAGGTTACACCCAAATTTTACCCAGAAAACCCCCCTGACTCCTCTACACGGTTCAGACAATTCGAAATAGGTGATTTGGTATACGCTAAAAACTTCACCGGGGACCCGGTATGGCTACCAGGACAGATTATCCAAATTACAGGCCCCAAATCCTACCGATTAAAATTAGACGATGGCAGGGAATGGAAGCGGCACATAGACCAGCTTCGATCCCGAATTATAGAGAGAACCACAGACTTACAAACATTCACCGAAAAAACCGGCGAATTGCAAACCAAGGTGGGGGGGGAAAGGCGAGAAATAAATAAAGAACTGTTTAAAACCAAACCCAATGAAACATACGAACAAAAAGAGCAAATAAAAGACTCACTGTTTGGAGAGACTTGCGTGAAGAGCCCATCAGAAGGGGCCAGCCAAGCCAGCTCGACCTGCCCGGAGGACACGGGAGGGAGCGGCAAAACCGTCAGCCTAAGAAACTCAGGCGGCGGTAAAATGGCTGACTCACCCTTCCAGACGGTTCCAGGGAGAAGGACGGACGACACAGCAGCCCCATCCGAACCGGTCGAAGTCTTCACTAAGAATGAACCGCGCAAGTCAAGTCGAGTCCGGAAAAGCCCCGCCTACCTGCGAGACTACGGCACCACGTAGGACTGAACTAAGGGGGGAGGGGTGTTCTATATGTAAAGTGGGTGACTCCAAATCTACAAACCTGATTGGTCAAATAAAATGAACATTGGATTGGTTCACTAGGAACCAATCCAAAGAGCTGCTGAAAGGCGGCAAATTTAAGCAACTGCCATTGGCTACAAGCAGGCAAGCCAGCCTGTATAAAAGGCTGGCCTCGGCTTCAGCCAAGGGTTCCTATTTACTAACTAGTTGAAGAATAAAGTATTTGTTGTTGGAACCCGGTCTACCTCGTGTGTTTTCCGAACAAAACAGTAGGCAACCAAGTTTTTGAATCAGCACGTCTTTTGTTCTTGAAAGGGTTGCTTGATACATTTCTACTTGTGCCCAGGATGGTTTTCCAGCCTTGTGGATTCACATCACCTGAAAAAACTAACCCTAACAGGTTAACATGCTCAAGTGTGTTCTGTGAATACAACCAGAAAATGGTAGAACAAGCTTAGTCTGGGCTCTGTGTTCGAAATGCTTGGTCCAGACGCTGGTAGGATAAGTTATATCGGTCTCCAAGCCAATCGAGAGAGTGGGGAGGGGCTAGAGGGGTCAACCGCAGAGAAAAGGCCAATCCCCTTCTTTTGGAGACCCACCCATGCAAATGAGAAAGCTGGCTGCCACAGCACCATCTAGTGGACCAAGGCTGCAACTGGAATGGAGCTCATGGTGAAGGGTGTCTCTGAGCTGATGCAGAGTGCCCTTCCTCTCCTCCCTAGCCAGTTTTTTAGCTTCCACCCCCCCCCTCCCACCCCCCTTTTTGGGAAGCATCTTATCATATTCCACCCGAGTCACATGGGAGGTATAAATGTACCGTGGAGAGGGAGGGAATAAAAAGACAATTAAACAGGTCCACTTCAACCATGATACGATCTTAATTGGTTTTGTTCGTACACGATTGTCCATTAAAGGAGGCTGTGTAAACCCAAAAGGAGAAGTGATAAACAGAGCGACACAAGTTTTTCAAAGCGTGAACCATCCGGGACTAAAAAGGAGTAGAATTCAGCAAGGATTAGAGGGAGGGAGGGAGGGAGGGAGGAAAGAAGAAAGAAAAAAAGGAAGAAAGAAAAGAAGGAAGGGAAGAAAGAAGGAAAGAAAGAAGGAAGGAAATAAGGAAGGAAGGAAGGAAAGAAGGAAAGAAAGAAAGAAGGAAATAAGGAAGGAAGGAAAGAAAGGAGAAAGGAAAGAAGGAAGAAAAGAAGGAAGGAAAGGAAAGAAAGAAGGAAGGAAGGAAGGAAGGAAGGAAAGAAGGAAGAAAGAAAAGAAGGAAGGAACGGAAAGAAAGAAGGAAAGAAGGAAGGAAGGAAATAAGGAAGGAAGGAAAGAAAGAAAGAAGGAAAAGAAGAAAGGAAAGAAAGAAAGAAGGAAAAGAAGAAAGGAAGGAAAGAAAGGAGAAAGGAAAGAAGGAAGAAAAGAAGGAAGGAAAGGAAAGAAAGGAAAGAAAGAAGAAAGGAAGGAAGGAAGGAAAGAAGAAAGGAAAGAAGGAAGAAAGAAAAGAAGGAAGGAAGGAAAGAAAGAAGGAAGGAAGGAAAGAAGGAAAGAAAGAAAGAAAGAAAGAAGAAAGGAAATAAGGAAGGAAGGGAAGGGAAGGGAAGGGAAGAAAGAAGGAAGGAAGGAAGGAAGGAAGGAAGGAAGGAAGGAAGGAAGGAAGGAAGGACGGAAGGAAGGAAGGAAGGGGGCTGGAAGAGGAGATGGAGGATCTGATAGCTCAGGTGCACCAATTCCTCCTTGGGAAGGGGATAATGGATCCAAAGGGGGGGGGGGAGTGGCATCTGCCTTGAACTTCCTACTCTCCTGTAACACCAGTGCGAAGAGAAAGGAGGTTTGCCAGGGGAAAAAGGTCTCTGCCATCCAAAGGGAAGCTCAGGAAAGCATAAAAAGCCATCCAACAAAACACTAAAAGATTTAAAAAAAAAAACAAAAAAAAACACACCAGAGAAGAGGCCGGAAAGAGACACCACGCAAACATTTGGAAAAAAACAGATGTTTGGATCTGCGGGGCCTGCGCTCCCAGAGGCGCCCTGGACACCAGAAGAGAAGCCCAAATGAAAACCAACCTTCAGGGGCGGGAAGGAGCAGGACGAGACGGGGGAGAGGTTGTGCCTCCTCTCCCAGGGGCCCCCAGCACTGTGGCATCCCTCTAAATCTCAGTTGCTTTCCCAAGATTTATTCAGGGGTTGTTGTTTTTTTTCACCGCTACATCTTTGAGATGTAATAGAAAGGACTGTATAATGTCCCCATCAGGTGCAATATGTAGAATAGATATTATGTGTGTGCCTGCACATACGTACGTACATACATATATACACATGCATATATATGTGTATGTATACGTATATGCATATGTGTGTGTGTGTCTGTATGTGTGCATGTTTGCGTATCGTATATACAGTATATATTGTAATATATTTAATTTATATATGCAATATATTTGTTTCTGTCTATTATCTACCTACCTATCTACCTATCAAGTTAGCTATCTACCTGTCTGCCTATTTATCTACCTATCTACTTACTTATCTGTGTGTCTATCTACCTATCTATCATCTGTCATCTACCCATCCCTCTCTTACCTATCTACCTACCCATCAAGTTAGCTAGCTATCTACCTGTCTGCCTATTTATCTATGTATCTATCTACCTACCTATCATCTGCCCACCTCTATCTCTCTACCTACCTACCTAAGCTACCTGCCTACCTGCCTACCCATCAAGTTAGCT
>BLBF01000057.1:8197235-8262735 GCA_015471245.1 Laticauda colubrina
AAAATAAAATAAAATAAAATAAAATAAAATAAAATAAAATAAAATAAAATAAAATAAAATAAAATAAAATAAAATAAAAGCAGAACACATTGGAAGGTGAAGATAGACTATTCCTCAACATGGAGGTTCTACTGACTGCTGCTAGCTGCTGAGAAGCCCTCTGGGGAAGCACGAAAAGCTGGCATTCCTGTTTTTCCAGGGTACCATTAAAAGATGGTTCAGGAAGGAAAAAAACAAACCCACTGCTGCTCCCTTCTTTCTCGGGATCTTCAGGATAGACTGCTCCTAAACAGAGATGCTCTGCTTGAATCTTCAAAGCAGCTCTGAACTGCGTGGGAATTCCGAGATTAAACCAGGGCTTCTCGATCTGGGCAGTTTTGAAAAGGCGTTGGACTTCATCTCCCAGAATTCTCCAGTCGAGAAATAATGGAGGCTGCTGGAGAGGGGGGGGTTGTAGTCCCTCCGGGTGGGGCTGAACTACATTTCCCAGCATTCCGTTGGGCAGAATTAGCCGCCGCAGCTGTGTTAGCGCGCGAGTTTCTCCTTTTAAAACGTTAAAAAAGAAACTATTATACTGAGGGGAAAAAAGCAACACAAAAAGATTAAAAGGCCATATTATGTGTGTAATAAAGCTCAGGTTTTCCAGTATCGTGTTTAAACTTTGGACATACATGTTGCTCTCTTTTCCTTTGGAAAGAAGCAAACCCAAATTCTCCACACAGTTCCGAATTAGGCGCCTTTAAAAGAGCATAAAATTCCCATTCAAGCCGAATAATATCATAGCAATTCACACGTCAATAAATATCAACCGGGTTTTTGTTTTTTTTTTGTTTTGCACCTCAGTTCTTTTTCTCCTTTAAAATAATGTGGGAGCATTTTTAATCCCAAATTGGAGATTGCCAAGCCAGGGGGTTGGACTAGATGACTACAAGGTCCCTTCCAACTCTGATCATGTTATTTTTGCAAAAAAAAAAAAAAAAAAGCGTGTTTTTAAAAACCGAATCTCATTTTGAACGTGTAAGAAAAACATTTTGTCAACATTTTGACAAAAAAAAGGTATCAAAAATATCCCAAGCCTTCCAACTCACTGACCTTTTAAGCAAATGACTGGCATCCTTTTTTGTTTAAGCTAGTATTTATTAAACCCATTTATATTGACAGGTGACTCTGGGGACAGGTGTACAGCAGTGCTGGAAACAGTTAATAAATGCATTCAAAATGGTTAAAAACCAAATTGGTCCTCTTCTTCCACGAAAAGGGGAGGGGAAAAAAAACTTTTTTTATTCTTAAATTACAATTCAAGGAGCCGCAGCTGAAGCTCCTTGGCCAAAAATTTTTTTGGGGGGGGGAAGTTTCTACTTTTTAGGCCATTCCTGCACACAAATCTCTGCTGTGAATTTGCATTTCCTGCAATTCTTTCCCCCCCCCCTCCTCACTGCAACAACAGATCCCCCCTTTGACCCCTCAATATGGGGGGGAAGCCCACCTGGCTCCCTCCTGTCTGCAAAAGTTAGGCCCCAGTAACAGCCAGGGGACTACACTTCTTCCCCCATTGCCATGGGCTTTGGGATTACCTTCCCCATCCTCCCCAGCAGCCCTGCCCAACATGCCCCCTCCTCAGAGGTCTCTGAAGGGGCTCACCTGGACCAGGGGGCTCCTCAGCTGAAATTCTGGGGCCTCAGGGCTTGGGGGGGGGGTCACTAGGCCCAGTTGAGACCCCTTATTTCTCCCCACAGCCCTGAGAAGCCCCTGCTGCCATGTCTTCCCTCAGCAGGCTCCCTCCATGGCCCAGGTGGGGGCAATTAAGGAATTAGATTCTCCAAGTGGAACCTTAAAGGGAACAGCCATTATCTTGATTTTTTTAAAAAAAAAAAAAAAATATTATTTGGGAATTTGGGGCCAGTCTGGCATGAGATTGGTGTTTTATTTATTCTTGTAGCTCTGGTTCCTTTGGCTCTCCGTGGCTGACCCTCCAGGCAGGGCAATAAAAGGACAAGGCAATCCAATGGCAAGATTAAGGGGTGTGTGGGAAGTATGCCACCACATAAAAGAAATGAAATAAACCAAGGGTCTTCAAACTTGGCAAATTTAAGGCTTGTGGACTTCAACTCCCAGAATTCCTGAGCTAACATGACTGGAGGAGGAATTCTGGGAGTTGAAGTCCAGAAGTCTTAAAGCTGCCAAGTTTGAAGACCCCTACAGTCACTATCTTCTATCTCCCTCTCTATCTCCCTCTCTCTCTCTCTCTATCTTATCAACCTATCTATCTACCTCTTATCTAATCAATCGATCGATTTATCCATCCATCCATCCATCTACCTATCTAATCTACCTACCTACTTATCTAATCTATCTAATCTGTCTGTCTGTTTAAAAGTTCGGGAGAAAGCCAGGATTTGAAACCTGAGATTGGCACTTGCCGTTATCCATGTGGGTGGACCACAATATAAGTAAAAAATTAAGAATAGTCAAATTACAGCAAGCAGAAAAATTGCATAGGAAAAAACCACAACCAAGTACAGTGAAAGTAAAAAAAATAAAGACGTGAAAGTTGACATAATGGAGGGGGGGGGGGAAATACAGTTAAATTATAGTGAGAAAAAAAGTAAGTTTAACGGTAAAGTACAATAAAGCAGCTTTTTATTACACCCATAATACAAACATAAAAATTGCAAAATAAAATCCAATGCACGCAACGACGGGGTTACAGATAGTCAGATAACAGATAATCAAAGTTGGAAGGGACCTTGTAGGTCATCTAGTTCAACCCCCCTGCCCAAGCGGGAAACCCTACACCATTTCTGACAGAAGGCAGTCCAATCTCTTCTTGAAAAGTCCTCGGCTTACAACAGTTCATCCCCATGGTCATGTGATCCAAATTGAGACGCTTGGCCACCGATTCACATTTAAGACGAAGTGTCCAGTTTTGCAACCTTCGGATAAGCAAAGTCAGGGAAGAAACCAGATCCACTTAACAACCTTGTGACTAATTTAACAGTGGCACCGATCCACTTAAGAAATGAGACGAGGGAAGGCACAACCTCATTTAGTCACAGAAATGTTGGGCTCGATTGCGGTCGTAGGCCGAGGACTACCTGTAACAGGAGCCACAAGTTGTGGCCCGCTGGCAGCTGGTGGAGCTAGCAGCAGAGTCAGACAGTAGTGAGGAGATTGGGGAGGAACCTAGGCCAGTTTTGGAGGCTGGGGAGGGCTCAGACGAGGGCTCTGTGTCGGACGGAGGCAGAGATGGGGCCAGGGCAGGCTGGCAGTCATCGGCTGCCTTCGGGCTCAGGCAGCAGTGAGGCAGGGGAGCTTCTGGAACTGTTTCCTAGCCTGCACACGCACAAAGCTGCCAAAAGTAGGCTCAATTAAGAACTCGGGGTTGACGTGGGAGTAAGGCCACAGGTGGGCGATAAATGGCCCCTCACATCAGGATTAAAAGAAAAGCAAAAGAGGAGGGGGCTTTTGCAGGAAACAACTCGTTCGTCTGTTCGTTCCAGCCTTGTGAAGATTTGTCTATATAACCCAGCTTTCCCTGTCAGCACCGAGTGTGGAGTTCTACCGGGTAAAGGTCTGAGCTCATTAGTATACCTTTGCAAGACTGTTTGCCAAGCCATTGTCTGACTGTGAATGAAATAAATTCCTATTAATGTAATAAAAGAAGCTTTTGCTGGAACTCAGAATGGACTTATTAATGGGGAGGCCTAGGACAGAATGCCAGATGTACAAAACGTCTGGAGGAGAAGCATAAAAACATTGCTATGAATTAACAACCGGGGGTCTGTTCTGTGACTGGCTAACCAAGATAGATCTGGGCTGTCGAAACCAGAGTGACATGAAGGGGATAGGTTCGGGCAGGGGAATAAATGGGTCAGAGGATGCTTCTAGCCCTGGTCTATGATGTAGCTCTGTAGATGACGCAACACTTGGGCCTGAATAAGCTGAGCAGGTTGAGACCACAACAACCATCTCAAAGATGCCAACCACTGTCCCTTCCATGATGTGGGGGTGACCAGGACTAGCAGCACCCAGGAGCTGAAGCAGGATGATGGAGTTGAACTTGGCTTCACTGTAGCTCTTTGGCAACGCCTTCCCCGCATAGGCCGAGCAGAAGCCCAGGGAGGAGAGGACCATGCCAAAGAGATGGTTGAGCACAACCACGGACAAGTCGCTGGTTGTGACACATCAGGAAAAGCTCGGCCGGGTTGCCCATTAGGGCAGCCATGGACGGGCTTTGGGGAGCGGTAATGGTGATTGAGTATCGATGGCGGAAATTGTGGCGAGGAAGACCCACTGCCCTTTGGACACGGACCAGGAGGGGAAGTTTGCAGGCAGCCAGGCCACCATCTTGAAAGCACAGAGGATCTGAAAGGAACAAGCGGCGGTGCGGGCGAGGCAGACGGTGAAGCAGAGGCTATACCTGGCCAAGCGGAAGAGACACCAGCTCAGCTGGGACTCCAACATAGCAGAAAACACCGCAGAAACCCAAGATGAGGGAAGACACCGGCTGATCTAACCACCGAGGTGTTGGCGCGATGGGCAAAGGTGATGAGGATGCCCAAGGCGGCCGAAAGGCTGGAAGAGGAGGAGGAGAAGATGGAGACGGGATGGTCCCACTGTAGATACACCACAAGCTTTGGGAAGCATGCTTCTTGGCCAGGATGGGATCAGGTGTCTGGCAGGCATTTCTGGCAGGTAAACCTTTCTAAGGGAAGAAAAACAGAGAGATGGGTCTCTTGACTAGGCTGGGTCCTGGGGAGGCCAAAATATCTGGGGGCTCGGGTTTTTTTTTGAAGAAAACTCAAAGAAGAAGGAATTTCAAGAAGCTTCTTGGCGGACAATTTTGCCAATGAATTCTTCCTCTTCTTCTTCTCCTTCTTTCTTCTTCTTCTCCTCCTCCTTCCCTTCCCCTCTTCTCTACTTTTCCTCCTCCTCCTTCTCTTCCTCCTCCTCCTCCGTCCCTGCTTGCCCCGAGGACCCCTTGACTCTGAAGTCATCCAACCCTGTCATAGCGACTTCCTGCACATCCAACCCCAAATACGTCTCCCAGGCTGGAAATGTTGCGGAGGCTGTGGATGGACAGGTCAGTGGGCCAAGCTTCAGCGGCGACCCACACCCTGCCGGCGAGATTCTGGCTGCTTCAAAGGCAGCCAGGAGAGGAAGCTCCAGGCTGAGGATTACCACCACCACCACCTTGGCTGTGCCTCCCTGGATCCTGCCCAGCGTGCCTCTGATCCTCTCCTGGACTGGGGAGCTGCTACAAGCCAAGGGGACACTTCCCTCAACCAGAAGGGTCTCCTGGAGGGCAACACAGGCTCGGGGGACCAGGTCGAAGATCCAGTTCCACCCCAAGTGACGCAACCGCCACAGCATGACCGCAATCTGCCGCTTGGCGCTCGGGGCGGTGCAGAAAGCGACAGGGAACACCCCAGGGGTTGCTGAGAGCTTCCTTGGTTGCACTGCAGGTGCAGGTGATCTAAAGCTGAGGAGAGGAGAGTGAAGTTTAATTCCAGATAAGCAGGGCATCTTTTATGAGTTGCTGGTGAGCCTGTCCTAGCTTGCTAGCCTATCAGGCACAATACAGGTAGGAATCTATTCCTGTCCTTCTCCTTTCTTTCTTTCCCCTCTTTCCCTTCCTTCCTTCTCTCCATTTATCCATCCCTTCTCTCATTTATCCTTCCCTTCCTTCCATTTATCCCTCTCTCCCTCCTGATGTCAATGTTAATAATTATTATATTAAATAAATGGCCTTTCCTTCCACTTTTCTTCCCTCCCTCCCTCACCTGTTTTTCCTTCCTTCATTCCCCTTCTCCCGCTTCTCCTTCCTTCCCCCTTCCCCTTTCTTCCTTCTTCCTTCCTTCCTCCTTTCTTCCCCTGCTTCTCCTTCCTTCCCTTCCTTCCTTTCCTCCCCTGCTTCTTCCTTCCCTTCATCCTGCTTCTCCTTCCTTTTCTCCTGCTTTTCCTTCCTTCCTTCCTTTTCCTTCCTTTCTTCCTGCTTCTCCTTCCTTCCTTCCTCTTTCCTCTCCTGCTTCTCCTTCCTTCCTTCCTTTTCCTTCCTCTTTCCTCTCCTGCTTCTCCTTCTTTCCCTTTCCTCCTGCTTCTCCGTCCTTCCTTCCCTTTCCAGTTTTTATGTTATTAGCCTGTTAACTTAAGCCACTTAATTTGTGCTATATTGTGCTTCCAATTTTCATTTGGGGATTAATAGGACACAGTGATTATTTTATCCTGTTAAAAACACCTGGCAGGCCTCTCCCCTCCTGCTTTTCCCAGAGAGAATCCACATGGCTCACCTGTGGGATCAGAAAGGGACTCGGAATTATAAGCTGCCGTGATGGCCGCTGGGGATGATTCAGGACCGATGATGGCAACGACCGTGAGATGGTACGAAGTGCAATTCCTGCCAATTTCGATCGGCGAGGAAATACCGGATGGGGTGGACAGCCCTGGTGAGGAGGTAGCAGATGTCCATCATTTCGTAGCCCAGCAGGACCCTGGGCAAGAGGCTGGTGGAGTCATTGATCTCTTCCACTGCAAACCTCATGGCTTAGAAGTAGCTGTAGCTGGACATCCTCAGCAGGTACCTGGGAAAGGTGGGAGAGGCAGGAAAAAAGAGGGAACTTGGGTGTCACCAAAAGGTTTTCTGGCCCATGTCCCCGTCCCCGTCCCCTCTAAAATCAGCCCTTGGGAGTGTGATGGCCTTTGTGGGGTTTGATTCTCTTGTTTCATAAACACACGATTCTCAGTGTGGAATGCTTTTGTATCTGGAGAGGAAACTGTGAGGGACAAGGCTCTTTTTAACTTTCCAGGCATCTGATTAAAAAAAAAAAAAAGACCTTTCTCCTTTAAAAAACAAAACAAAACATAAGGACAGATTCCCTCTGGAAGAATCCCTGAAAGTGGCAGCAGAAAAAATTAACCCCATAACGCAGATGAGAAAACCGAGGCCGAGTAAACCTTTGGTAAGCTTGTGGCAACGTTGGCCTCCTTTCTTACACGAGCATGAATCCATTCCGGGTCCACCTCATTCCCTATTTTTAATGATGTAGAATGGCACCTCTCCATCTGGACAAGTGCCAGGAGACTGGCAAGATTTGGGCATGGCCAGCAGCCCCAGTTGCTTTGTGGGGAGCTGTTTCTTCCCGCTGCTACTTCCTGCTTACACACAGGCACCCAGGGGTACCGCGAAGGAGAAATGCCCTTCACTTGTGCGTGCCCCCTCAGGTATAATCTCCTGCCAAAGGTGTGCTGGCCATGGCGTCCGAAAGGCAGAAAACGGTGCCCGTCGTCAGCGCCCTGCTCTTCCCCAGGCAACTGATGGCTACGTTCTGCGTTTCGGTTGCGGCTTCTTTCTCCTGCCCCTCTGCCTAAGTGGCCAAAGCCGACCTCTTTTGCATACATTTCCATCTCTCTTTTAGGTGCTTCGGAGCCTTCGAGGGCCAAATAGCCATCAGGTTCTGCAGAATTTCTGGGGCTACGACTCCCAAAAGCAATTGTTCTAAATTCAAAACTGGTGTCCCCTCATAAAATATTTCTACGGTCTTTTTAGAGTTGCCAAAAGAAAGGGAGGGTGGGAAAGGGGTTTGGAAGAGCAGTGCGGCAGCTTGGAAAACAAAAGTGCATTCCGTACATAGTTTTTCAAAGATAGTAACTAGTTGACTGAAGTTTCTGCCCTGCAAATATCTAACTGGAAAGCATGATCGATGACTCCGGGCTATGGATGTGTCCCATTGGAGAATATGAATTACGATACACCCAGGAGGTGGGGGGAAACCAGGGTGAAGGATGACAATGAATGATGTGTCTCAGAGTCAGCTGCACCCAAGCAATGCCGGACATGTTAACTCCCAATAAATCCTTTTGAAGCTTTGGAAGTCTGGCTTGAGACTCGTGACTTAATTGGGGGTAACTGCCAGAATCCTGACAGCTGGTTTGAAATAACCTTTTGAGCTTAGGACAGTCACCGCTGTCCGAAATTTGCAAGCCTCCTCCTGCCAAGAGGCCAGGGATCTGCTGTAATTTGGGTGTCAAGAATGAAGGTGGCTTGTAGGAATGTGTATGGACCTCTCTGTGTGGTTTTGTTGGCGACAACATGGGAAGAATTGGCACCGGATTCCTGGAGGTTTCCTTCAATTCCCCCAAATTAGCTGAGCCTAGAAACGGGTCAATCGTCAACCTCAGGGGTGTCCAACTCAAAGCCTGGAGGATGCTTAGATCTGGCCTGCAGGGCCACCTTGGAAACAGCAAAGGTCTTGGCCTGCAGTGCTTTTGCCAGCGAAAATGGACTCCCAGGGAGGTTGCATGCTCCATTTTTGCTGGCAGAGGGGTGCAGGCCATCGTGGTCGACAATGGATCCACGATGAGTGACGTTGAGTTGGCCACGCCTATCCACCCCTGAGATCAAACACAAATCCTGATATGCAGCCTTCAACGAAATGGAGCTTGATACCCCTGGTCAACATTGAAGACTCACCTGACTGTCCCACCCTCATAAAATGGGCTGCTAGATTAAGGTTCGTTTTTCACCCGAACCCTACAAAACAATTAAATTAAAATAAAAACAAAACCACCAGTCAGCAAACCACAAAGGTTACATCTTGCAGCTCTGATTCGTTTCTCGATGTAAAGCATTGGTATTTTTTTCCCCCCAAATGATGATTTAGCCTCAAGTTTGCATCTTTAGCCGCCTCTTGGCATCCAGCTGGGTACTTCCTGCACTGAGCTGCATCAAGATACACAAGTTTGGGATTGGTGTGAAGAGGGAACATTGGCAAACCCGCCCCCCCCCCTAAAAAAAAACAAAAAAACACATTTAGCTTGTCTTTGGCAGACTGTTTCCATGCTGCAATGATGGGTACATTTCTGTCTTGACTCCTGAATATCGGAGATTTAATTTTTTCAGTCCCAAATTAAGACGTTCACACCAGTCTGAGATGCTACGAGCTGAATGCACCTGGTTGCTTAAAAGACCCCGGATGGCTCTGATCCGTTTCCAATAAATAACATTTCATTCCTGTCCACGTTATGCTTTCAGAGAAAATTCAGCCACCTCTTTTAATTGGAAAAACCGCACTCCAGACTGTTCCTTTTTTTGCAGAAAACTTTATTAATAAGTCTTTCACCTGAGACATTATCAATGCTTGATCGAACCGGTTGCACTTAGCAGTTTAAACTCTGATGGCCATACAGGTGTTGGTTCTCCGTGCAACACCAAGCCATCAGCAAGGCTGATTCGTTCAAGGAATATTCGAAAAAAAGCTCCTTCATTTTCAAAATGTTTCTGTATTAAAATGTGAATCATGCTCCAAAATTTGGAACTTTTGACACTATACAGCAAGATTACTGCATGCCCCCCCCCCCAAAAAAAAAATGGAAGAACACTTCGATTCCTATCATGGACGAATGGTTGCCGAAGTTGATAAAGAGTTGGCTGAAATGACAAGATGGACCTATTTTGATTAAAGAAAAGGAGATAAGTGCTCTTGTTTCCACATGGAGACCGCTTCGGAGTTTTGTGCTTGGAGTAGAAAAGAATTAAATTCTGATTTTGGGTTTTATAGATCCTTATAGAAATGGCTAGTTTATAGGATTATGAAAAAAAACAAAAAACACAAAAAGTTGTGATTTGTTGTTAAATGCCTTTTTTTTACTGCAACAGAGTCAGTCATTACTTTTTCTTTTTCCTAATCCTTCCTCACTTCTCTTCCCCCTCTTCCTCCCTACTGCTTTCCTACTTTCTTTCGTATTTTGTACGTTATTTTATCTTATAACACAATACGAATGATGAATTTTTTTTTTAAAGGAACAAAAGAGCTTCAAGGAATGACCTCAGACTTGTTAGTTTCCCATACTGGAGGGGTTTTTCCTTCTCTCTGGAAAAGATGAGAACGCTACATCTAGCCATCATGAAATTCGGAGATATTTATTTAGCTACCCTAGTTGGGTATTTTTCTTTCTGCGTTGGAAGCACATCCAGTGTTGAGACCTTTCTGTGGTAACAATCATCAACTGCTGCCGTTCTCGGAGAGTTAATCACACTCAAAGGCAAAGCAAGCAAGGAAAACAGCCTTTTTGTGCAAGAAAAATTAAGAGCAGATTTTGGAACATTTCAGTCCGCACAGAAGCTTTAAGTGATGGAAATGTGATGTGCATAAACAAAAAAAAAAAATGTAAATGTAAATTCAGCTTGGCAGGAAATCCTGACAACATGAGTCTGGACCAGGAATCAAAACAATTATCTCGGAACAAAAGTGATGAGTAAGATTGGAGTTTCAGAACTGATGGAGTCGAACCAAGTTGGCTTACATCTGCTTACGCGATTCGTTATATAAATCCATTTTCCAAAGCTACAAGGGCTAAAAATGTTAGCCAGCAATACAGGGTTAAAGCAAATTGTGTAGGCATGATGCACAAACACAGTCAGGGAGATCTTCTTTTTATAAAGCTTTTATGCCCTTTAAGGTACTGCAAATTATCTGTTCGTCAGCCTTTCCTCAATCGGTTTCATACATTCGATTATTATTCTTCCATCTCTAAAGATTTTAGAGCTTTTGCAGAGAATTAGTTTAGTTGGCAAGCTGGCAAAAGTCCCCCCCTTTTTAAAGCATTGCTTGTCCCTGATTTGAGTGTTCACATTTTTTTACAAAAATAGATGTTTTAAAAAGAACCAGCATCCCATCTGGAGGGTGACCTGTCTGGAGGGTGAACACAAGCGAAAACTTTTCAGCAAAAATGCCAGCCCACCTTTGTTAGGATGCACCAGAAGAAAGTTTCCAGGCGCTTGGCTCTTCTTCGGTGTTGATCGATGCTCGCAATTTCTCCGGATCTGCTTTCTTCCTGGCTCTGTTTCTTTAATGAAAGAGATTCACCAGGCTGCCTTTAGCCCAAGTCACTTCTCCCCTCCAGGGGAGGCAGCACAAATTTTATCAGAAACAAGATACAAAAGTTGAAGAATGCACATTTTAAGAAGGTTCAGCAGGCAAAGCCTCTCTGGAGAAATCAACAAACATGGCAGTGCTGAAGCAGAGGAATAAATTTTGATTTTTTTTCAGTAGGATTATTATTTTGTTAATTCTCCAAAGGTGTCCAAGTGAGAGAGAAGGAAATCGATTCACTCCTTGCAATTTGTTCCTTAGGAGAAACGGGCAAGGAAGGCTGCTGGAGAGAAACCGTCCAAGACTTCAAAGGACCCATAAGCCACCTCACTGCATGTAAGGGTACTTCCAGTCCCCCAGGGGCTCGTGGGTCTCCTTCACCGCCTGGGGAGACGTCCACCGCAGGATGTAGTGAGCGCTGCCCGGCTTGTCATTGGTTCCTACGTCCAAAAAGAAGAAAGGAATGCATTTGCATCCTCTGCGACCGAACATGCCAAGTTGCTGGACCTCATCGTCCCAGGAAAACCACAGGCTCGCTTTCCCATGTCTTGCCCGGGGTCGTCATGTGGTCGCGAAAAACTGGTTGCTGGTCTTGTTTCGCAACTCACAAGAATTGGGCAACGGGCGAGGATGACCACAGCGTGCCCGAGGCTCCCCTGTTCATGTCAACGACCCACAACAAGGTGTAGTGGTTAATAAATGTTTTCTCTGTACTTGGGAGCCATTGGCAGGAATGGGGAGACACATAACAACGGTGACAAGGATGATAATGGTGATGACAACAACAGCGCCAAATCATAAAGTGGTGCAAAATATTCTCACAACAGGCCAGGTGAGAAACACGCTCCCCTTCTCCTCCCCCCACGATCTGAACACCCACGTACCTGAGGCCCGAGAGCCCCCAAATGGCTGCTGGGCCACCACCGCACCGGTGGATTTGTCATTGATGTAGAAATTCCCGGCCGCGTTCCTTAGCAGTTTGGTGGCTTCATCAATCACAGCCCTGAGCAAAGATGATGGGAGGGGAAAGAGTTCAAAATTCCCAGCAAGGGGGCAGAAGGGTTTTAGCCCCTTTCCCAGAGGTCTAAGATATACTAAAGGTGGAGCTCATGCCACTGCTGGGGGTCCTCTTCACCCGGGCCTAAAAGGTAAAGGTTCCCCTCGCACATCCGTGCTAGTCGTTTCTGGCTCTACGGGGCGCTGCTCATCTCTGGCACAAAGCCAAAGAAGAGCCAGCGCTGTCCGAAGGCGTCTCCGTGGTCATGTGGCCGGCATGGCTAAACGCCTTTGAAGGCCCACGGAACGCTGTTCGCTTCCCACCAAAGGGGTCCCTCTTTTTCTACTCGCATTTTTTACATTATTTCGAACTGCTAGGTTGGCAGAAGCTGGGACAAGGAACGAGAGCTCTCTCCGTTACACGGCTATGCTAGGGATTCGAACCGCTGAATTACCGACCTTCCTTTCTGATTGACAAGCTCAGCGTCTTAGCCCCTGAGCCACCACCTCCCCTTTAAGATATACTACTCCAGATCAAAGGGGTTTCGTTAAGGCTGGGATATTGTGGCAATGACAACGTTGAGGATTGGGGAACTTCTGGCCCACTGCAATTGAGCTGGGAGAAGGTTTTGGGTATTTGGGTCTGGGCCTACCTCCTTCTTAAAACTGACCATTATTCCCCAATTCTCCGGGACAGTAACATTTGATCCAAGGAGAGGGTGACCTCCCGACCCCATGACGCCCCCAGTGCTTACTTATCCTGGGCAAACACCGCCCCTGTGAGGCCGTACGGAGAAGTGCTGTCAATCAGGTGGAGAATATCTTTGTATTGTTTCTCTGGATAGACGTACACCGACAGAACTGGCCCAAAGATTTCCTGCCCATGCAGGGAAAAAAAAGAAGAGAAAATGAACCAAAATTAAAGGCCGGTTTGTCTGGGAAAGCCATTGTCTAGGATTCTGTAAAACTTTGGGGGGCACTTTCACTAGGAATATTACCATGTCTAAAGTGAGGGCTCACATATCGCTGTGGAGACGCCTGAACTACCTTTTCCAGCACATGTTAGTAGTCCTAGAGAGGGTCTGCCAAGACCTTAATTAAAGGGTGTTTTTGCAACAATCAGAGATACTTTTAAACTCTTGCAGAAAGGTGCGTGGATGAGGACTTGCGCTCACAGGGAACAAGCAAAGACTGTGGGAGGTATTTAGCATTCTCCCAAGGCAGGATCACCCCTTGGTGCCCCTGGCTCCCCATCGCAAAGACTCACCTCTTGCATGATGGGATCCTTGGGGTCCTTTGTCTCCACAATGCATGGCTGGATAAAATAGCCCACCGCATCGTCGCAGCCGCCTCCGGCTAGGATGTTCAGGTTGGGTGAGGATTCGGCATGCTTGAGCCATTTCTTGATGCGCGCGAACGCCTGAAAGAAACAGCAGCAAAATAAAAAAAAAGTGCAGTTACATCCATGTAGCAAAGAACTAAGTTTGAATACAATAAGCAGAAAAAGATCTTAGACCAAGAATACGTCAGGCAAACGGCTCAGGACGTGTTTCTCTCGATTTGAAAAGAGTTTGTGAAATGATGACAAAGGATGTACTCTCTCAATATTGAAACTACTGTCTCTAAGAGTGTAAGTTACACACACACACACACACTTATTCTAGGTGCTTGCTTGCATGTGCAAATGTCAAAGCATAAACATTCTGCCTGGTGTGGGGGATGAAAGCTGGTTTAGACTCACAAGAAAGAATGAGATCTGACCTTGCTATCAATCACAGCGGAGAAGAATGTTCCGAAATCTTCAGCTGGCTGTGGAGAAAGCCCAACAAAGAAAATATAAGGAGTTTGGGAGAAATTTGAACGTGGGTCCCTATTATCTGGAGTTTAGAGTCTAGAGGCTAGATCTGGAAGTGGGAAGATATCATGATTTTCAGCCTGTAAAGTTCTCCATTAACTAATGATTCTAGAAATTTCCCCAAAATTCCAAAAGTCTCCCCCGTGGTTGTTAGAAAAATAAAAAGGACCCCTGAGCTTACTTTTTTCCCCCTTCCTCCCTCCATCTCCCTCCTTCCTTTCATGTTTCCTTTTTTCTCTTACACCAGAGGTGTCAAACTCAAGGCCTGCAGCCACATCTGGCCCGGTGGGGCCACCCTGGAAATAACGAAAGACTGACCCGTGGTGCCTCTGCCAGCGAAAATGGAGGGAGGGAGGAGACACAGCAAAGGGTTGCAGGAGGCTGTTGCAGCTGAAAATGGAGCTCGGCAGCCCATTTTTGCTGACTGAGTGCTCGGGCCACCACAGGTGCCCAACATCGAGTGACATTGAGCTGGCCACACCCACACAGCCCCCGGAGGTCAAACACAACCCTGATGCGGCCCTCAATGAAATCGAGTTTGACACCCCACCCCTGCCTTAGACTAGACCAGGGGTCTTCAAACTTGACAGCTCTGAGACTTGTGGACTTCAACTCCCAGAATTCCTCTTCCAGTCATGTTAGCTCAGGAAACCTGGGAATTGAAGTCCACAAGTCTTAAAATTGCCAAGTCTGAAGACCCTTGGACTAAATGCATATAAAAGACCATCCTTCTATGGCCATGCCTCGAAAGTTAATTCTTAAGTCACCCCAACACAAGAGCTCCTGTTGAAATGGAATGTGGGCCTGGGGGAAGCTGGGGGAGAAACTACTTTAGGGGCCTCAGGCAGCCGGGGAAGCAGCCTGACTGCCAAGCCGCAACTCACATCTCCCACTTTGATTTTCTGATGCTCCTCCAGCAGCCCGGCTTTGACACGAGGCCACAGAGAGTCTGGCACGTAGAGGCGGGAACAGGCCGAGCACTTCTGGCCGCCGTACTCAAAGGCCGAGCGGACTGTCCCACTCACCACGCTGGGCACATCAGCCGAGGCGTGGACGAAGTGGAAATTCTTCCCTCCGCATTCTGAGGATGGGAGACGTTGGGCAAGTTAGTTGTGATTGAGGAGAGTCCAATTCCTTAAAAAAAGTGTTGCAACAACGAGGAAACCCGTCTTGTGTGGAATTGCTGGGAT
Organism: Laticauda colubrina; assembly: GCA_015471245.1. NCBI lineage: Eukaryota > Metazoa > Chordata > Lepidosauria > Squamata > Elapidae > Laticauda > Laticauda colubrina. The sequence goes on from BLBF01000057.1 coordinate 8,212,148, forward strand.
GGGGTGGGGAAAGAGAAGTGCCTCCTCCATTAACACAGTGGGGGCCCTGGAGAAATTGCACAGGTTGGGTGCCTGGCCCGTTCCTGCGAGATTGGCAAATACTTCCTCGCCATGCTGGCAGAGAGAGATTGAGGGCTTTCTGCTTGCCACCAAGCATCTGGGGTACCTCTGGCTATTTGATTTTAAAAGAGTCATCCAGCAATATATGCAGGAGACCGTCAGTGCAGCAGATTAGGAAGCTACCTCAGCTACAGTGGCACAAGTGGTTAAGAGCGCAGTACTGCAGGGCTACTTCTGCTGACTGTCGGGTGCCTGATCCTGACTGGCTCAAGGTCCTTCTGAGGTGGGTAAAAAGAGCACCCAGGTTGTTGGGGTCAAGAGGCTGACTCTGTAAAACCGCTTAGGGAGGGCTGTAAAAGCGGTATATAAGTCAAAGTGCCATTGCTATTGCGACCCAAAGTTCTTTGGATTCACGATGAAGAGCTCTTCTCACTCGCTGGGGTTGTTGGAGTTTTGTTTGCCTTCTCAGGGTGGATGGGAAATAAAACCAAATACATTCCCAGTTCTTACCCCCAGCCAGCCGAGGGAAAGTGCGATAGCGGTCGAGATTTTCAGAGACCTGCTTCCAAAGACGCTTAAAAGTCCTAAAAAAAGAAAAAAAGGCGATCAGAAAAGATCTAATTGTTCCACTTTTCTCTTTCTCTTCTACTGGCACAAAGCCAGTGACAAGGTCTGGATGCACACCAGGGCAGGGACCAGTCTTTTCAAACTCACACCCTGCTGGGGGTCCGACCTGGCATGAAGCACCTCTCGTTCTCTTAGCACTTCCTTTCCCCCTATGCCACAACTGCTGAAACCTGAAACTTTTTTTAAAAAGAACAAAACAATAAAACTGAGACAAAATTCTTTTGCAAGGAGAAGGCTGGCTATTTAGATATTCATCAGCAGAGGCTATTTTGGGAGTGTGGGGGAGCTGAGAAGGGCCTACCCCACCCTTCCCCTATGCTTGCAAATCTCTGGCTCTCTGAAAGACGGTGTGACTATTAAAACTGCCAGGCGCTATGCGAAAAAGAGGAGAAAAAGCTATGCTTGGTTGCTCCCTGCTCCTTAAGCGGGTGAGGAGGAAAGGCTCATAAATTAAAAGGCAGTGTGTGGAACTCCTGGGGTGAAGCTATTAGCATTTTTATTGTTTTGAAAAGCAAGATGTTGGTCACACTTGAAATCAAGAAAGGGAAGAGAAGGGGAGGAGGGGGAGAGAACAGCCAAGAAAGCTGAACTGTTTTCTTTTGGATTGCAATCCCCGGGAACTTATGGGCTTCTGAAACAGGGGGCAGAGCAGGCAAAAGCATAACAACAAACGATCTGCATTGACCCAGGAAGCTTTCTCAAAATATCAACATTCGTTCTGTTGAAAGTCTTATCTCGATTGGGCCTTTTTTTGAGGGGGTGGGGGGGTACAAAAAGGATTGACAAGTGTTGGGGGCTGAAGTTGGAGTGCTTGGACCTCCGCTTTCCATTCTAGGCCGGTTTTTTTAGCTGTTTTGAGTGATATGGGTGGAGTCCTCATGAGGAGGACTCAAGTGGCATGGTGGATAAAGATGCCAGCTTTCTGTCCCAGTGAGAGGGAGGTTAGGAAAGCTGCAAGTGGCAGGAAGTGACACGTTTGAAAAAGGCCCAGTATTTGTAAGATAGGATACCCAGGGCTTCCTTAAATTGAGGAGTGGGGCCTCAGTGACACAAACACACAAACGTACACACACACACACACACACAGAGCCATCCTTCCCACCCTCTGCTGGGCAACCCACGCTTACGGGACGCTGCCGGTGAAGTTGATGCCAGTCAAATGCTCCGAGCCAGTTATGGTGTCCCCGAATGTGGTGCCCTCTGCTGGGACAAACTGGATGACGCCGGGAGGCAGCCCAGCTTCTAGGAGGATCTGGTAGACGGCGTAACTGGACAGCATGGCCGAGTCGCTGGGTTTCCAAAGGACCACGTTGCCCTGGCAGAGGAGGGGGGGGGGGAAGGGGAGGGGAAAAAAAGAGCCCTCTTTAGCTTCTTCGGGATGCAGCTCGAAGAAGGACCTAGTCCTCAAGGGCGCAAAGGGATTTTTTTGGATCCCAAGAAGCGCTTGCAGCTGGTGAGGCAGAAGCAGAGAATATTCTGTTTTATTATTATTATTATTCATAATAATATTTATTATTCATATATATTATATTATTAATATTGTGTTTGCGGACGCCCCCAGAAGCAGAAAAGAGACTGTGTGTGTGTGTGTGTGTGTGTGTGTGTGTGTGTGTGTGTGTGCGCGCCCGTTTTGACAGGCTGCAGTTGGAAGGCACAAGAATGGGTCCGCGGAACTCACCATCAATGCTGGGGCTCCCGCCAGGTTCCCTCCGATGGCGGTGAAGTTGAACGGGGAGATCGCAGCCACAAAGCCCTGCAGAAGAGGAAAGGTGCAGGATAAGAGGCGCACCTCGCAAGCCCCAACCTCTGACCGACTGGGGCCTGGAGTCTGAGAGACGTGACCTTTTTTAAGGCGTGGCTGTTCCCCCGTTTCGAGATTCCAAGTCTCTCGTGCCAGAAAAGGTGTGTGGAAAGGAAGCAGCAGGAAGGGTGGGGATGGTAGGGAATAATAGATCATTTCTGTTTTGCTGTCTGTTAAGGAGATGGGGAGGGTACCTCATGCTTGCTTTAACTTCCAGTTAATCTCCTCACTATCGGGAGAAACAAGAATGACATCTCCTATGTGCGTGATTCCTAAATAGCCATTTTTATGATCTGTATAGAAGTACAGTGGCCTGGGGGCTGTTTAAAAGGAGGGGTGTGTGCAAATGCCTCTCCCTGCTCATTGGAAAGTCCCTTGCTTGGGCAAGGGGACTGGACAGCCCTAAGCAGCTCAGTGGAGAAGACACACACACACACACTCTCCCTCTCTGGAGCTGCCTTCACACAACCCACACACACCCTTACCAGGTGATGGCAAAAGATGGGGCTCAGTTTCCCCAAGATCCTGTCAAATCAGAACTGAACGTTGGACCTTACCTCCAGCCCCCGATACACCAGGCTGTTGGTGCTGGGCGGGGCGCTGATGGGCTGCTCCCCCTCCAACTCCAGGGCATATTTAGCGTTGAAGCGGAAAAAGTCCGCCAGCTCTGCGGCCGCATCGATTTCTGCTTGGATGACTGTTTTAGCCTGGAGATAAAGGGGGGGGGGGTAAGTATGTCAAGGCAAGACTGTAGAGGAGGCTTTTTGGGTGGGTGGGGGGAGCAGAGATTTTGGACAAAGCTAGCAACTTCTCAGGGTTAGCGACCGACAGCCGCTAAGCCAAATAGAGTAGAGTAGAACAGAATAGAATATAGAATAGAATAGAATATAGAATATAGAATATAGAATATAGAACAGAACAGAACAGAACAGAATAGAATAGATAGAATAGAATACAGAATGGAATATTCTTTATTGGCCAAGTGTGGTTGGACACACAAGGAATTTGTCTTTGGTGCATAAGCTCTCAGTGTACATAAAAGAAAAGATACATTCATCAAGAGTCAAGAATAATCAGGTGCAACACTTAACGATAGTCACAGGGAACAATAAGAATAGAATAGAATAGAATAGAATAGAATAGAATAGAATAGAATAGAATAGAGCAGAATAGAATAGAATAGAGCAGAGCAGAGCAGAGCAGAACAGAACAGAATTCTTTATTGGCCAAGTGTGATTGGACACATAATGAATTTGTCTTGGTGTAAATACTCTCAGTATACATAAAAGATACATTCATTAAGAATCAAGCATCGTAACATACAATGATAGTCATAAGGTCCAATCAAATCATACTAGGAAACAGTCCATATAAATCATAAGGATACAGGCAACAAAGTTACAGTCATACAGCCACAAGTGGGAGGGGACGGTGATAAGGAGCGATGAGAAGATTAATAGTAATAGTAGTGTACACTTTGTAAATAGTTGGACAGTGTTGAGGGAATTATTTATTATCCCACCCAAGGGAGCTTCTAATACAATTGCAACATATTTCTTAATTTCGCCTGGGGCTGCCCTCCATGTGCTGGTTGCCCCCCTTCAGAAGGGCTGTGACACCCCCCCCCCCAAGCCAGCCATGCACCCACTTACCTGTCCCACCATGGTCTTGGCTAAGATCTCTGCCCTTCTGGGCCCGCTCAGGATGTTGGCCGCTTTGAAGAAGACCTCCGCCCGGTCCTGGATGGGCCGGAGGTCCCATTCTTTCCGGGCACCCAAAGCAGAGACAATGGCCTTATTCAACAAGTCCTAGGTTGTCAAGAGAATTAAGGGGATTCGTTTCAGCAAAACGCAAAGAAACATTTGAGGTCCTTCCCTGCAAAACGTTTGTGGAACGAAGTGCAGCATAGGAGACTCACAAATACACACATTTTTTAAAAAAAAATTGTTAGAACCCCCAGGGGAATTGTGGGACTCACTGCCACAGGGTGGCCAGTATCTCAGTTGGCTTTAAAAACAGGTTAATCCCTCACGACTCCCATCCGTCAAGGGCTAAACATTTCCTCTATTTCTAACAACCCAATTATTCGCAAAGAATGGCCAGAGGTGACCAAAAACGTCTGTAATCAGGTTTTGTTCCGACCTGGGCTTCCCCCAACAGCACAAAGCTGAGTCCTCGTCCAGATAAACCCCTTTCGTTTGATTTACAATGAATTTCCTCTCCAACAAAGTCCTGGCCAACAGTCTTTCAAGATAGTTCCCAATTACAGACCTTTATCAGGCTTGGAGAGGGGCCAGGCCGATATCTTTCAGGCACAGCAATACTTGGCAAGCATGCCGAAGTGAACTAATAGTTTCCTGCAAAGTCCCTCTCCCCTTTTGCTCCTCTTTTATTCCCTATGGGAGGGGCCATTCATCATCTATCTGTGACTTTACTCCCAGGTTGGCCCTTGTTCCTCAGCTGTTCCCTTTGTCTGGCAGCTCTGTGCATGCGCACACTGGGAACAGGCTCCAGCTGTTCTTCTGCCCTACTGATCTCCTACTCCATAGGCAGCTGATAACTATCAATGGCCTTGGCCCCATCTTTGCCTCCTACGCAGAACACTCGTCAGAGCCTTCCCCAGAATCCAGGACTGGCCCATGCTCCTCCCCAACCTCCTCACTGTCTGAATCTGCTTCCAGCTCCACTGGCTGCTATTGGCCACAACAGGTTTGAGGTCTTTTTTGCATAACCCTGCTTTCACCGGGCACTCCTTTATCTATAGACAGTGTTGTGGTTACAGCTCCTCATGGCTGGCATGGAAGAGTAATTTGGTAGGAAACTTCCCAAAGGGGGGTTAAATTCTGCTGCCTCAGGAAGGAGAGAATAAATTTATCTCAAAGGCAGAAACAGTGAGACTCAATGCCTGGAGTCAGGGGACACAACAGCGAGTCGCTCAGACAAACAACGGTCACCCTCCTTTGTATACTGCTCTCAGGAACTTACAAATTATAAAATGTGCTTACAAGTATAGCCTCAATCCAAAATGATTCCTACCTGTGAAAATTCCCACTCCCCCCCCCCCCCCAAAAAAAAAAAAAGTCATACCACAGGATGCTTTGCTCACCTTATCAGCGTAGCAGTATTTGGCCACTTGGTGTAAATGTTTAAAGGGCTGGGAAATAAAAAGAGGAAGGAAAATAAAAGTTGACAGTTTTGACCAGTGATCCGAGTGGAATCCAAAATCCCCTTGGTGCTTGTTTTGAACAGAAATGCCTCTGATTATTTTAAAGTAAGCGTTCCAACCGTGGGAGATTCCCCAAAAGAAATACATCGAGAGTAAAATACTTATGACCAAACAGAGACTTACAGGTCTTTGGTCAAACATGGATGAATCCATGCTCTTTTTACAAGTAAAACTAGAGTCTGCAGTTCTGGGAAAGAGGGGGGAATTTTATCACAGCTTGTCCTGACCCGGCTCCCAAACATGACAAGCCCTTTGTAGCTAATGAAATGTTCCCTTTATGAGAAGCACCAGCGGACACTCTCTCACAGCAGGCTACAAGGTCTCCGAGTCCTTTGAAAAGTGAGGCTCGCTCCCTTTTTCCCCTGAAGGTGTGCTCACCCCCCCCCCCCCCAGCAGCTGACACACAACACACACATGCTCAGAAGGCACTGCAAATTCCAAGAAGAATTCTGATAATGTCCAGAAAGGATTTGGAAGTGCAGGCTATCAGTGGCGGACCAGCAAATAGATGAATAGTTGTCTACCACACTCTATTCATCTCCGCCCCCTGCCTTTGATCCCCAGAGCTAGGATGGGGCTTTGTTTGCAGCAGTGGATCTTCTGTCCCAAGGACCGGCCCATAGAGTTCCACTGCTCTCCTCTCCTCTGCCTTCTGCGCATCAGTGCCTCAGGCACTGGATCCAGCTGTTCCTCCTCTTCCTCATAAGCCACCTCCAGACTTGGGGGCTGTGGACTCTTCATCTGAGGGCTGACGGATGGCCCAGGCTGTGTCTCTTCCTCTGACAGCTACATTCCCTCTTCCCCCTCTCAGGTTGCCTTGATGCTGACCCTGATTCCCACCTTGTCTGATTTGGATGCTGAAGGGGCTGGTGGCCGATAGGCCACAAACACAGCTGTTATATCAGGGTACCAATGAAGCAGGGCCTTACTGGTGGAACTCACCGACACTTGATACCTCACGTTGGCTGTCCACTCTTTCTCGCCCCCAACGACACACGGGATCTCTTCGGTCTTGCCCCTCAAGTCATTTAGAGCCTACATAGGAGGAGGCAACAACTTTGTAAAGAGGTTAGCTCCGTCCCTTTGGGCAGCTCCGTCCCTCCTCCTCCTCCTTCTGGGGTCCCTGGCTGAGAGGGGCGTCCCAAGTGCCTGGGATCCGGCCCTTCCAGGCTGGCTCTTCAGGGCCAGGGAAGCCTCCCTCACATGGCCCCGGGGGTGGAGGGGCCTTGCCAGGATTCCCGGCCTTGGAGCTGGGCAGAAACGGCCCTTCCCAGCCCTCTCCCACCCTCTGGGCCTCCCCCCTGTGGAGGGGAGGGGGATCCAGGCTGAGTCTCGGACTGGGCTCACCCACCAGCCTCACAGTCCAGCTGGTAGATGTCGGACACACACACACAGAGAATGGGGGGGGGAGGCTGGTATCCCACACTCCCAAAACGCCCCCTCCCGGTCGAGGACCCCCGCAAAAGGAACCCGGCCTTGCATGAGCACAAAGTCCCATCATCGCTCCAGGGTCGCCACCCGAGCAGTTCAAAGGCGGGGAAAGGAAAGGAGCCCAATCCTGGCCCCACCCCCTGCAGATACGCCCCCACCTCTTTCCCGCCCCGGAGAAGCCCTGCAGCTTTACTCCCGAGTCGCCTGCGTTACTGTAATTGTTATTTTCTCCGAGTAATCCTTCGTGCACATGCACTTGGCACAGGCTCCTCGGGAACCTCCTCATCGCTGCTGCCAGCCCCCACAATCTCTGAAGGCAGCAGTCCACTCCCTGATGGTCCTGGCCCCTCATGAGAGTCCTCGCTCTCTTCCGCCATCCCCACCTGCTGCCGGCTAACCACAGCAATGCCCCAAATAGGATACAGATAATTCTCAACTTACAATAGTTCATTTAGTGACTGGTCAAAGCTGTAAAAGCTCTGAAAAAAAAATGACTTAGGGCCCTTTTTCAGAGTTATGACCTGTGCAGCATCTCTGGGGTCACGTGATCAGAATTCAGATGCTTGGCAACTGACTCACATTCATGACAGTTGCCGCATACCCAAGGTCAGGTGATCCCTTTTTACGACCTTCTCACAAGCAAAGTTCCTGGGGAAGCCAGATTCACTTAACAGCCACGTTACTAACCTATCAACTGCCAGGATTCACTTACCACCTGTGACAAGAAAGGTCCTAAAAATTAGGCAAAACTCACTCAACAAATGTCTCGCTTAACCACAGAAATTTTGGGCTCAATTGTGGTCCGAAGTTGAGGACTATCTGTACTGTGTTGCTGTTCTGCACAACCAAAAAAATCCTGCTGTCCATCCTACCTTCCTGGCAACCCTTTGCACCTGCAAAGAGTCCATCTTTCTTCCTCGCTTCATATCCCTCCCCCAAATCCTACTTTCTCCAAACCTTCAATCTTGGAATCTTTTGCACTGCCCATTACCAGCAAGGCAGGGTCACTAAACTGCAACCACGGTTTGTGATTACCGCGAATCGAAAGTGAAGCTTTGCTTCTGTAGCTGAGCAAGCAGACCCTGCAACTAAAGGCTGCAACGAGAGCTTGGAAATCAAGCCGTCTCGGGTTCCATGCGTGTTGCTGCCCATTGACTGGATGCTCTAGCTCAGGGATGTCCAACTCAAGGCCCACAGGCCCCATCCGGCCCTCCTGAGTTCTGTTTTCACTGGCAGAGGGTTGCAGGAGTCAGTCGCAGCCAGAAACAGAGCCAGTTTTTGCTGGCAAAGTGCTCGAGCCACCACAGATGCCCTGACACGAGTGACGTCAAGCAGGCCATCTGCACCCTGGCCAACCCCTTAACAAACCCTGATGCAGCACTCAATGAAGTTTGATACACCTGCTCTAGCTACTATGCAACAATGAGGACTCCTCTCTCTTTGTCTCTGTTACCTGCTGGAGGGCGGCTCGCTCAGGGCTCCCAGGTTTGAAGGCCAAAACGGGTTCATTGACCACCTTGACTGAGGCACGGTGCTGCCATCGCAGGCTGTGGGGGTGGGAAAGAAGGGCAAAAAAAAAAAAAAACACAACCCACCCCAAGACATTATTTTACTTTATGTGAGAATCACAAGGGATCCCTGAGAAATCTGCAGGCTTGATATACTAAAGCTGTTTCTTCAGTTCCAAAGAGGGCTGAGCTGTTAAAAGAGGAAGGGCAAATGAAAGCCATGTATATTGCTTTGAAGTTCTAGGAGAAAGAGGGAAGAAAGAAATGCAGACAAACAAGTGCAGTAATAAACACCCAAGCAAGCATTAAACCAGGACTAAAAATGGAGAGGGAAGTTTAAAACTTGAACCTTGCTTTATTTGCTTTAAGGATTGCAAAATGCTGCTGTTTTCTGTTATATATTTTGCAAAACAGGTCTTTTAACAAGGCATAGGAATAATATATAAAGATTCCCTCACAGGCATTGATACAGCTTTGCAGGTAGTAGTACATAAGTTGTTTGCTCCTGTTGAGAGGCTTCATTGCTTTCCTAAGCTATAAATAACCATACCTATCGATTTCTTCCCCCAATGACTGCTCAATTCCTCTTCCCTCCCCGTTTCTTTTTCCTTGCGTGTCATGCTTCTCACATTGTCAGTCTGAAAACAAGGCCATGCTATGGTATTTACAGGCTGTGCCAGGAACTTGTTCTCCATCTGAAATGGGAGTTTGAATGTTGTAAATAAAATGTGGTTCACCCAAGTTTAAAATGTGGTTTCTCCCTTAGGGACTCAAGATTGAACAAAGCAGTAATTTACTGAAAATCCCTTTGTAAGTTTGATGTGAGGCAGTCAGTTTCCCCAATCCCAGCCTAATACTCCCAAGTGGGTGTATTTTTTTAAAAAGCAGAGACACACTATGAAATATGGAGAGTAGTTACCATATATACTCGCATATAAGCCAATCTCGCATATAAGCCGACCCTTAAAAAAACTGCCCCAAAATGAGGCATTTTGCGAAAACTCGCATATAGAGGGAAAAATACAGAGGGAAAAGTCGGCAGGGCAAAAGTTGCGGCTCATCATTCATCCAGGGAGAAAGGCTGCAAAGGGCCAGGCAAGGGAGCCAAGACTCTCATTCCGCAAAGCCGCCACGCTAAGTCGCTGCTCCAGCAAGTCAGATTTATGCGCGTATAAGCCGACCCCCAAATTTGGGGGAAAAAAAAAGCGTTCTAAAGTCGGCTTATATGCGAGTATATACGGTAATCCACAATACCACTTTCTGAGAAGGCAACTGTTCTTTTATAACCTTTCCTCTCCAACTCTTTCTTGCTTTCCACATTCCAAGCAGGAATTTGTGATCAGCAAAATGCATGGTTCAGGAGCTAGACTTTTGTACCTCGGCTGCAAAGTTCGATCTTCTCTGCCTCAGCAGGCTTTTGAGGCATAACCTTGAGTTTGAAGGCTGGGGACACAAGTTGAAAGCAAAAGATCTGAGCAAAAAAAGTTCAGCTGTTAAGTTTCCTTGCTCCCAGCTTGGCTTTATCTCAACCACTGCTGATAAGGCCAAAGCCCTGCTAATTCTGATAAAGACCAGAAAGGAAAGTGCCTGTAAATAAAGAGAACACATTCAGAGGTAGACCTGAAATGGAAGAATGAGACTGAACTTTCTGGGCCCCAAATTTCAGCTTTCCACTGGATTGGGCCTTTCTTAACCAAATCTCTTAGGAATTTACAGGTAGTCCTAGACAATGACCACAATTGGGTTCCAATCACTAAGCAAGGCAGGGGAGAGCCATGCCTGATTGTACTTTTTTTTTTTTTTGCCACAGTTAAGGGAATGACTGCAGTTAAGTGAATCACACGATCTTAAAAGAAGGCGACTTCCCATGTTGCTTGAAAGTGATTGGGAGGGTTGAAAGTGGGGATCACATAATCCCAGAACAGTGCAACTGTCCTAAGTACAAGCCAGTTGACGAGGGTCCTGGTCTTGATCTCGTGACCACAGGGACGCTGCGAGGGTCCTTAAGGGCAAAAACTGGTCATTAAGTCACTTCTTTTCTAAGTGACGTGACAACTTGGGTCACTAAACAAATGGCCGTAAGTGGAGGACTACCTGCATAACTTATCACAGCTGTTTTAGCAGTTTTATTTGGCTTCTGAAGTCAAATTTTAAGTCACCTCTGAGGTCAATTCTTCCTGCGCTGCAAATAGTCCTAAAATATTGACAGCAAAGGAAATTGTTTTTCAATTGAAATTACACTGCACCTGGAAACCGGAAGGCCAGTTTGATCTTCCAGCCCTGTCAGATCTGTATCTTCTCAACTTATATTGCTTTTATTATTTTCTAGTATGATTTGATTGCTTATAGGCATTCTATGACTATCACTAAGTGTTGTATCTATGATCCTTGATGAATATATTTCATTTTTTTCTTATGTACATTGAGAGCATAAGCACCAAAGACAAATTCCTTGTGTGCCAATTACACTTGGCCAATAAAGAATTCTATTCTATTCTATTCCTTATTCTGTTCCTTATTCTATTCTTTTATTCCATCCTATTCAACCCTATTCCTATTCCCTATTCTATCCGATCCTATCTTATTCTATTCCGATTCACCAAGCAAAAAGACAAAGAGAGAGAGAGAGAGAGAGAATTTTCCACTAGCCTAGGACAGATCAAGAATATTTCATCACCATGACTAACCTGTCTCTTTTTTCTTAAGCTCCAGGCTGGAATGCAGAGTTTAAAAAAGGAAAAGAAAAAAGGGTCAGTGTTTTTCCCCCCCTAAAGGGAGCTGAACTTGGCAGTGGGGGAAACCTGTTCCAGAAGGCACACCTGCCAGGTTCCCTCAGGAGGAAGATAAGGGAAACAGCAAATAAAGAGAGGGTGCAAGAAAGAAAATGCGTATTATTATTATTATTATTGAAACTCAACTGAACATTTAAAAAACGTATCACAAATATCATTGACTGGCACTAATGGTTGATATAGGTTGCTGCCATTATCATGAGTATCTTAGTATTATTACTGTTATATTTATTATTATTTGTCTTTATTATCTTTCTTATTACCAGTCTGCATTATCTTTATATCTTTACTGTTATTACTATTACTGTTATTATTGTTGCTATTCTTATGAATATTATTAATACAGCAATGGCAATGAACGTAGCGCGAGCATAACCATTAGAATAATGATAAGAGCACCAGCATTAAATGCTGGCGTGTGGAGACTTCCAAAGGGGGGGGGGGGGAGAATTATTTCTTAAAATAATTATAAATTATTTCCCAAATTAAAGGGGGGTCGGGAATCGGGGGTGGAGCCCACCCCCTTGTTGGGGGGTCCCAGTGACGGCATTGTGGCCCCCCCCAGGAGGGACCCTCCCTCCCCTCCCAAGAAGGGCCTGACCCCCATCCTCCCCGGCGGCGGGGCTTCCCCCGAAGCGCCCCAGGGAGTCCGGCTGGGGAGGATGGGAGTGGGAGTCCCCGGTTGAGGGGAAGCCTCCGCCCCACGGCTCTCCCCCGCCCCCCCACCCCAAAAGAGAGAAAGCGCGCGCGAGAGAGACTCACCTCAGCCCGCGGAGGGAGCCCGGCCGGCGGAGCAGAGGCAACCGCAACACCATCCTGCCCCCGCCCGATCCTGAGGGAAAAGGTGGAAGGCGGCGAGGCCGGGCGGCGCGTGCAACCAATCGGGCCGAACCATCCCTTCGGTGAGAACGGGGGGGGGGGGGGGGGGGTTTTTTTTTTTTTTTTTGTCTTGTTGAGGACGCGCCTTTGTCGCTCCCTCCGCGGGAAAGGGCACGATGATACCGCGTTTTGTAGATTTTCACATATCAAACTTTCGGAAGCGTCTTTCAAAGCTTCCCCAGGGAACAGGGGCAGGCGAGGAGTATCCCTGAGCCCTCCCCCTCGGGCGCCGCGAATGGACGAGTCCCTCTCGCTCCAGGGAAAGGGGCGGGAAGCAAGGCGAGCCAATCCAAAGGCGCCCGGGGAAGTACCAATCAGAGGACGCGCTGGGGCTCCTCCTCCTCCTCCTCCCCCCCCCCTCGAAAAGTTGCGTAATTAAGCAGGTGCCGGGGGGGAGGGGAGGGACAAAGGCGAGAGGAGGTGCAGGACTCCAACTCCCATCACCCTTCACGATGGGGACCGTGCTCAGCGGGAGCTGCAATCTGGAGGGGGGCGGGGGAGGCGACTGATGCCCATTCATGCCAGCCTACCTCGGCACGGTCAAAGGCCAACGATAGGTTGGCGTGCAACCCAGCTGGTGCCCAGGTTTCTACCCGCTTGGCGCAGGGTGTCCTACCCTGCAAGGAAGTTGTGTCTTCTGCGCTGATTTGCAAATGGTGTGGGTGGGGGGTGGGTGGGGATAAGGACTCCCCGAGCCACTTGGTGCAAACATTGCCCTGGGGGCAAGGGGCATGCATTGGGCAATGCCTGTTGGGGAAGACTGCCGATCCTGGCCAGTTGGCACCGCTTGCCAGCGGAGGAGGAGGAGGAGGATTCGCACGGGGCGAGGGGGGGCGGGAGGGAGGCCTGGAGGGGAAGAAAAGAGACTCACACGAATGAAAAGTTCAGTAACCAGAAATTTTGGCATTTATTGTCCGGGGGGTGGGGGGGTTTCTTCCTCCGAAACCAAAAACACAACCACTGTATCCCCAGCCCCACCCGGAAGCTTCAAGAACATCCCTGCTTGACAGAGAAACCCGTTTAGTGCCCTGTCGTAACAAAAGGGGAGAAAACCTGGAGGCGATGGGGGGGGGGGGGAAAGCAGAGAGAAACCCCCCACCCCTCTTTAACGGGGGGGGGGGGAGAGGAGAAGGTTAAAGGAAGATCCGACCACAGAAGCCCCTTCTCCAAGAATGTGTGTGTGTGTGTGGAGGGGGGGGGAATGACCCCAATGTGGACCAGGGAGTGAGTGGGCCACAGCTTTTTCGGAGGGAGAGGGCCCGGTTGGCTCTGGGTGCACGGAAGGTTTGGCCCGGGGCAGACGGGGGAGAGGGCCCCCTGGAAACCATCCGGGAGAACAGGGCTCTCCCAACTTTGGCCACTTTTAAGACTTGTGGACTTCAACTCCCAGAGTTCCTCAGCCAGCAAAGTCTTCAAAGTGGCCAAGGTTGGAGACCCTCGCCCTAAGAAGGGCCCTGAAGTCACAACTGCTCAAATTTTTAAGGCGGACACACGCATACCCCCTTTGGAGCAAGCTTCTCCTGGAAGCGCACAAATACATGACACCTGGTTAGGACCCACCCACCCCCCTCCCTCCCCAAAGCCCCCTCGAAAACAAAGCGATATACAGAATATAAAGCACAATACGTACAACCCGGTAAACATTTCCATTCTGAACTGTTGGCTTTTGTAACATATCCAAGACTCGGGCGACCTTGCAAAAAAGTGGCAGTAAGATGTTGGGGTGCCAAAAAACGATTGCTCTTGAATCGCCCTTCTCTGCCCCCTTTCATTTCTTTGCACGCAACCTCAAACAACGTGGATGGTACACACTGTGTCATGCAAGATCGTGGCCGGTCAGAAGAAAATCCCAGCCGCCCCCTCGGTTTTAAAATGATGAAACACCATTTTTGGTCTTTTAGCAGCTCTGCCATAAGTTCGACTTATTCCAGCCAAAAGTAGATTCGCAAACTGCACCCTTCCACGATGCAACCTCCAGGGGTGACAAGGCTGAATGATGGGCTTTTGAGTACCACTGGATCCAGGAGGGAAGGGTGGAGGGAGTCTCCGCTTCCCAAATAGGCGGGTCTGAGCTCAGGGAATGTTCACAGGGAGGACTTGGGAGGCTTAAAATTTCAGAAACAGGACTCGCATCCTCATCATGGCTTGAGCTACAATTAAATTATACAATCCTGGGAACGAGATACGGTTTCTTTGGACATTTTATTATTCTTTTTTTTTTTTCCCTCTCCTTTTTAAACAACATGCATTCCACAAAGTAGGCAAAGGCTTCTCCCCGCATTTTGTACAAACCCGGTTTGCTTCACGAATTGGACAGACCACCATCACCCTGCTAACAAGCAAAGGGAAATTGTTAGCCCCCCCCCCTTCCCCACCTCCCACCTGTCTTTAAAAACCCACAAGATTGGTTAAAGTATTTTTAAAAAGTGTCGCTTGGACACGGCCTTAAGAATACAAAACAAAGTATTTACAGCCTTACAGAAAGAGGAGAGAGAAAGGAAGGAATTGGAAGGAGGTCCTGCAGCCCCCAACATTATTATTTTTTCCCCTTTTCCAAAATCGCTGCAGAGACCCTTAACACACTTCCTGCCTGCCCGCTGTCAGCATCGTGGATGCCGATGCGAAGCCATGACGGGCATTAACTGACCGCAATTACCGCTCTGTTGACCCTTTCATGGCAGAGGTCTCCAAACTTGGCAGTGCTGGAGTGCTGGCTGGAGAATTCGGGGAGTTGGAAGTCCACCAGTCTTAAAAGTTGCCAAGTCTGGAGACCCCTGCTTCAGTCTCTCGCTTGGGACAGCCTCCCCGGTTTCCAAGCAGTGAAAACAACAACCAAAAAAATCTTCATTACAGCCTGCATATAATATAGTATTGGTGATCATTACTTTTATCATTATGATCCCGTATCGTCCTAACTTCATGCTTAGGCCATTTTTCCCATTTCCCTTTGACGCCTACAAACAAAACCCCACAATTCTTGTGACAAGAGCCCAGGGGTTCAAAAAGAGATAAGATGGAGGCTGGACACGTTTTTTCTCCACCCCATGTGGGTAAAGGAATGGGGTGGGGATTGGATTGTGAAGCCGCTGTCTTAACTTTTTTTGTGGGTGGGGGGGGAGGGAACACCCTCCCTCTCTGGATAGTGATGCAGGGGCCACCTGGTTCCAGGTAGATGAACTGCCCTTGCGTCCTCTATGCAAAGGGACGGTCCTTTCCTCGCCTAGGTACCCCCGCCCACCCAGCAAGGGCCATGCCCACCTCCTCCGACCCTTTATTCACATGCTATCCGTTTAGAAGCTTACACACCAAACCAGGCTTGTGCGTTCAGTAGTAAAACAGTAACAGGCACAATTGAGCAACAAGGAAACCAGGATCTGCAAGCAATCAGGTATTTGCGGTGACGGAAGAGCAAATTCTCCTCCACCACTGGGCAGCTAAAACAACCGCGAAATCCGACCGATGTTCCAGGGCAAAAGCCGCGGAGGCGTCTTTCGCCCAAGCCGCCAGTGAAAGCGGCTCCAATCGACGCTCCAGCTCGGTGAAAAACTCAAAAAAGGGGGCAGGCGTTTATGAAAGTACCGAGGACAGCATCGAGCCTTGCAAAAAAAATGAAATGGAAATGGGGGGGGGGGGGAATAGTAATAGCAGCAGGGGGGGGGGGGCTTTGAGGGAAAAAGAAAGAAAAAGGATGCAACTTTGGCTAGGAAAAAAAAATAGCAAAGGGTTTTAAAAAGCACTTTGGAAGAAGAATCAACGCGCCCCCCCCCCCCCCCAACATTTCAGGAACTCACTGGGGTTGCAGTGAGTGGAAGTGCCCTTAAGCAGGCTATCACTGAAGGGTGTCTGTCTGTCTGTCTGTCTGTCTCTCCCCCCCCCCCAAGAGGCTGTTTGCACAGGACAGAAACCAGACCCCTCCTCCCCTCTTGCAGGGTTTCAGCACAAAACAGGAGCAGGAAGTGGGCTCAGGGCTGGAGAAAGGCTGCCAGCTGGCCTGGGGTGTGGATGGGGAGGGGAGTCCCCCCAACTACTGACCCTCCTCCTGCCACCATTCACACCGAAAGCCAACCACCCGTTACACACAGTGCCGCATGGGGCAGTGAAAGAAGGGGAAGGAGCAAAGGGGGAGGGGCGCTGCTTCCCTTTCCAGTTGTGTCTTTGTGTGATGCACCAACCTCTCCTAAGTGGCACCTACAAAAAACCCCTTCCTCCCCAGAGAAGACTCAGCTTCAATGGAACGGAGAACAGACACGGAAGGTGCCAGGCAGCTGCCAGACCCCCCATTTGGGGGCTGCCTAGCCTGCGCACGCACCCACCCACTCCCCATGGCTTCCCCTCTTCATCTTGTGAAGCCCCCCACCCTACCCCAGCCCAGGGAAAACCACCAGCACTCGGAGAAGCAGCAGGAAAGAGAAAAAAAAACAACAACAACAGCAACCGAGCCTTCCAGCCATGCTGAGCTTTCGGAAAGCAGAACCGAACAAGCCCCCAGGCCGGGTCGGGGTGCCGAACTGCCGATGTGCTCGGGAGAGAGGAGCCCAAATGCAGCAGAGGCCCAAATGGAAGTAAGGCAAGCAAAGCCACTTTGCTTTTTTTTTTTGTTTTTGTTTCGGTTTTTTTTGTTTGTTTGTTTGTTTTTGTTTTGCATAGTAGTTGAAAAACTGCAGCCTTCTCACCCTGTGGTCCTTCTTGGCCTTTGACCTGCCCCTGCCTTACCCTCCCTCCCCAGGCTCTCTGGGTTGCCCGGGCCCCGGGGCAGCAAAAGAGGGACGTCCTTAGATGCGTGTGTGCGTGTGTGTGTGTGTGTCCCACTCACCCACCCCCAGGAGCTTGCCTTCTGTCCGAAGAAGGTGGAGGTTGGTTGGGCCCACAGCCTGGGGTGAAGGCACAGGGAGAACTGCAGTTTTGTGTTCGTTTGTTTTGGGTTTTTTGTCACATTTGTCGTCCGAGGGAACAGTACGAAAAGTTTTCACAGCACCAATCCTGAGATGACGCGGGAGGCCGAGGCCCTCCAGGAATGTCGGCGGAGGACGCTTGGAAGGTCCTGGATTCCCCCCCCCCCCCCATGCTGCAAAGGTTTCAACTTTTGTCCAGGTTTTTTGTTTGTTTGTTTGTTTGTTTTCTCCCAAAGTTTTCTGGTTCTCCCCGTCCCGCCAAACCGACTCCTAAGCCCTGCGCCCCAGTGCTCGGGGTGTTCATCAGCTGACCATGGGCTCCACGTCTGCTTCTCTGTCAAAGTCATCTTGAATCTCGTCCGTGTTCCCCGAGTCGCTGCTGGCGAGAGAGCTGGGCGAGGGGGAATTTCTGGAGGGAAGACAAAAAGGCAGGATTGGATCTGAACCTCGACTCGCGGTCCCCCCACAAAAGGAAGTGTGCAAGGACACTTGAGACCAGCCTCTTCCTGCTACCTCCCACACCCACTTTGTGTGTGTGTCTGTGTGTGTGTCTGTGTGTGTGTGTGTGCTTGGTGAAAGCAGGGTGGTGTCCCCTGCTCCCCCCCTCCTCACCTTTCCGCAGAGCCTTTGATCAACCGCCGGCAGGTCTCCATCTGGACGTCCAGGCCCCGTTTCATGCTGCACATTTCCATGTACTCGTGGAGGTGGCGGTTCATGTCGCTCTTGGCGGTGGCCAGTTCCAGCTGTGGAAGGAGGAGGAGGGAGAGAAGGAAAGGGGTTTAACTGGGACCCTCTGCCCCCCCCAAGGGCCTTTGCTGAACAGTCCTTGGGCAACCCCGGCAACCCCAATGGACTTGGGCCATGGACAAATAGCGGCCCTTCGGAAAACAATTAACTGGCTCCGTTTCCTTGTACAGAGGTCTCCAAACTTGGCCACTTTAAGACTTGTGGACTTCAACTCCCAGAATTCTCCAGCCAGCAGAGCTTTCGGACAGAGGAGGTTGGGGAGGAGCATGAGCCAGTCCCGGAGTCTGGGGAAGGCTCTGAAGAAGGCTCTGCGTCGGAGGCAGAGATGGGGCTAAAGCTGTCTGTCAGTTATCAGCTGCCTTTGGAGTCGGACATCAGTGGGGAAGAAGAACAGCTGGAGCCTGTTCTCAGTGTGTGCATGCGCAGAGCTGCCAGGAGAAGGGAACAGCTAAGGAACAAGAGTCAACTCAAGAGTAAAGGCTCAGGTGGACGGTGAATGGCCCCTTCCCATAGGGAATAAAGAGGAGCGAAAGGGGAGAGGCGTTTGCAGGAGACAATTCTGAGAGTTGAAGTCCACAAGTCTTAAAGTGGCCAAGTTTGGGGACCCCTGTCCTTGTATGTCTCTGAGGAGTGTGACACCACATACCATTTTTGAGGAACGCCCAATGGTTTCATTCCCACCCTGCAGCAGAGAAGGCCCGGATGGGTGGACAGCTGCTGCCTTCCTTCCTTCCTTCCCTGCCGCCCCCATCGTTTCTCTTTACCTCGATCTGTCCTATCGTCTCTTGATATTCTTTGTCTCGGGTTTTGAAGAAAGATTCCGTTTCATGGATCAGGTTTCCCAGGTTCTCCTCTTGCTGAAAGAGACACCAAGGGGCAGGTCTTAGGTGAGAGGCAGGTGAGCGAGGACAGCCTGGGTCTCCAAAGAGCCTTCTGGGCAGGATTCCCCATCTGCTCCTCGGCTGCTTTCTTGAGTTCCGAGCCTGCATGAATCCCTTTGGAAGGGAGCCGCCAGCCCTTCTGAGGCGGGACAGGCACCAAATCTGGGGTCCCCTCCCTCTCAACATCGTTGCCAACAAGTCCAGGAAATGGGACTCTCAAAATGGCCCGTGAGGCTCAAAGCTGAAGGTTGCTGAGCCCTTGGGAGTTTGGCTTGGCTCTGACTTTTAGGACTCAACAATTCGTTAAGGAAGCAGAGCTCAAATGAAAACAGGCATCGGGTCTGTTGGGAAAGTGAGGTTAATATTTAAACAGATGACCCGATCGTGAAAAATTTATGTTTTACCGACATAAAGGAATAAAGGGGAGACTAATATAGATCTACGTCAAGCTATTTAAGCTCTTCCCAGTTAGCCGTACCCTTCTGGGATTCGAACCTGGGCTACTTTGCATATTAGGTAGATGCATTAACCTCTAAGCCACGGGTTCCCCTCCCTTTATCGGCTGTACCGATATTAAGTGTTTTTTTAAAATCAGGGCAACTTGGTCCACCCAATTATGGGATGGAGCACACGGCTTCCGTTTTGTGACCTGATTAAACAGCAGTTCTTCTATGGAAAGGGGGCCCTGAACAAAAGCAGTTTAGTCAAGTCCAGTGCTTGGATGGCAGATGCAGAGGTGGGGGGGTGGGGTGGAGGTGAGCTGGGGCACCCCTCACCTCTCCTTGGAGCTCCACGGTCGGGTTGCAGTTGGTAAAGTCTTCCCAGAGGAGCAGAGTGTCTTCGTTTTCCTCCCAAGTCAAGCTGTCACAGTCATCGTCAAAATCGAAGGTCTCCCGCCTGCTTGGAGATACATCCCAACGTTACAACTCTGTTCTTCCAGCACTTGCTAGCACTGGCGGAGACAGGCTTTTGGCCCAAGCTCTTTCCAGCCTCCCACTGATCTTTCCTTCCGTTGTTCAACAGGCTGGTCCTGCTTCAAGGACATAGCCCTCCAGGGGGCGCTCTCCGCTAACCAACAGTCCTGCCTTCTCCGCTCCAGCTGCTATGGCCGAATCAAAGGGCATCCTGCCCACCCCCCACCAACAGCCCAAAGGAACTGTGTTTTGTCTGGGCTAGCGACTTTAGCCTTTTCCTTCCTTCCTTCCTTCCTTCCTTCCTTCCTTCCTTCCCTTTGTACCTTTCTCATTTTCCTTCCTTCTAATCTTCCTTCCTGCCTTCCTCCCTCCCTCCCATGCTGAAGCCCTCCTGAGACAGAGGGCTGCACTCCCCCTCCTCTCTTTCTCTGGGAGAGATATCTGCCTTCTGAGCTCACTGCCTTCCCAGCAGCCCAGGCAGAAGGCAGGAAGTTGAGATCAGCCCTAACCTTAGGACAAAGAGAGTCAGGTCATGGCTGGGCAAGTTTTCCCAACTGGGCCGGGCTGCTCAAAGCTTTTCAAGTCCCACCCATTTCCAGAAATGCCAAAGGCCATACCCCCAAGCTGAGCTGGCGTTGAAAATTTAGCACTCTTTCACCTAGGGAACTAAGTAAATAACTAATTGCCACAAGACTGTCAAACTATTTACTAAAGCTGTATTACGGTTATTCTTCTCATCCTTTCTATTACCCATCTCCTTTTCTACTCATGACCATAGCCTTTGTTGCTTGTATCTGTACGATTTATATTGTTTTGTTTAGTTTTCTGGTACGATTTATGTTGATTGTTTATTTAGCATCCTATGGTTATCAAAGTGCTGAATCTTATGATTTATGATGTATTTTTATGATGACTATGATCATGATTTATCACTTACAGCTTTTATGTATACTAAGAGCTTATTCACCAAAGACAAATTCCTTGTGGGTCTAATCACATCTGCCAATAAATAATTCAATTCAATTCAATTCTATTCCCTATTCTAATTCTATTCCATATTCCAAAATTCTATTCTATTCTACTATTCTATTCTATTCTATTCTATTCTTATTCTATTCCACTCTATTCCTCATTCCAAAATTATATTGTATTCTTTCCAATTCTATTCCATTCTTTCTAATCCTATTCCTATTCTATTCTATTGTTACTGAGCCGCAGTGGTGCAGTGGTTAGAGTGCTGTACTGCAGGCTACCTCTGCAATTTGGCAGTTCAAATTCCATCAGGCTCAAGGCTGACTCAGCCTTCCATCCTTCTAAGGTGGGAAAAATGAGGCTCCAGATTGTTGGGGGTAATAGATAGACTCTGTAAATCACTTACAGAGGACTGTAAAAGCAACTGTGAAGGGGTATATAAGTCTAATTACTATTGCTGTTGCTATTTTATTTTCCATTCTTCTCCTCTCTTCTATTATTCTATTCCATTCTGGAAGAGAAACAGGAGGAGAGCTCACTCCTGGCTGCTGTGGCACGATGCTCTCTGCTGGATCAGAGCTTTGGAAGCCAGACCTGGAAGGCAAAGCCTAAGTGGAGGAGCCAGGGAAGATCCCACCGCTCAGGTACTCACAACTGATTGAACATCCTCTTCATTTCATCAGTGATGTTCAGAGAGCAGCTGAGGTCCTCCTCCGAGAAGCGGGCGTTGTCCGTGTCCTGCTCAGCCACGTCTTCTTCCGATGTGAACCGGCGTTCCTTCTTCTTGGAGGCCACCTTAATCGGAGAGAAGGGCCATCACTACAAGGGCCAGGCTGAGCTGCTGCACTGGGACGTGTGAGAGGAGCAGAGAAGGCTGGACAAGCGCTCTGCAAGGGAAACCCCCCCCCCCAGGCTCCCCCTGGGGACTGGCAGCACACAAGCCACACGAGAGGTGTTAAAACTCACAGGCCACAAGGAAATCAGAGGGGGGAGGGGGGGAGGAGGAGGCACGCAGCAGAAGCAAGCCACGGGGCCGCCTTGGCAACTTGGCCAGCCATGCGTGGGCCCAAAGGAGGGTGGGAGGGGGGACAGGACGTTGAAGCAGCTGAAGGTGCTCAGGATGGGAAGCTGCAGAGCTAGAGAGGATTTGGCAGGAAGGGTCTTCTCGGCCTTGGTGAATCCCGCCCTACGGCCATGTCCATCAACTGGGAATGCTAAATCAGGCCGGGAAAAGGGGCTACGTAGAATGGAAGTCAGAGAAAAGAGACTGGAAACACAGGCACACACACCCCACCAGTGGTTAGTTCCAGACACCAGAGAATGAAAAGGAGACTCACGACCGTCAAACACCGAGTGAGGGAGGCCTCTGGGTGCCCGGCCTGGAAGTCAAGGGCCATTGGGGGCTGCTGGTGGTGGGACTCAGCCTCGGAGGCGATGAGTGGCTTGGGGCAGCCACTCCTGGCTTGCAGACCTCCCCTGAAGGCAGCCAAGTGCTTGGCTGGCTTAATCCCAGGTCCACTAGCCAGGGATCTAGAAAAATGGGGTAGGTCCCTCCAAGTGGGTCCTCCTGACAGCTTTTTGACTCCTCCTTGGCATCTGGGAGGGTCTTATGAACCCTCAGGAGGGAAGGAGGGGAGAATGGGGCCCCGGGAGGTCATCAGTTGCCTCCCCAGCTCCACTCCTGCTCCCCCTCCTCCCCTCCCGAACAACACAGCCATCTTCTCCAGCCGAATCACCTGGAATATCTTGGAAACGTCTTCCGAGTTGCGCTGCTGTGCTACATCGCACAGCTTGGCTGTGATATCAATACGCCGGCAGATGTCCATGTCCACTTTCATGGCTTTCTCTTGGATCTTTGAGTCCAGGTCGGTCATGGGCTGCGGGAAGGACAGCAGGGGGGGGGGGGGCGGATTACAAACCTCGGAAGGGTTAAAGACACTCGGAAGGATCTCCCACAGCAGATCAGGCCGGCCTTTGGGCAAACGGCGCCTCTTTCCCCGAGCACCACGAATGTTCCGCTTAGGGAAGGTGCTCAAGTTATCGCACTTGAAGGGATCATCTAGAGAAGTTGCTGGGGTCTTTCCCCAGATGGGTGGAAAAAGATCTCTCCATGGGATACAGGGACTATCGGATACACAAAGTCCACCGAGGAAACTCGCCAATCTGCTGGGCGAGACAGAGACCTCCCTTCTACCTATCTAAACCCAAAAGGTGCTTTTCCAAAAGGCAACTGGAAAACTTTCTTCATTTCTCCCCCCCCATTGAAAACGTTTCGCTTCTCACCCGAGAAGCTTCTTCGGTTCTGACTCTCTGATTTCACTCAGTTCACTCGGAACTGAGGAAGCTTCTCGGATGAGAAGCGAAACGTTTTCAAGGGGGAAAAAAAATACAAGAAAAGTTTGGGATAGCCGGGACCTGGATGACTGAGAATCTCTCCACAGACAATGTTAGCAACCTGTCACCAATGTGGCTCTTCTCCTTCACTCTCTGAGCCAAAGGACTAAGAGTCTCGGAATCAAAGCCAACAAGGGAAGGAGGGAAGGGGAACCCACTTCTGCTTTGGGCAAGTAAGGGTCACACCTCTGATATCTCACCTGTTGTGTGTCTGGTTTTCACACAACATGCCCAAAAGAAACTCCAACACGCTCGGAACCCCTTGGAACATGCGAGAAAGGGGAAGGTGGGATATGTATCTGAATTCCCCCCACCCCCAATTTGTCCCTGCAAGGGCAGCACGAAAAGCAGGCGGTCACCTGAGAGCAGGGGAGGGGAGCACATCAGCCTTGTGAGGGGCAACCCCTGTCCTACAGAGTGCCATGCGAGGGGGGGGACTCTTTGAGAGGCCGCCACTTGGGCCTAGCACTGCCTGGCCAACCGCTGGGGGGTGGGGTTGTTGAGACATCGGGGTGCTGGGGGGGAGAGCAGCAAGTTAATGCATCGGCACCAATCGGAGGGGAAGCAGGACGAGGAAGGCGAGCAGGCTGGTGCGATGCATTGGGTCATACCAGGTGGATGAATCTAACTACACAAGCAGCCCTCAGCCAACTTGTCCCTTTCTGTCCGTCGGTGGCAGCGGCGCAGGAACGATGGCTCAGCTTCGACCGACACAGCCGCCCTGGGGTACTTACATCGCTCATCAGACCCTTGAAGACCACCAGTTCAGCTTTGAGCCTCTCGATTTTCTCATTCAGCTCCTCCTGGAGAGCTTCAGCTTCCTGTGCTTCCTGAAGGGAGGAAGGAGAGACACCCCCCACAATGGAAGATGCAAACGCAGGAATGAGACCCCAAAGGTTACACTGAAGACTAATCCTGGCCCCTACTGAACCCTCTGTTGTGGTCCGTTGGACGGCAGCAGAGTCGGGCAGTGGGGAGGAACGTGGGCCAGTCCAGGAGTCTGGGGAGGATTCAGATGAGGGTCCCGAGTCCGATGCAGAGATGGGGCCAGGGCCATCCAGGAGTTATGTGCTGACTCTGGAGCCTCCGGAATCTGGCAGCAGCGAGGCAGAGGAAAAGGGAGAGCCTGTTCCCAGTGTGTGCTTGCGCAGAGCTGCCAGAAGGCAAGAGCAGCTGAGACAAAAGGGACAACTCGGGAGCAAGGCTGGGAGATGATTGGCCTTCCCATAAGACATAAAGGAGGAGCAAAGGGACAGGAATCTTTGCAGGAAGCAACTTTCTTCGTTCTGGTCAGTTTGAAACCTGAAGCTCTGTGTTGAATTTGTGCTCCTTTTGGCCTTGTATAACTAATTGGAAATTTAGTCATTGGCAGCATTTCAAGGGAGATAAAGGTGCGTGCTTATCAGGCTTATCCTGAAGAATTTTGGCAAACTTCCATGGGACTATTTATAAATTGTTTTAGACTCATTACGGGCTGTGAATAACTAAAATTCACAGCCGTTGAAATAAAGAAAAAAAGGGCTTTGGAACTAACATCAGAACACCCCCAGGCTTCCCTTGAGTGCAGGTTTCTCTCCGATTCACCACCCTTTCCCCACCTGGTCCCAATTTTGGGGTGTGCCAGGCCCTGTGGATTTCTCCCTTGTATTCCGGAGAGTGCCCCACCTTCCCGCCCATTGATGCTGGCCACAGACCTGCTCTTGATCTAAAATGGGTCAGCCCCAGTTTTTCCCATTCCCTCTGGGATTCCTTGCTGCAGACAGGAGGGACAAGGCCAAGACCAGGGCAGCAACACCCCGTTCCTCCACCCAGCCCTCTGCCAGCTCCAGCCTGGGGCTACTCTCATTTCAGTGTGGAAGAGCCATCCAGAAGAGCATGGATGTGTCTCCTAATTAGGCAACTTTAAGACTTCTGGATTTCTATTCCTCCCAGCATGGATGGCTCAGGAATTCTGGAAGTTGAAGTCTGCAAGTCTTTAAGAGTTGCCAAGTTTGGAGACCCCGGCAGAAGAGTAATGACTGCCAGGTTCTGGTCAGAACCAGGAAAGCACCTCACAATGACTGCAGCTGATTTGTTCCCAACTGAGGCCTAGCAGACTCCTGGGGTTCACTATTCAGGGAGCTCCTTTGATTTTCTTATTCACAGAGGGAACCAGCTTCAGCTCCAAAGATTGGCACATGCAAACATTCAGGGGATCCAGTCCTGATGATCAGCGAAACCAACGTGTTACCCGTCCATGCCTCAATAGGGGGAAAGCTCTTACCTCTTGCAGCGTCTCCACCATCGACTCCAGCCGCATCCGCTTGGCCACTTCCTCTTCCCATCTGAAAGAGAAGCAACGAGCAAGATGAGGAGACCTGGCTTTCCACACTTCCTTCAGTAGAGCCTCCTGAACAGAGGTTTTTTTTGGTACTGACAAATAAATGAGTACATCAACTCTACAAATTAACAAAGTTGGAAGGGACCCTGTAAGTCATCTAATACAACCCTATTCCCCCCCCCCAAAGAGGAGACCCTACACCACTTCGGACAGATGGCAGCCCAGTCTCTTCTTGAAAGCCTCCAGGGATGAAACTCCAATAACTTCTGTTCAACTTCTGTTCAATTGCTCCCCCTGTGAGAAAGTTTCTCCTTATTTTTATAGTTGAATCTTTTCTTGTTCAGTTTTCATCCCTTATTCCTTGTCCTGCCTTCAGATGCCTTAGAAAATAGTTTGACCCCTTCCTCCTCTCTGGGGCAGCCTCTCAAATATTGGAAGGCTACTCTCCTGTCTCCCCTGGTACTTGTCTTCACTAGACCAGCCATGCCCAGTTCCTACAATCATTCATCCTATGTTTCAGCTTCCAGTCCCCTCATCATCCTGGTTGCTCTTCTCTGCACTCTTTCCAGGGTCTCACCATCTTTGTTATAGTGTGGTGACCAAAACTGGGCGCATTACTCTAGGTAAGGCTTTACTAAGGCCTTATAGAATGGTATTAGTACCTCACTTGATCTTATTTAGGTTTTTCTGGGTGGGTGTCCTTTCTCTCACTCAAATCTCAAATCCATTTTTTGGGGGGATGGGGGTAAGGAATTCGATCTCCAATTCTAAAATTTTGATTTCAGTTACAAAGGGTCCAATTTTCCTTCGTGGGATACTTGACAGAGTTCATCTTTCGCCTTCAAATTGAAACCAAAATGCCAAATGGAGTTTGGCTAGACAGTCCGTCAACTGCTGCTCTCGTCCCATCGAACCATGTCAACCCCAAAACATGTCAGGGGGATTATTCCAACCCCCTTCATAGTTTTAAACCCTCCCTAAAAACCGTCGCTGGCCGAGATGCCTACAGCATAGGTTTCCTCAGCCAAGTCTCTGCTCAGAAGGTTGTCTCAAAGCCTCGACAGATTTAGCTGCATTTGGAAGCCAGCTCCATGCCAAGGAGAAAGGAAGGACAATAGTGGCGGCTGGGTTGTTTTGCACACACCCCAAATCCTTCCCAGGTGCCTCCGAAAGTGCTGGTGGAGCTCACCCCCCTCCTCCTCCCGAGTGCCATTTTGCAAAACAAGCTGGCCGGGTCCATTTTTACATTTTCTCCTCTCCTTAATAAGCATCTGCTCGCTTGAGCAGAATGAGGTCCAGGAAAAAACGGTATTTCTAGCTTGGCTCTTCACCACCGGCTGTTTATAGGCCTTGCAATTTGTTTTTAGCTTGAGCGATTTGAGACTTCCAAGTCCAGCGACTCGGTGTGCATGTGGCCGGACGCACAGCCATGATGCCTTTTCCAGTCTTCTCCTACCCTTTGATCAGGAGGAAGTGCCTCAAGGCGGAATAGACCCAGCCGATGACCAAGTCCAGCCTCCCCAGCTGTCGGTCCTGCGAACTGTGTCCCAACAAGGAGCTGGCTGACAAGGATGCCTGGTAAACCTCACAAGGTTTAGCCGTTATGGGTCCAGCCCCAGTTAACTGTCCGAGGGAAGAAGCCACAATCCTCCCAGTTCCCCTCGCTTAAGGATGCCTGCAAGGAAGATGGGAGGCCTAAAGGGAGGGAGGGGGGGCTGTTTTACCATGGGCAGGCCGTCTTATTTATATCTTTCTGACAGAACACAGCTGGCTTGGAACAAGAGCCAAATGCTACATTTCGCTAATGGGAAATCAGGGCTCCCCATCAGGTTATTAAAAGGAAAAGAAAAAAAAAAAAAAAAGGAAACGTATCTCTTAACTTTGACTGCTTCTCTCCCTCAACACTGAATCCCACACGTGAATTTCCCCAGTGCCCCACCACAAAGGCTAACTCTCCTGAGCCTCTCCTCCCCACCATCCCAAAGCCTTGGAGCTGATTATCAACTGGGGGGAGGGGAGGAATGCCGGGGTTCCCAGCTCCCCTTTCGCTAAGGGTCTGCGAGGCTCAACTGCGGCGGATTCCAGTGGCTCCGTAAAGGATGCTGGGCTTGGCGGCAATCCCGCCCGGCGCGGCTCTCAAGATGCCAAGAGATGCTGACCCAGCAGCAGCAGCAGCAGCAGCCCCCCCCCCCCCCCCCCCCCGCCCCCCCCCCCCCCCCCCCCCCCAGTAGACGTCTCCTCTGCCCCAGCCAAGAAACCGCCGCCCACAGATCCATTAGCTTCTCCTTGGGCCCGGCTCACAAGAGGCCTCTGCATTTTAATTTTTATTTCCTCCACCCTGCTGCAAGCGGAAGGGTGGTGGTGAGAGAGGCTCACCTTCCCCCTCCAGGCTGAGCAGGCTGCCCCACCATTCGCTCCCTTGCGTGGCACATGGTGGTTCCAGCTCGTCTTGGCTCAGACGTAACTCTCTCTCTCTCCAACACACACACACATACACACACACACACACACTCCCCAGCCCGGATGTGCGAGGCCAGAGCCAACGCCATCCCAGAAGAGTAAACAGTCTGCAAGGAAGCCATTAAGGGCTGAGTCACAGGCTACCGGGATTCTCTTGGTGCGAAAAGGCCTCCCTCCAAAACGTTTGAACCCCCGGCATGGCCCACGCCCTCTTTCTCT
The DNA here is from genome assembly GCA_015471245.1 of Laticauda colubrina. Lineage (NCBI taxonomy): Eukaryota > Metazoa > Chordata > Lepidosauria > Squamata > Elapidae > Laticauda > Laticauda colubrina. The sequence continues at coordinate 8,240,271 of BLBF01000057.1, forward strand.
GCCCGCACCCAGGCAGCCGTAGACAACAAGAGCCCGGCTGGTTCCCATGCTGCCTGCCTTCCGCAGTTCCTGGGAATCGCTGGGCTGGGCCCCCGAGCGATTCCCATCACCGCAGCCTCCTCGGGCTCCTTCCAGCGCCCAGAAGCTGCCTCTGTGTGGCCGGCCGGGTGACGAGAATCCAAGCAGAGCCAAACATATTTGAGGGATGAGACAGGAGAGGAATTCGCTAGAAAGCTCTCCCCGTAAGCAAGCCAGGCCTTGCAATGTGTCCTTTCCGGGCCACGAAAGGATTTTTCAAAGAGGGCCCCCAAATTAGGCCATCTCAGCTGGGATCGGGGGTGGGGGGGGTGGGGAACTCCTTCCTCCCTTGCCCCCCATGCTGGACTTTATCAGTCCCCAGAAGTCCCCTGATGCCAAACACCCCTTTTTTCTAAACGGAGAGGAAACCCCTCACAGTTATGGAGGCTCTTCCAGGAAAATGCAGGAGAGGAACTGGGGAGCGCTATTTGGGGAACTGGGGGAGGGGAGGGAGGGGCTGCTTGGCCACAGCACTTGGGCCACCAAGGTACCTGGCACCGCCCTCCCTTGGCAAGCTCTGGATCCAGCGTGTCCCAAAGACACCTCTCCTGCCAAGGAAGGCATGCGATTTGCTCAGCAGGGACCCCTGCCTATCCCCCCCCCCTTCCCTCCTTGGGGACTAGTGGGTTCAAACTCTGGAGGGTGAGAAACAGGAAAGAGGAAGTGTGGGGGTGGGAGGCGTTGTCAGGCTGGCCTGCGCAGTGTCACACCCAGCTTTGCTCATCGCTTGGGAGGGAAGAAGCCCCAGCCCTCTTCTGTCACCAGTCCCACCAGCTGAGATGACAGGAGAGGGAACCCAGATCCCGGGGTGCAACAGGGCGGCGGCCCCGCGTCAGACATCGACCGGAGACATGTGTGGCTGCTACCACTGGCCTACCTATGGCAAATGGGCCTCCACTTCTTGGCTTGCCCAAAGGCCTGCCTGCCCCACCTGAGCAGCCCAGGAGTTTTGCAACGAAGGCCTGCCCCAAGTGCTCGAACTCAGCGTCAGCTTCCTTCCAATTCCTCAGGGCAGCCCCACAGGTATCCACACCTCCCAACAGAAGGTTCGCTATCTATACCACTTCAGATAAGGGGCTGTCTCGTCTCTTCTTAAAAACCTCCCCTCCTGGAGTTTGGGGGAAGGGGGATTTATCATCCGTTGAACCCCCACCCTGGGATAAGCTGCCTTTTGAAAGGCAGCGTCAAGTCACGTCAGTTAAAAAAAAAAAAAGAATGAAGCCCTTTGGAGTACCTAAAATAACTATGATTTGTTATTGCAAAATCAGAACGGTGTTCAGAATAGCCTGCTGAGCTATGGCTCAATGAGCCAAGCGCTGGTTATTCGGGTTGCAGAGCACAGGAATGGCTTGGGGGAAAAAATATCAAGCTCAGAGAGACCCCCTGCAGCCAGCCAAATGATACTGAATGGGGGCAAACCCACCACACATACCAGCCAGGCGCTTCAGGAAATCACTGGGATAGGAGAACAGCTGGATCCTGGGTGCTACCAGACCTCTTCAGAAGATGACAAGGATTTAAACAAAATGTCTCATGCTTTTCCACCCTCACCCCCCCCCCCCCGAAAAAAACCCCCACGACTTTAGAGCAGAGGTCCCCAACCCTTGGGCTATGGCTCACTACTGAGCCTTCAGCTGTTCAGCACTGGGCCACGAAAGTGGCAGGCGAGCATTGCATGCGTATCCCCACTTGCATGAGCAATGGGCAAGAGCATGCACAAGGGCTCCATTTGCACAGGGGGTGGGCATGTGTGCCCGCCACTTGTGCAAATGGAGCTACGTGTGCACTGGCCCGCCGCTCGCGTGGAACCATCCCTTCTCTCCCTCCCCCGCCAGGTCCCCAAAGCTGGAGTGGTTGGGGAACTTTTTTTGAGGGTGGCTGGAAGAGAAGGTGACATGAAGTTTCCACAAGTCAGCCGGGGCACCTGGAATGTCTTTACAACACGAGAGAAAGAGACAGAGAATGAGAGAAAGAGAGACAGAGACAGACAGACAGAGAGAGAGAGAGAGAGAGAGAGAGAGTGGCAGCTTTGAATGACGATTCCAAAGCTGATCTCAGTGAGATCAGATTCCAAAGCTGACAGAGAAAGAGACAGACAGACAGATACTGACACACACATACACACATGCACGGGGGGGGGGGGGAGAAGAAAGACAGACAGAGACAAACAGAGGTACAGAGGCAGACAGACACAGAGAAAGAGACAGACAGATACTGAGACACAGAGAGGGGGGAAAGGGAAGAGACAGAGGAGAGACAGAGACAAACAGAAATACAGAGAGACAGACAGAAAGAGAAAGAGACAGAGAGACAGAAAGAGAGGGGGGGAAGAGAGGGGGAAGAGAAGAGAGAGAGAGACAGGGACAAACAGAGATACAGAGACAGACAGACAGAGAGAAAGAGAGAGAGAGAGACAGACAGACAGATACTGAGACACAGAGAAAAAGGAGAGAGGGAAAGAGAAGGAGAAGAGAAGAGTCAGACAGAGAGTGAGAGAAGAGGAGGAGAGAGAGAGAGACAGACAGAGACAGGGACAAACAGATACAGAGACAGACACACACACACACAGAGAGAGAGAGACAGACAGACAGACAGACAGACAGAGACAGACAGATACTGAAACACAGAGAAACAGAAGAGAGAGAGAGACTCGTTGAAGAGGCGAGCGCATGTTGTTGTACCACATCTATGCCAATCAAACGGGCACAAGGCTGGGCAAGTCTCCCAATCCACCTCTGAGGCTGAAGAAGAGGAAGAGGAGGAGGAGAAAGAAAAACATAAGCGAATAACCGTCCTACAGCCCAAGATCCATACACCCACTGCACCAGGACACTCTCGAAGGCAACACAAGGTCCTTCTTCTCCCTGCTCTGCTGGATGAAGAACAGACTCGCCAAAACGCGGCACTCGGAGCAAAGACACACTTCCATGCTTCCATGTTCCCAGGGCCCTTGTGTCCCATGCACATGTTGTGTTGCTGGCTGGCAGAAGAGCTGACCATTTCCCCACAACTCTCGCTGCCGTTCCGCCTCTCCTTCCAGCTGAGCTTACGGACCAGACCAGGCCTTTCAGTCCCCCTGAGCTCAGGGCTCTGATTAAAAGAGAGAAATTAAATGGTTCCTGAAGAGCTGCGCGCAAAATGTTTTAATCTTAATGGGAACAGCCAATCTATTAAATTCCTGGCTCATGCGCCAACGCCTCCCTGGGCGAAAGCAGTGCGGAGCTTGGCCAGAGAAGCTGTCCACGGCCCCCTTCTCTGCCCATCCGGGGCTCTCTGGATGGGGGTCTTTCCCAGTCCTACCCCAGGGAGCAAACTGGGTAGGCTCAATTCCAGCCGAGGCTCATTCCTGGAAGGTGGGCACTCCTTACATCATGGCAGAGTGTGTTCCCGCAGCCTTGGGGAGAGAAGGCATGGCTTCCTTGGGTAGTGAACCCAGTCTAAGCCCCCGGGCAGCCATTTCTTTTTCAGTCTGCCAGGGTATTACCAGGCTGGGGTGTGGAGGTGTGCGTGTCTGCTCGCTTTCCATTCTGTTTGGTCAGCTGCTGATCTATTCTGGCCAAACTGCCTCCAAGGGGAAAGGTGGAAGCTATCAGGAGATCTCAGGGCTGTGGAATGTGCAGGGCAGGTCAGAAAACCAGCAGCTCCCGGACAAACGGGGAGCATTGAGCCTGGCAGGCCGGGTGGGGTCTGTCTCGGCCCCAGGCTTAACGGCAACTCACACCTCCGTGCTTAAGCTCGAAGAAACCCAAACCCAAGAGGAACGTGCGGGCCCTGGCTTTGGCTGCTTTCCCCACTGACAGAAGACCTTTAATGTGAGCGCTGGGACAGGACTGGAGGGAAAGAGAGAGAGGAGAAAGAGAGAGAGAGAGAGAGGGAGAAAAAGAGAGAGAAAGAGAGAGAAAGAGAGTTTTCGCTGACAGCAGAGAAATATGCTGGCACCCTTCCCTGCTATATCTGTGGCAACGATCTCCTTCCTGAAGGCGAAGAAGCTGCCTTAAAATAAAATGCAAACTGGCTTTGGGTCGCCTGGCATGTCCCGGATGCTGAGCCAACGGTCCAAATGAGGCAGCTTCTCCCATGCCTCCGTTCATTTGATGGGGATCGGCTTGGAATCCGGATCCTCCAGGCGAAATGGCCTGGCACCAGGCCCATCCAAGAGGCCCAGGGAAAGGCCCAAGAGGTGAGAGAGGTGGCCGAGCTTCATGAAGGCGAGGGGGGTCCTCTGGTGGAAGAAGCCCCCCCCCCACCAGCCTTCGAGCTCCAGATTCAGAATTTGGAAGACACCCACTGCTCTCTCCAAGCAGATACTTGCCTCATGGAAGGATTCAAAGCCACATCCAGCTGCACAGAATTGCTCCTGGCGTAAATGCCGGCATGCCACAATTGGAGAGTTTAAGCAAATCAGCTCCAGATGGATTCCCCAAAAAAGGAGCGGGGGGGGGGGGGGGGAGTGCTGGAAGATTCATTACATCCAATTTCAATTCGGTCTTCATATGGTGGGAACCCCCTGTTTACCTTCTTAAACTGGACATTGAGAAAGTCTTCCAGCACCCAACAACAGTTTAAAGTTCCAATAATGAGATGGGCTGTTTTATTTTTTCGCTTTTCTTTAAAAAAATGGGGGGGGGGGGGGGGCATTCCTTTGTTATCCTCTTCCCAAAGTGCTCCACAACAGGCTTAAGAATGCAAACCCAACCAGCAGCTAAAATACATTATGTATGGTAAGTACATTTGCAGGGAGGAAGAGATTTGGCATCCCGCCGGTTGGCAGGCTTCGGGGACCCCTGGACCTGCTCAATGGGAGACCCTCAAGATTCCCAGGAGCAGCAAGGACCCATAAGAAACCCCCACAACCCTAACCTATTTCTAGGGAAAAGGATTAAGAGTTGCAAGAGCCTCTTCACTCCCACAGCAGCCGCTGTGCCAGATTTCCTCAGTTGCCCCCTTTGGCAAACTCAGATCTGGAGCGATAGGCCCATCCAGAATCAGTCCAACCTTTGGGACAAGCTCTCCCTTTCGCAGCCTAATTGTGCAGACGTAGTTGTGTGTGTGTGTGTGTGTGTGTGTGTGTGTTTTAATAAATAAATAAATAAAAGAAACTCCCCAAATATCCCCCAGCGAAGGGAATGTTAACTGCTTTCGTATGATCTGAGTCCTCCTGGAAAAACAATTAGCAGCAAAGCTTATGAAACATCTGTGGCAAAAAAGCCATTCTTTGCTTTCTCTAGCGCTGTCGTTATTATAACTGGAGGTAAAAAACAGAGTTTTTCGGGCTTCCTTTTGAAAGCGGTAATTATTCTGGCAATCTGAAGAGCAGAGGATTAGCTTGCTGAAAAGAGCTCCAGGGTGCAAGATAATTAAATACAGAAACTCATGTTTCAGAGAGCGTTTTTTCTTCTTCTTCTTGCCTAAGTAATATCTATCTTGCCACATTGTAAGCTACCTGTCAGACTAGCTGCATTACATTAATACTCGGCTGAATTTTAAGCAAAGATTTCAGCACACTGAAAGAAAGCAGGCTGTGGAGAGGCTGGGCAGGCTGCCATGTGGGGAATCTTAAGGAGCAAAGGAAAAAAAAAGGGGGCACAGGGCAGGCCTCAGTGCGACCATTCGGAGCATTCGGTCAGGTAAACAATCTAGCATCAATGCTGCTCTCCCAACTTTTATGTGCAACCCTAAGCAGAAGAGGCATCACTGCAAAATTCAGACCAGAGCCAAACAAACAGCACAATTTTGTGGCAGAAAAGCTCTTGGCACTTCACTGTTTCCCCATAGGAGCCAGTGAGCCAGTTTCTATGCCTTGAATGCCCTCTCTCAAGCAGGACAGTAGCTCCCCCTCCCCTATTTCTCCTAGCCCAGGCCGCCTCCAGCATCAGTCCTCTTCTCTCACACAATGACCACACACCTGGCACAAAATTGCAAACACATGAACTGTCTACAAGAACCCCAATGCTCATGGCTGGTGGGTGTTCCATCTGCCAAGCAAGCATGGGGCTATTTAATCGCTTTTGCAGAAACCCGAGGAGCATTTAAAGGCTGGAAAAACACCTGGAGGTGGGATGCTCCCTCTTGACATGCACAGGTTCAACGTCTGGAAACAAGGCTGGCAGTTCTCACTGCCTTGGCTTTGGGGTGACATTCGCCCACAAGCTGCCAGGCTGAGCTGTATCCCCACATCCTCTTCCGATCGGCTGGGACAGAGAGAACAACCCCCCCCCCCAGCCATCTGAAGCCACCTGCCCCGTGAAATGGTGTCTTGCTAACTCAGGACAGAACACCTGCCTCCTCCTCCTCCTTCGGGAGAAAGATGGCTAAGGGTGGATGGTTCAACCTCACACCCTAACCAGTTTTGCTGGTCTAATACTCAGGCTCTGAAGCCCAACCTGGTTTCAGATTTGAACGGAAAGTGGTGAAGTTGCAGCAAATGCTAAAGCCATCCTGGGCAAAGCGTGGCTGTACGTGCTTGGCCTCTCCTAAGAGCAAGAGAAGTTGGACAGGAGGCAAAAGGCCAGACAAGAATAAGAATGGATGGAAATGGATCAAGGAGAGATTCAACCTAGAAATAAGGAGGAATTTCCTGACAGGGAGAACAATCAATCCATGGAACAGAAGTTGCCTTCAGAAGCTGTGGGAGCTTCACCTGCCCTCGGTCAGGAATGGGGCAGGGTCTCCTGCTTGGGTGGGGGGGGGGGGGGTTGGACTAGATGGCCTCCAAGGTCCCTTCCAACTATGTTAATCCATAATCTGTAAAGAGGATCTGAATGTCAGAGCTGACTGGCACTCAGATTTTCTAAGAAATGAACCCAGCTGAGAAGTTTCTCACCTGCCTTCTGGATTGGGCAGCAGCTGGCTCAAGTGGCAGGCTCTGAGTTTGCCATGTGAGTGCCAATGCCCCTTTTGAGACATGGGCACGCAGAACAAGCCACTGCTGACTGACAACCGGAAGGTGGCTCTCTTGATGAACAAGCCAGGCACCATCCTGGGCCCCTTTCTCTCAGTTGCCCCACTTGGTGGAGACTGTCGGAAGAGGCTCGCTGGGCCAATTTAATTTCCCTCCTTCCCTCCCTCTCTCTCTGGCAGCAGGGGCAGAGGTGTTTTTAACCAGAAAAAAATAATAATAATCAAGAATGGCATTGTGACAAAAAGATCCGAGATGGATGCTCGCCAGTTACCAGCCCTCGCTCAAGATCTGAAACAGCCGTGTTCAGACAAGGGAGCGATGCAGGAGGAACAACAGTTGTGGAAATACATATATATATATTTTGAAGGTTCTTAGTCTGGTCATGGGGCTGCAGCCCAAAACGTCACCGAAAGCCTGCCCCATAAATCTGGATGAAAAGTTTCAAGAGGCCCGTTGAACCAGGTGGGGCAACCCATCCTCCTTCCCGAAGCACGCTGGCCCACTCCCCACAGGCGGGAAATCTCGCTCCCAAATGCCTGAGGACTAAATTGGCTGCTGGAAATATTAAAAACACAGGAAGGCTGGCAGGTCCCTCTGAAGCCCCAAGGAAGGGCAGCAGCCAAGGGCTGCATCAGCTCCTCCTCCTTCCTTGAGCCACGGACGGTCCAGCGCTTGGACCGCACTCTCCGACCACTTCAACCTATGATTACGCCACCATAAAGAGCCAGAAATATCTTCTCTCCAGCTTCTACTGGCCCTGTAATATGCTGACACAATCTGAGCATGACTATGCTCATGGCTGGCTATGCCTTCAAAACAAAGCAAGAGCTCCCTTCTAGGGTCACGCAGGTATGGACTCCGTGTATTCTTCTGGGCCACAGGAGCTTCCAATTAATTGATCAGTTAATTCCCTTCCAAGTCAATGAAATGGCTTTAGATAGATAAATGGAGTTGGAAGGGACCTTGGAGGCCATCTAGCCCAAGCAGGAGACTCTACACCAGGGGTCTTCAAACTTGACAGCTTTAAGGCTTCTGGGACTTCAACTCCCAGAATTCCTCTCCCAGTCATGTTAGCTCGGGAATTCTGGGACTTGAAGTCCACACGTCTTACAGCTGCCAAGTTTGAAGGCCCCTGCCCTACACCATTCCTGACAGAGGGCAGTCCGGTCTCTTCTTGAAAGCCTCCAGGGATGAAGCTCCCACAACTTCCGAGGGCAACTTCTGTTCCAGGGGTTGATGGTTCTCCCTGCCAGAAAGTTTCTCCTTATTTCCAGGTTGAATCTCTCCTTGTTCAGTTTCCATCCATTCTTCCTTGAATGGCCTTCAGGTGCTTTAGAGAATAGCTTGACTGCTATCCTGTCTCCCTTGGTCCTTCCCTAGACTAGCCAGGTCCAGTTCCTGCAACCGTTCTTCTTTAGCCTCCCAGTCCCCTCATCATCCTGGTTGCTTTTCTCTTGTTTCCAGAAGTTGTGGGTGCCCCAATCACTGGAGGTTTTCAAGAAGAGACCAGACAACCATTTGTATGAAATGATATAGCATCTCCTGCCTGAGCAGGCGATTGGACTAGAAGACCTTGAAGGTCCCTCCCAACGCTCTCATTTTGTTACAGGTAGTCCTCCTCTTATAACAGTTCACTTAATGACCATGCAAAGTTACAACACACGGGGTAAAAAAGTGACAGGACCGTTTTTCACACTTATGACCCATGGTCATGCGATTTGGATGGACTCACATTTATGTCTGTTGCGGTGTCCCGAGATCAGGTGATCCTATTTTGCGACCTTCTGACAAGCAAAGTCAATAGGAAAGTCAGATTCACTTAACAACCTTGTTACTAACTAATTTAACACCTGCGGCAATTCGCTTAACAAATGTGACAAGAAACGTTGTAAAGTGGGGCAAAAACTCACTGAACAATGTAAATTTTGGGCTCAACTCCGGTTCTAAGTCAAGGACTACCTCTATTCTGCTTCTTTCTTTCCTTCATCAAACCCCTTTGGGCGAGGAGTCCCATGATAGGTATCTTAGGCCGGGCTTCCCCAGCCTAATGAGCTCTCTCTCCCTCTCCCTCTCCCTCTCCTCTGCGTGGGTTCAGTTGCAACTCCCCAAATTTTCAAGCGACACAGCCAAGAGCCAGGCTATCTGGGAACTATGACCTTTGAAGTTTGGGTCTTTAAGAGAGGGTTTCGCTTAGTTCTGTCCTCACCCAAGAAATGTACAACAGGCAGGACCAATGAAGAAAACTTCCTCCCGCTGGGCACCTGGCCATTCTAGAAAACCAGCAGCTCATGGGTAGGTCGAGGGAGCTGAAGCTCAGCCGGGCCTGCCAAGCCCAATACCTTGGCATGCTGCTTTTCCAAGCTTTCTGGCAAGGCTTTGGTCTTATCTACCTGGGTGCTCTAGGATAACCCAGGCAATCTTTCCCACAGCTTTTGCAGGAGCTTGGCGAACACCTCTGAGCTTATCTGCAATAACCTTTCTCCTTCTTAGCAATAGTTTTCCTCCCTGGAGATAAGCCCAAGAAGATGGAATCTTATGGGAGGAGGCCAAAGCCTGGGAGCAGCTTTTCTGACTCACACGTTTTATGAAGAAAACAGCCAAGCAGTAGCTCCCTTCATCAGAGGGAAGGAACTCTTTCCTAAGCTTCCTACTTTAAACGGATCAGCCCTGATATTGAAGGCCGTGCGGGAGAAATCTGCTCCCTCGTGCAAAACTGTAGGATTAGCCAACAGCCTTAGCAGAAAAAATAAGAAGTGCACAGAAGTTTTAAAAAGTAGGAATTAATGGAGGACTATCCCTGGAGCATTCATTCATTCATTCATTCATTCATTCATTCATTCATTCATTCATTCATTCAATCAAGTCAAGTCTTTATTCTCCTCAAAGATCAGAACACCCCTGGAGCTGAGTCAAGGCATAATCGGGAACTGATTCATCACCGGAAATGTATTTTTGGGGGCAACTTATGCTCCAGTCTATTGGGGCAAGTCCCTTTTCATCACTTTTGATAAGGCTTGTGATGAAACATATCTCATGCAGAATGAGGAAAAAGAAAGAAAAACAGCCAGGCAGATTTCTATAACTTGCCCTTTTAGATATTTCAGAAAAATCCACTGTGTGGATTGTGCCTTGAGTTCAGAAGGGATAATTGTCTTTGATAATTCTGGTTCAAATATACTTCCACATTTTCAAACACGGGTGAAGAGCTGATTCAGTTTGATTCAGCATAAGCAACATCAAACAACTTTTCCCGCCAGCGGTATTATTTTTCGAAAAAGTTTTCATACTGCCTTCATTTTACAAGGCGAAATAAATCAAATCTGGGGGGGTTACAACCAGTATTTAATTCTTAAATATACATACTGCCTAATACGCACCAGATTGCATTATAAATGCAATGCAGACAACCAAAAGAAAAACCAGCGAGTACCTCCTCCGGATACAGGTCAGGAAATTCTAACTTTGCTGAAATTTCTTCCTGTATCGAAAATGATTTATTTTTATTGGTCTCTGCTGGTGTAACATTTGAAACTCGTTACACTGATATTTTAGCTTAAAAGTGGATTCAGACATTCTTCAGAGATTGCTTTTAAGGACATTTTTATTAAGATCCTTATCGAGGAAAAACAAGGGCTTGTCAGTTTTGTCATGCTTTCCCCTTCAGCAGGGAAGAGCCTTCCCCTCTCTCCAGCTGCACCAAATTTGGAACAGGCCCTGCTTCAACTGGACTTTATTAATCTGTCAAAATCAAAGCATAACCTTGGGGAAAAGCAATTATTTCCAGCTCAATGATTCTTAACAAGTTAGTTCCTCAACACCGTGGCAAGGAATGCCCGGCTGCTTGATAAACACTCAACCAATTAAGAGAATTTGGGAATTGCAACATATTAATTCACTCCCTGGCTGGAGATAAAGCTCCCGAAGGACAGTGCCACTGGCTTTTAGAAAGAACTTTTAAAAAGCAAGAAACTTCCTCAACAATGAGAAACTGGAAGCGTTATAGAAGGTCAACAGTAACTGGAGACTAGAACTATCTAAAACAAATTGCACCCTGCGCATTTGAGATTTATCCGGCACCCCAAGATCCAAAGACCCCCGCACACAAGTTACTGTCCTGGCAAGGAATGCATCCTTTGGATCAAAAGCGGTCACAGAAAAGAGAAATCTGATCAAGAGCTAATTTCCATGAAGCAAAGTGGAGAAAAACAGAACAGGTGGTTGAATGAGATTCCTGACTGGAGGTGAGGACTTTCAATCATTTCACCCTCCAGAAATGATGATGGAGGAGGCCTTGCGGTCAAAGGCCTTTCCCCACTAGGGACTCAGCTGGCCGTCCCATAGTAGCCCTGTGACATTAAGCTGCTCCTTGCTGCTGACACACTCTCAAAGAAAGATGCTAGGAGTTGCCACTGGGGCAGTGACCTTACACAACAAGTAACAGATGGTGGGAGGGAGGTCTTCTCTCTGGAGAACCCCCTCCTCCCAGGCTCAGGACCCTGCAGGGCTGTGCCAGAGATGCCGATGGAGACAGGGAGGGGGGCTCCCCCCGGCACTTAAACTGAGTCTCAACGAATGCAGCCTAATGTACTCCAGATTAAAAAAATTAGGCTGAGAAAAGATCGACCAGTATCAGTATGTAGTTATGGTGGAACAGAAATGCGGGTGGGTCCAGACTGAGAGAGGGAATCTGGAGAAGGGAGGAAAAGACCCCTTAGAGATCAGGCTTGGCTCCTGCAGAGGGAGGAAGAGCCAGCAGCCCCTTGGGGTCCCAGGACATAATTTGGCAATCATAGAAGCTGTCCCTATAGCTCCAAGCTTTGCTTTCCCTGAATGAGAAGAGCAACCTCAGCTTTGGCTACAGATACATATAATCCACCTCTCAACCCCCCTCCCCTCCAAGTTTGCTGCAGCCCAGGCCCCGGATCTTGACCCTCACAATGACATAAGAAGAAAAGAATAAGAAAAGCGAGAGACCGCGTGAGTAAGAGGAAAACAAGCGGTTCTCTGGATGTGTGAGAAAGGGCAGCCGAGAAGTCATGCAAGACTCCCACTCCAGACGTTATATTTATAGAATCCCATTTTTTGTTTTAAGAGGAGAATTACACACTCTGGCCTGACACAAAGCAGGACAGGAAACATGGCCAGATTTCAAAGACCTGGGGGGGGGGGGGGAGGAAACGTTCCCCTCCTCCTTAGGCAGCCTGCGGAAGCCTTACTTTCAACAAAGGCTGGCTCCCAACATCAGTGAGTAAGAATTCCAAGCAGGGAGAGGAAGAAAGGGGGGGGGGGTGTCTTCCCTCAACACGCAAAACGCAGGTTTGCACATGCGTTGCACCAGAGAGGGAAAGGGGTGCCAGCCGTGCTCCTCTGTGAAAAAGGACGGTTGAGGAGAGTGGCCTCGGCATGGATGCCACCTTCCTTCCCCCTGCAAGTTGCTGCCCATCCAAATACTGCACCACTGAGCTCAGAGGCCAAAAAGCAGGACTGACTAAGAGAAGCCCAAGGCGCTATCCGGAAGCCCAGCGCCCCAGCGGGGAAACCAGATGTCTCTGGAATGCCTGCCTTTAGCATCCGGCCCTTTGCAGCTGCAAACTCAGCAGGTTTGGGGTTTGGGGGGGGGAAGCAGGCTCTTCTCCCCTCACCCCAGGCCTGCAGGAAGAGGGACTCCCTTGTTAACCCCTCTCTCATTCACTGGGCTCCTCCAATTCTCACTGCAGTGCCTCTGGTTGGGGGGGGGGGGGGGGGGCTCCCACAAAAAACCTTCTCTTCCAACCCCCTCCCTCTCCTTCCTTCTCCTTCCCCAGACCCTCTTTTGTGGGCCTGCAAGGGGTTCTCCCCTCCCCTAAACCGGAAAAGGGGCCCAGGGCTCTCCTTCTCCTCCCCAGCTGTTCTGGGTCCATTCCTGGGTGTTCCCTTTGGGCCTGGTGCTGTAGGGAGGGGCTCCTGCAGGCCCTTTTTCTGCCTGGAAGCCCCTCTGCTTCCCCCTCAGCCCCCCCCCCCTCCTCCCCCCCCCCCCCCCCCCCCTTCTGAGCCCCCCCCCCCCATTCTGGCCAGCCAAGTGATCCCCAACCTTCCCTCCATCCAGAAGAAGCCCCTTCTCCTCCTCTTCCATCCAGTCTCCCTCCCCTCCTCCTCCTGGGCTTATCTGCAGAGAAACCAAGGCCACCATGCATTCCAGGGACATCCACTCATCCCAAAGTCCAGGCACTGCCACTTTTTTTTTTTTTTTTTTTTGGGGGGGGGGGGAGGTAAACAAGGCAGCCATGTTGCTGCCGCTTGCCCAGCACAATGTCCTCCCCCTGCCCTGCCATCTCATCCCCACCTCCCCCACAAAATCCAATGAGGCCATCCCTGCTTCATCCCTCTCAGAGCCTTGGCAGGGGGGTCTTCCACAGCTGGTAGGCCTTACGGGAAACACCCCCCCCCATTGCCAACTTTTGCCTGGTTCCTCGGCTCCTTTCCGTCCTAAACTCCAGCAACAGGAAAGGAGGCCAAGCAGCGATCCCCGATACTGGAGACTCTATTACAGCCAGGGATGTCTGATTTGGTGATCACCCCCCCACACACACATCGCTTGCCCACCCAGGAAAGAAGGGGAGCTCCCTTTCCTTCCGCCCTTCCCCTGCAGGAGAGGAGGCCAAGCAGCGATCCTTGATCCCCCTGCAGCCTAGGATGCCTGATTGGGGACTCCCTGACTCCATATCTTGCCAGGCAGGGAAGGAGAGGCTCTTCAGCCCACCCACCAATATCCAAGGCAGGAAAGGAGGTCAAGCGGAGACCTCTGACCTTCTAGACCCCGAACTGGGGATCACCACCACCCAGGAAGAGAGGAGGGGTCTCTCTTCCTCCTCCCTCCACCCCCAGCGCAGGCAAAGGAGACCAAGCAGCGATCCTTGATCCTGAGGACTTGCTACCTAGTGCCCCACCCCCACCCCAAATCTCTTGACAGGTAGGAAAGGAGGGGCTTTTCCCCCACCCCTACTCCCCCCCCCTCAACCCACGGCAGGAAAGGAGGCCAAGCAGCGATCTCTGGCCTTACAGATCCCAACCAGGTACCACTACTGCCACCCAGGAGGGGGGGGGGTCTCTCTTCCTCCTCCTCCCGTCCCAGCGCAGGGAAAGGAGGCCACTCAGCGATCCCTGGCCTGATACAGGACCCGCCACGAGAGAGGATGGATGTGAGCATCCCTTCCCTCCCCCCCTCGAGGGAAAGAAGGCCGCGCGGCGACCCTCACCTGCCCTTATAGTCGTCCCTCTCGCGCTTGACTTTGGCCAGGACGTTGTAGAGGGCGCGGATCTCGGGCGTGATGGTGTCGATCTGGACGCCCACGCCATCCGGGTGGACCCAAGATACGCCGGGCCCTTGCAGGGTCTCGAGACCGCCTCCTCCCGTCCGTCGCACCTGCGTGTAGCTCCAGATGGTGCCGGGCAGGCGGCCGTAGGGCGAGGAGGAGGCAGCCGAGGAGGAGGAAGCAGCAGCAGGAGCAGAAGAAGAAGCCGAGGAGGAGGAGGACGGGGCGAAGGAGGCGGCAGGCCCCTGAGGCGGCGCCGGGTCGGTCTGCACGGCCTGGTGCCTGGGGAAGCGGCGGTAGCGGAGGCGGCGCTCGCGCTCGCCCACCTGCGCGGCCTGCAGCTGCTTCTCCAGCAGGCGGTTGCGGCGCTCCAGCTCGTGCACCTTGGCCAGGAAGCAGCGGAAGCGCACGTTCAGCCCCTTCAGCAGGTGCAGGTGCGAGCCCAGCTCGCTCCGCAGCGCCGAGGCCGCCGCCGGAGGAGGCTCCTCCAGGGCCGCCGGGTCGCCCAGCATCATCTTCTCGGCCGCCTCACAGAAGAAGCCCGTTACCTCAGAAAGCAACCGCCTCAGCCGGCTGCGCACGCAGCCTCCGCAGCGCTCGCGCGCCCACCGGCGAATGAGGCGCACCCGCGCGGAGCGGCCAGACGCGGCTTCAAAGGGGGCGGGGTTGGACACGCCCTTCCCCGCCCGCCCTCGAGGGCCACGCCCCCACACGTGCGCCGCGGGGCATTGCGCAGGCTCCGGCTGCCGGCAGGACCGGTCCATCTCCGTCTGTATGCGGGGGGGGGAGGAAGGGGAGGGAGAATAAAAGAAGGTCGTTCGGGCGAGTTTATTTCTTTCTCTCCCCCGGAAGCTTTTGTCTTTCTTTTTTTTTTCTTTTTAATTTTTAAAGATCCCTCCTAATTATAAATTATGCTTGAGGGGTTTGCCAGAAGGACAGATGTCCAGGAAGAGAGTTGGACTTCACCTCCCAGAATCCACTAGCAGAGGTGGGCTTGACGATCAGGATTTGTAGTCCTCTCCATTGAGGCCGAACTACGTTTCCCAGCATGCTTTGTCAGCTGGAATGTGCAGGGATCTCCAAACTTGGCAACTTTTGAGACTTGTGGACTTCAACTCCCAGAATTCCCCAGCAAGGAAGAGCCCACTGGGGCCATTGTGTCCCCCCTCATCTCTGCAACTTTAAGGTGGATTTCAACTCTCAGAGCTCTTTGCTGGCGGGGGGCATTCTGGGAGTTGAAGTCCACCTCTCTTAAAGACGCAGAGGTTGAGAAACACCCAGGTAAATGAATACGGCATGGGTTGCCGTGTGTCCAATGGCCTCGACCTGCAACGTGTGTATTTTTAAACCCCGTTCCTATAGCAGCGTTGACAGGTATCAATATTGGGAAAAAGAAAGCAGTGCCATCATTCACTGTTGGCCAGTGAATATACATACGTACATATACATACACATTTATACATACAAACATACATATACGCACATATATATACACATAATGCATATACACATACGTACATACATATGCATATATACATGCATCCATACATATCCATATCCACATACGTATAAAGACTTAAACAGACTTTTTTGCACAGAGGGGGAAAAAAATGAAGATTTATGCATTTGGAGAGAACAGGAGGGGAAAGACTTAAGAGGGCAATTCATTCGTGAGCTCCTTTTTCCCCCGCTCTTCATCTTCTTTTTTTAATCTCTAATTTTTAAAAAACACTTGCATTGGAAAAATATGCTTGATAAAAAAAAGTGCATCTGTTTTCCTTCCACAGGAAGATTCTCTTGATCCCTGCGGCGTCTTCTGGGCGAATGGGAGGCCTGGCCCCGTGCAATGGCATCTCCACCCCAACCCTGGGGCGCCTTTCGCCAGTTTCTGTCTGCCCGTCCCGCCATCTTCCCCTTGGTGCCTTTGCTTAAGGGAGCACAACCCGTCCCGCCGGTCTCCTATCTTGTTTGTGGCTTTCCCTCCCTGTGGCACAGAGGCATCCTTGTGAAAGAAGAGAGGTATGAAGCCTACACAATGGGGTGTGTGTTTGTGTGCAGGGCCTGGAAAAAAGTGCCAGTTGTGCTGTTGCTTGAAAGCCCACTTGGCTTGGTTCAGCGGTTCACGCTGCTTCGTTTTATATATAGACGGTGTCCGACGGGAGCCCGTGTCAATCCATGCACCTCCATCTGGGCTCCTCTGTGTTCGGACAACCGGGGTACCCAATCCTTGATTTTAGGCCAGGGGTCCCCAACTGGGGGAGCGAGACAATATTCCAGGAGGTGCAAAAACTTGGGTTTAGATGTTTCAAAATTATAGTGTTCTAACTTGATACCTGTGGCTTCGCTATGAAACTATGTGATTGGGCTTAGTTTTTGGGGAGGAAAATAAGGGGGGGGGGAATTGCGCCTCTGCCGACCAGCATCCATCGGTATTCATCTGGTTAGCATCCCGTCAGTGTGTGAGAGTTGAAGGCTGTTTGGAAACTGAAACAGTATTTGCTGGGTGAGCAAAGAGACAGCAAGGAGCCTGGGCGTGGCTTAGCTCAACTGTTCTGTACTAAAGCTGCTTGGTGCTGTGAAACTGAAATCCTCCACTTGTGTTTTGTATTTCGAACAGATTCCTTTTCAGGTGGGGAGGGGGAGTCGAACTTCTTAGCATCAGAGCGTGTTGATAATAATAATATAGGAAATACTAATGGCTCTGATGGTCGTTTTGAAAAATCCTTTCTTAGTGAGCGCCAAGAGGAACATACGCACCAAATTTCCAGTTTGTAGGCTTTACGGTTCTGGAGATTTTGTGATGACGTGTGAGTGGTATTTCGCTTTTATATATATATAGATAATGCATCGCCACAGTTAGGAGTCCAGGCTCATGTCGGTTCCCAAAAGCCCGCCTGGGCTTGGTGCAGGCGGCGTCTGCCTTGTGCATATCCTGGCGTCCTCCGGGCCCACGAGCCTCGGGGATTGCTGGGCTGGTCCCCGTTTGCTGAAATAATTAACCAGGGAGGGCGTGCCCACCTGGCACCGCAACAGGTGTTATCTAAACAGGCGTGAGGCCACACCGGAGCAATTATGCTTAATTGTTTGTTCCTGCCAAAAGTGCACTGGCAGAGAGCTCTTGACAGTCTTCCCACGCAGTGCGCTTTGCGGCACAGGATAGACGCTGGGGAAGGGCTGGGAGGTGCAGCAGAAGACCCTCCCACTCCACCCTATTGCCACCCCCTCTGCCAGACCCATTGCTCCGGCGGCACAGGCCTCTTCCTACAATAAGTGCCATTCTATTCACTTCCCGAATTAGCCACCCTGTGAGGATAGTCTTACTCTGAGGTCCCCATCACGCGCCTATAATTCATGGCCAACCCGTGACCACCCCGATAGGAACTTTTTCCCAAGATCAAAGACCCAGCATGCCACAGAATTAGGCTCGGCTTGGCTGCTTCATGCCGGACATAGGAAAAAAAATAATAACCATTGGGTTTGGTTTGGGTTTGCTGCGGCTTCCAATTTTTTTCAGTGGGATTCAACTTTCCTATTTAAATTTGTGTGTGTGTGTGTGTGTGTGTGTGGTTGTTAGTTGTGAAGTCGTGTCTGACCCATCGCAACCCCATGGATCACGTTCCTCCAGACCTTCCTGTCCTTTGCCCATCCTCTGGAGTCCATTTAAGCTCAGGCCGACTCCTTCCGTGACTCCCTCCAGCCCCCTCTTTCTCTGCCATCCCTTTCTTCTTCTTTTACCCTCCATTGTTCCCAGCATGCGGCTCTTCTTCTCCAGCGAGTCCTTCCTTCCTTCTCATGAGGTGGCCAAAGTCCTTTGAGTTTCATCTTCAGGATTTGGTCTTCTCAAGAGCAGTCAGGGTTGATCTCCTCTGGGACTGACCGGTTGGATGGCCTTACCGTCCAAGGGACTTGCAGGAGTCTTCTCCAGCACCTTAACTTTGTATTGCGCAGTGTTGGTGTGGTGTCGGGGGGGGGGGGGGGGGTCAGTTCAATGTGTTTGTGAAGGATGTGTGTTCGTGTTTATTTTCATGGTCATGATGTGCACCGAAGATGGTGTTTGATTTTGTTGTAAGAGGTGCAATGACAATAAAGGAAACTTTAACCTTAGACTGTCTACTGTGGACTTCACCCCATTCCTAAGAGGTCTGTAGGGGGTGTGCATAAGTGCACCAACATGCCTACCGTCCGTGTCCTAATGTCCTCTTTTTATTTGTATCCATTTCATGTATTCATAATCATGTTTATACTTATACATGTTATCTAATACCTGCTTGACAAAATAAAAATAAACCAGAGTTCAAAGACCTCCATTCTAACAGGCACCATCGAGATCAAGTGATACTAATACCACTCTATAAAGCCTTAGTAACGCCACACCTAGAGTACTGCATCCAGTTCTGTTCACCACATTATAAGAAAGATGTTGAGACTCTAGAAAAAGGGCAGAGAAGAGCAACCAGGATGATGAGGGGGCTGGAGACTAAAGCATACGATGGACGGTTGCAGGAACCGGGCCTGGCTAGTCTAGGGAAGAGAAGGACCAGGGGAGACAGGAGAGCATCTTCCAGTATCTGAGGGGCTGCCCCAGAGAGGAGGAAGGGGGTTCAAGCTATTTTCTGAATCACCTGAAGGCCAGACAAGGAATAATGGATGGAAACTGACCAGGAGAGATTCAACCTGGAAATAAGGAGAAATTTTCTGACAGTGAGAACAATCAACCCATGGAACAGGAGTTGCCTTGGGAATTTGTGGGAGCTTCATTCCTTGAGACTTTCAAGAAGAGATTGGATTGCCATCTGTCAGAAAGGGTGTAAGGTCTCCTACTTAGGCAGGAGGGGCGGTTGGACTGGATGACCTACAAGATCCCTTCCAACTCTGATTATCTGTTAAAGAGATGGTCTGGGGTGGAAGAAACGAAATTTGAAAACTGTCATGAGCGAGCAACCCTCACGTCCTTGGCCCGCTGGAGAAAACGAACAGCTCAGGGCGCTCTGGGTTCAACATTGAAAGCCAATGCAGAGTCCTCGACTCCTTACGACCACCACGGAGCCGAAAATCCCCGTGGCTAAGCAAGTCAGGCGTTCAAGCGAGTTTTGCCCCATTCATCATGCCCCTGTTGTGAAGTTCGTCCCACGGTTGTTAGGCGAATTGGGCTTCCCCTGTGGACTTCGCTCGTGAGAAGGCCGCTAAAGGGGTTCATGGGACCGGCCCAGGGGACGCGGCCATTATCTGAATTTTGATTCTGCGACCATGAGCTTGTTGTAACGGTTGTTAAGCGTGGAAAAAAACCCAGTCCTGTCAGGTTTTTTTCAGTGCCGCTATAACCTGGAATGGTCACTAAATGAAGGTCATTGTCATACCCCTGGTGGAGACTGACTCTGAGGGAGAGGAGGAACAGCCGACAGGGAGTGGGAGTTCGGTTGTGCAGGAGGCTGGGGAAGGGCAGAGGCCGGTTGGGCAGTCAGAGGAGGACCCAGGCCCATCCCCTCTCCGTCCTAGGGCACACAGGGAGGAGTGGATAAAGGAGGTACGTGGTCTATTGGGGAGGAGAGGGCCTTGATCTTCTTCATGGACTACAGCTGTGACAACTGGATAAGAGGACGGACATGCGTATGGGCGAGCGCTGGAAACAAAAGCATGGAAATATCTCTAGTTTATGGTTCCTCTCTTGAGTTTGGCATCCTTCCTAGTGGGTGTTCTGATATCTGTGGACGTCCTCCAGCCCTTATCTTGCTTGGTTTGTGTTTCTTTTTTCCTCCTTCTTGTAACTGCTTGTGGGGGAGTTTTTTTTGTCTTCCAACAAGGATATTTGCAGCTTGGAAGCAAAGTGAAGGAATAAAAGGGACTTCACCTGTTTTTTGTGACTGTGTTTATTTTGTAGCCCATCCTGGGTCATCACAGTTACTAAATGAACTGTTCCTTTACCTGTTTGATGGAACCTCCTAGCGGAGATCCATTGCACCTTGAACCAAACTCAAGCTGAAAAGGACATGTGTCCTTACAAGAGGTCATTTTACAGGTGGGCCCAAAACATTTTTTTGGGGTGAAGTCTTTTTGCGCACATTTGCACATTTTCTTCCCACCGAAAAGGACAAGCTGTGCGCAGAGCGGGATGTGGCATCCCTGACAGAAGCATGAAGCAAGTTCTTGCACGTTACAAGAGGAAAGATCCCAAAGCGGCTTCACAATTAAGTGATTCAGAGACCGGCCTCTCCCCCCTCCAGAGAGTGACTCCATATCCTAAAAACTTGTAAAATGTTGGTGTGGAGGAGGAAAATGGGATGAGCAACATAGGTTAAGTGGGCTTGGCATATTAAGCCGCAGGACTAGCAACGTGAAATGTGTCACCCACAATTCAGGTGGAAGAAGAACAGAGTAGCTAAAACCCACCAGGGAGGCAATGGAAGTCACGTTGCACCATGCCAGCTTGACTCACAATCACCCTGGTTACCAAAATCAACATTTACCTAGTTGGAAATTTGGTCAGAAACTACTGTAAAGTCTCTGAAAATCTCAAATCAATTGAGCTGATTTGCTTACTGGGCAGTTTTTCCTTAGTTAAATCTTCTGGTAACGCGAGATTGACATCCTCCATGACAGAGGTGGTCTTCACCAGGTTCTGACCAGTTGTGGAGAACTTGTAGCAGAAAGTTTGAGTAGTTTGGAGAACCAGCAAATCCCACCTTTGACTGGCCCCGCCTCCATCTATTCTCTGCCACCCATTGAGTCCCAGCTGATCGGCGGGGTCTCCTATGGTTGCCCTGCACAGGAGAACGGAGCTGGAAAGCAGGTTAGTGGGAGGGGGAGGGAATGGAGATTTTGCAGTATCCTTCCCCTGCCCTGCCCACCAAGCCACACCACAGCCACCAAGCCCATAAAAATTTGAATCCCACCACTGCTCCATTACTTACACAACCGACATTATACCTGGGCAGGAAAAGCCAAAGGTACAAGTAGAGAAAACCTGGCTCAAAAACAGGAACTGGGAGAGGAACCTTGCAGTCTTAGCGGAGGATCATTTAAACACGAGCCAGCCGTGTTTGGCAGCAGCCAAGAGAACTAATACAATCCTTGGGTGTGTAAAGAGAGGCACAGAATCAAAAGCAGGCGAAGCATGAGTGCTGCTTTATAAAGCCTTCGTAAGGACCACATCTGGAATACCGCAGCCAGTTTTGGTCACCCCCCGTGACAGAAAAAAATGTTGAGACGTTGGAAAAAGTGCAGAGAAAAGCAACTAAGAGGATGAAAAGCCTGGAGACAAAAACATAGGAAGAATGGTTGCAGGAATCGGGTTTGGCCAGTCGAGGGTTCTAAATGAACTTAAGGACCACCATCAGCGTTGGACGGTATTACTTGGTCTATTGTGTGGCTACTTGTGTGTTTTTTAGGAATTTGGGGGAATCTTGGCAGGTGTGTGTGGGGGTGTTTGGGGATTGTCATGTGAGTGTGCATGTTGAGTCTGGTCTCTGGGTGTTATGTGAATTTTGTTGGATGTATATTGTGTGTGTAATTACAATGACAATAAAGAATTCAAATTCAAATAGAGAAAAGAAGGACTAGAATAGAATTATTTTATTGGCCAAGTGTGATTGGATACAATAGGGGTGACATCATAGCAGCCATTCCAGTATTCAGGGGGCTGCCCCAAAGAAGAGGGGGGGTCCATTTATTTTCCAAAGCACTAGAAAGGCAAGACAAGAAACAACAGATGGAAGAGAAGCAACCTGGAATTAAGAAGGAACTTCCTAACAGGGAGGACAATTAACCAGAGGAAAAGCTTCCACCCAGGAGGAGTTGTGGGTGCTCCCACACGAGAGGTTTTTCAGAAGAGACAGAACAACCATTGGTCTGAAGTGGGGGAGAGTCTCCTGCTTAAGCAGGGGGCTGGACTAGAAGACCTCCACGGTCCCTTCCAGCTCTATTCCGATTGATTTGAAACGATCTCAGATGAGAGTGAAAACTGGCTTCTTGGAAAAAGTGTTTCCTGACAAGAGGAGAGGAAACACCTGTGCACAACAGCAGGATAAAAAGAGGTGAACTGGGATTTTTATTGCTGGGCAAAGGGAAGCAAACTGCGATTAAGATTCCTTGAGAAAACAGCACAGTAAACAGGATCACCTTCTGGCTTCCAATGAATAGAGGAACCCTTCCATGCTTGTTAATTTTGCCTTTGACAAACAGACAAGGGAAAAGATCC
>BLBF01000057.1:8273339-8297339 GCA_015471245.1 Laticauda colubrina
GATGGAGGGAAGGAGGAAAGAAGATGATGTGAGGGAAAAGAGGAAGGAAGGGAGGGAGGGGGAGGCCAAGACTAAAACCCAGCTTGGAAAGAGGGAACCTGTCAAACCAATCTCCCCCTGGGGCGGAGGGCCCTTCCTGGCCTCACCAATCCTTGGGGGGGGGGGGTCCAAGGGACTCCCCTTGGGAGACAGCTGGGGAGTGGATCTCTGCGTGGAAGCTTTGGCCCCTCCACCAAAGAGGCTGAGGAGGGCAGGCCACTGCATGGCAACTCACTTGAATGGCACCACCATCGCAGGGGTGGCGCCCTGTGCCCTCATTCTTGGCAGCGCATGCGCGGTCGAGAGGGCGCCCCTGGGCCACCCCGGTGCGAGCAAGCACTTACTCGGAACATGTTGTAAATGAGATCAACCAGGGCCCAGAAGAGGAGGCTGGAGCGATAGGCGGCGTAGTCCTTCACGGCTTTGTCTGTTAGCCTGTTGGGAGGGGGGAGAGAGAGGCCATTTAGGCGCCTTGGATGGGGGGGGGGTGGGGGGGGGGGGGCAGATTAATTCCAGCCCGCAAAGGGCGAGGAGGAGACCACCAAGGAGGGAAATGCACCCAGTGACCCCGCCTATCCTCCCCCCCCCCCCCCCCCCCTCCACCAACCTATTTATACCCCAAGCCCCAAAGCTGCTGCTCTCCAACCTGGCCGGGTTCTTGGGCCCCTGCAGCCAGAGGGGGGGGGGGTGTCTTCAGCCGGTTCTGACCGGTTCTCCAGAACCAGGTGGGAAAATTTTTGCGTCTGTTGGGAGAACCGGCCAATCCCGCCTCCGACCGGCCCCGCCAACCCCGTCTCTTCTCTGCCTCCCATCGAGTCCCAGCTGATCTCAGCTGGGTCTCCTTGGGTTGCCCTGCACAGGAGAACGGGCCTGGAAAGCAGGTTAGTGGGGTGGGGAGGGAAGGGGGATTCCCGTTTCCTTCCCCTGCCACGCCCACAGAACCGGTAGTAAAAAGCCTTTTTTGAGCCTTTTGCCAAGGCTCCTGGATGGCACCTGAGCTCCCCTCCTTGTCTTAAGCAAAGGTTGTGGGGTGGGATTTCAGGTCAGGACCACCACCCCCGGGGGTCAATCTGTATAGATTCTCAATCTTCCAGGTCATGGTTGTCCCAAAAGGTGCTTTTTTCTGGAGGCAACTGAACCATTAGCCCCATTCAAGTGACCCTGAGGACCACAGATAAACCTCCCAGTGGCCTCAACGACCCTCGGAAAGGATGCAAATGACCGGCTATTTACAAGGAGTATCAATCCTTCCATTCTCCACCATCATCCAGTCAGAGCTGAAGAAGCTTCTTGGATGAGAAGGGAAACATCTTCCAAATTTAAAAAATAAAAATAAAAATCAAGGAAGTCCATTCGCTTCCTGAGAAAAACACCTCCGGGACCCCAGAGGGCAGCAAATCAGTCACCCCTGACTGCAACCCCCAAATCCAGCCTTCACCGGGTGAACTCCAACGCTGAGTTGGAGATTTGGCAGGCAAAGGGGATAGGACAGGGGTGTCAAGGCCTGGGGGCCAGATGCAGCCTGTGGGCTGCTTGGATCGGGCTCGCGGGCCCCCCCTGGAAAGAGTGAAGAACGGGCCCGTGGTGCCTCTGTCAGCAAAAAATGGATCTTTTCGTTGGGTATCATGCCAGTGGGGCTACGATAAAGAGACTGTATATTTAATTTTGCATGCAATGGACAGCTGCAAGGATTGTATTTGCACAACACTGGAAAAATGAGAACACTCCACCAGGTGAGAAAAATATTAGACTGTGCAGAGATGGGTAGATTGACATTAAAAATAAAGGACAAAGAAGACACAGAATGTTACCGACCTAACATGGAATAGATTTTACGAGTGGTTAGAGATAAGAGGCAGAGATTAGGCGAAGGAAGATTATTGTTATGTATGAATTAAATAAAAAAGGTTTATAATTAGAAGCATGTTGACATAATTAACAGAATTACAAATAAGAGACATTTACTTAAAAATATTCCGTTACCCCATTTTTATTGTCATTAGTGTCCGTGTTGATATCTACGTTTATTTTCTTACTTTTTTTGTAAATGATACGCCCTGATGATACACTGTCTTCAAAATGTTTATGAATCAAAATAATGTCAACTCATAATATTTCTATGGTCTTTTTAGAGTTGCCAACAGAAAGGGAGGGGGGGGAAAGAGGTTTGGAAGAGCAGTGCGGCAGCTTACAAACCGAAAGTGCATTCCATAAGTAGTTTTTCAAAGATAGTAAACTAGGTGACTGAAGTTTCCGCCCCACAAATATCTAACTGGAGAGCATGATTGATGACTTTTGGCTATGGATGTGTCCCATTGGAGGATATGAATTATGATACACCCAGGAGGTGGGGGGAAACCAGGGTCAAGGGCGACCATGAATGATGTGTCTCAGAGTCGGCTGCACCCAGGCAGTGCCGGACATGTTAACTCCCAATAAATCCTTTTGAAGTTTTGGAAGTTTGGCTTGAGACTCATGATTTAAATTGCTGGAATCCTGATAAATAAAACATATACTGAAAATGGAGCTTGTGCAGGTAGCATGCGGCCCTTCCAAGCTCCATTTCTGCTGGCAAAGGGCTGCAGGAGGCCATCGTTGCCGAAAACGGAGTTCGGGAGCCTGTTTTCACTGGCAGAGAACTCGGGGCATTGTAGGAGCCCCCCCCCCCCCAAACACAAGTGATGTCATGTTGGCCATGCCTCACCCTGGCCACGCCCCCACTGCACCCCCTGAGGTCAAACCCTGATGTGGCCCCCAATGAAATTGCGTTTGACACCCCCTGGGACAGGGTAAACTCCCATCATGATCATCACGGGTCATCCTCGACTTACGACGATTCACACAGGGGCCGTTCAAAGTTACGACAGCCCTGGGAGAAAAAAAAAGGGACGGCGTTTATGGGCACTTTTGATGCGGGTGTGAAATCGAGGACCACCTGCCTGCCTGCTGCACCCCAGCCCTGTCTGGTGGGCTTACTTGCTCGCTCCCGACGGGGATACCGCCCGGGCGTGAGAAATGACGAGCAGGCGCTTCAGGATGTCGATGCGCAACGCCTTCCACCGCTCGGGGGGCAGGATGTGAAGCGCCAGGACGGTGTAGTAATGGGGGCCGTCCACCTCAAAGGCACCTTCCACCCATTTCTCCTTCGGCTGCTCCAGGAAGCCCTGCAGGTTCTTCTCCTCTCGGGAAGTCGCCCGCGTCCTGCAAAGGAAGGAAACAGAGGCTGTCGAAAGGGGAGGGCCTTGGAATGGAGAAGCCCTTCCCCACCCAAACCTCATTTCTGCAGGGCAGGAGGCAGAGGTCATGTCTTTGGTAAGGGCCAAGCAGGAGACAAGCCCTGCTCTTCTTCCATTGGGGTGTGTGTGTGTGTGTGTGTCTCCCAAGCTCCTTTTTTTTCCAAGAGGCAACTGGGCTTTCTGTTTTTTTTCTTTAGAAGACATTTTGCTTCTCATCCAAGAAGCTTCACTCTGATCACTCTGACTGGATGATGGTGGGAAAGGGAAGGATTTATACTCCTTGCAGACAGCTGGTCATTTGCATCCTTTTTAGAGAGGCGTTGAGGCCACTTGGAGGTTTATCAATATCTTCGGGGTCACCTGAGTGGTGCAAATGGGTGTAGAGCCTTCTTGGCTGCTCTTCTGAAGACAGCCAAGTCCACATTTTGGGCAGAGAGGACCGCTGGTTTGAAAGAGAGGGTCCAAGAGGCCATCTTTGTCCAAACTGAACAGCCCTCCCTCAACAAGGGGGAGGGATACAACATCACCTATCTCCAACCTACAACACAGTTTTTTCAACAGTTCCAAGAAGGCTCCCACCCATTTGCATCAGATGACCCTGAGGACACAGGTAAAACTTGAGGGAGCTGTTCTGTGGGTCCCAAAGGTGCTTTTTCAGGAGGCAACTAGACTTTCTGGTTTTTCTTTGAAGACATTTCACTTCTCACCCAAGAACTTCTTCAGCTCTGACAGGATGGTGGGGGAAGGAAGGATTTATACTCCTTGCAGACCGTCGGTCATTTGCATTTTTTTAGAGTCAGGAGGCCACTTGGAGGTTTATCTGTATCCTCAAGGACACTTGGATACAAATGGGTGTGGAGCCTTCTTGGAACTGTTGAAAGGACTGTGTATAGAACGCTCTACACACATTTGCACTACTCAGGTGACCCTGAGGACACAGATAAACCTCCAAGTGGCCTCAATGAGCTTCTAAAAAGATGCAAATGACCAGCTGGAATTGCAAGGAATATAAATCCTTCCATTCCCCACTATCCAGTCAGAGCGGAAGAAGCTTCTTGGATGAGAAGCGAAACGTCTTCAAGAATAAATCAAGAAAGTCCAGTTGCCTCTTGGGGAAAATAAAGCACCTTTGGGACAACCATGACCTGGAGGACTGAGAATCTCCACAGACACCCCAAGCCCCTTCATCTTCCATGGGTACAGAAGTCCTCAACCTACAACCACAACTGAGTCCCAAATTCCCACTGTGAAGCAAGGCTGATCTTTTGGGTGATTTCTGGCCCCTTTTACAACCTTTCCTGCCACCGTTGTTCAGTGAATTGCTGGCACTGTTCAGTTAGCAACACGGTGGTGAAGTGAATCCGGCTTCCCCATTGGGCAGAAGGTTGTAAAAAGGGGATCGTTGTGACTCTGGAACACTGCGACAGTCATAAATACGAGTCAGTTGCCAAGCACCCAGATTTTGATCATGTGGCCACTGTAGTGGTTGTCGGTGTGAAAGTGCCATTGTAACCCCAAACATTCACTAAATGAACTATTGTTAAGTCAAGGACTACCTGGAGTGATTTAAATATATAGGCTGCCCTCAACTTACAACAGATTACTTAGTGACCGTTCAAGGTTACATCACTGAAAAACATGACTTAGCACCGTTTTTCACACTTATGACCATTGTACTATTCTCTCCCCCTACGTTCATGTGATTTACATGGAGATGCTTAACAACTGACTCACATTTACGATGGCTGCAGGGTTCCATGATCCCCTCTTGCAACCTTTGTCATGCTCCTGGTGGAGATTGACTCTAAGGAAGAGGAGGAACAGCCAACAGGGAGTGGGAGTGTGGCTCCAGAGGTTGTGGAGGAGTCTGGGGAAGGGCAGAGGCCGGCTGGGCAGTCAGAGGAGGACCTAGGCCCATCCCCTCTCCATCCTAGGGCACACAGGGAGGAGCGGATAAAGGAGGTACGTGGTCTATTGGGGAGGAGAGGGCCTTGATCCTCTTCATGGGCTGCATTGTGACAATTGAATAAGAGGATGGACCTGCGTATGGGCGAACGCTGGAAACAAAGCATGGAAATATCTCTAGTTTATTGTTCCTCTCTTGAGTTTAGTGACCTTCCCAGTGTGTGTTATCTGTGGACATCCTCCAGCCTTTATCTTGTCTGGCTTGTGTTGGTTTTTTCCTTCTTGGTGTAACTGTTTGTGGGAATTTTATGTCTTCCGTCAAAAGATATTCAGAACTTGGAAGCAAAGTGAAGGAATAAAAGGGGCTTCACCTGTTTTCTGTGACAGTATTTGTTTTGTATCCCACCCTGGATCGTCACAAACCTTCTGACGAGTCAAATCAATTAGATTCACTTAACAACCAGGTCACCAATTGAATTCACTTACAAAATGGAGAGAGGGAAGTTGTAAAATGGGACAAACTCGCTTAAAACCAATGTTTCACTCAGCCAACAGAAATGCTGGGCTCCATTGTGGTCGTACGTCTACCTGCAAGTAATTTGGGCCCGGGGAGACCTCCCAGGATAAGGGTCGAGGGTCTGTCTTGCTGGCACCACAGCATGGCACCGGCTGCCAAGACGGGCTGTGGGGCAGAGGAAGGGGGTGTGCAAACCCTCTGTGGTCAACATTTTGAGCCATTAACTGCTGACCGCCTCCTCCTCCTCCTCCGGTCACATTCTTCCAACCTACAAGCTTAAAGCATGACAAAGGGCCCGGGGCCAAGGTGGTCTTCAGCCGGTTCTGACTGGTCCTGGAGAACCGGGAGTGGAAATTTTGAATCGTTCGGAGAACTGGCCAATCCCACCTCTAATTGGCTCTGCCAACCCCATCTATTTTCTGCCTCCCATCGAGTCCCAGCTGATTGCACAGGAGAATGGAGCTGGAAAGCAGGTTGGGGGGGTGGGGAGGGAAGGGGGATTTTGCAGTATATCCTTCCCTTGCCACGCCCACCAAGCCATGCCCACAGAACCAGGAGCAAAACAATTTGAATCCCTCCACTGGCCCGGGGGATACTGACGTGTTGAGGACGTAAAGCACTGTGTGAATGATGTAGGGGATCAGGTGGACGTTGCTCTCCCGCCCACCGCCGCCCGTGTCCACGCTGAACGACTGTTCCGTGGCAAACCGCAGGAAAAGCAGCTTGGTGTCGTGCACGTTGAGCTGGTAGGTGGGCTCCCGCTGCCCCGTACATTCCTGGAGGTAAGTGTTGTGCCTGTCGAGGGAGAACCACAGGTGGATTAGGGTCCCCGGAGTCCCCCGGGCCCTAAGGATTGCCATTCGGGACCGAGGTTAAGGAAGGATAAGCCACAAAAACAGATCATTTTTTTTGGCAAGGGAGACACCTCACGAGACACGCAAGGGCTCCTTCCTCCTCCCCCTCTTCCACCCAGGTGGGAGGATGCCTCTTGCCAGGCGCCACAGGTGTTCCAGGAAAAGGGCATCCTTCCAACTCACCTTGCCAAGCAGGTGGCAAAGGCAGATTCCGGAACGTGAGGCCCCCAGACTGGCAGGAGGCCGTTGCATTTGGTGTTGGCGTTCTGCAGGGCGGCGCTTTCCCACTCCTCGCGGCCTCGCGCCAACCTGCCAGGTGAACAAAAGTCATATCCGTGGCAGAAGCTCACCCAGCCCTACCCCAGAGGCCTGGGCCCTTCAGGGATAAACTCATGGGTGGGCTTTAAAATTTTTAGCGACGGTTTCTCTGCCTGGTGGTTGGGTGGGCGTGGCCAGGGTGGGTGTGGCCTAGTCAGCCTCCTGCACCATGGCGGGTGGGTGTGGGGCATTTTTGCCCTCCCTGGACTCCGGAGGCTTTTCTTGATCCTCTGGGAGGGCGAAAACAGCCTCCCCGGACTCCGGAGGCTCTCTGGAAGTTGGAAATGGGCCCATTTGCAGCGTTCCTGAACTTCCAGGAGGCCTGCTTTTTTGCCCTCCCTGAGCCTCCACGCACACCCTGCACTTACCTGCATCCAAAACAGGCCCCATGGGGACTCCTGGAAGGGTAGGGGAGAGGGGGGCAGGGCCAGCCCAGAGTGGGATTGGGGAGTTGTCCGAACTGCACAGAATCTTAGCTGGGGGGCTCTCCCAAACCCCTTGCCCTGGATAGCCTGCCCAATTAGCCGACCGGCTTCATACTGACTCACGTGGGTTTCCTCACATCGATCCGGGCCTGGCTTGAATTCCAAAGCTGCTGCCAACCGGGCTTCCTTACCTGACCGCTGCCAGGTGACAGTCGTAGTGGACGATATTGAAGTGGGAGACCGTGCTGTAGCCCTGTTGCTTCCGAGGCTTGTTCTCAAATTCCTCCAGGGCCACCCGCTTGGTAAAGGTGTAGATGCCCAGGACCTTGGTCGGCTGCGGCAGGAAAAAAGGGCAGGTGGGGTGAACTGCCTCCCCACTCACTCAAAAACCACTGGGGGGTGTCCCTCTCCTCTCCAGAGGTGGGCTGCACATACTTTAAGAAACGGCTCGCCTAGTGCAGAACTGAAACTGTGTGAGTGCGCGTGCGATATCCATGCTTGCGTGAGGCTGCAAACCATGGGGATTTCCTGCACGAAATGGGTGGGATCCTACCGGTTCAGTCCAGTTCTATAGAACTGGTAGCGCAGAAGAGCAGCTGACACTGAACTGGTTCGCTGGGACGAGGTTTTGGTCTGCTGTTTAGCCTGCCCACCCACCCAGGCTCTAGGCTGTTCTTTAGTGGCTGTGTTTTCCTCCTTAGCTGCTTTGCGTGGCACAGAGAAGGTTAAATGCTTGCCGGAGCTGGTAGAGTGCACATACAGGTTTGATGCGCATGCGCGCACTCCCCAAACCGGTTGTTATGCCGATTGGATCTTACCCCTGCACAGAAGCCAGGGTGAGTAGATCGGGCAAAGTGTGGAAAGCACCTGGGTTGTGAGGGCGGGGCAAGTGAGCAAAAACGTCAGATTTATACGATGGGATAGCGCCTGGGCGGGCCCAACTAGGGGTCGTAACTACTGGTACAGTTGAGCCAGTCCAAACCGGCATCAGCCCACCATTGCTCCTCTCTCTCCTCCCGATGAGATTGTGGGGAAAAAGTCTCTGTGGCTCTGGGCTCACCTGGAACTTGTAGCCTTCCCGGCAGATGCAGCACGTCAGACCAGGCTCTTCGATCAGCTCCTCCATCTGCTTCAGCAAGGCCGTCTTCGTCACCACCTGTCCCTTTTCGTTCGTCTGGCAAACCAAGCAGAACAGAGGAAGGGCTGAGGTGGAGGAGGAGGAGGAGGAAGGGCCACGGGGCCAGCATTCTTCCCAAAGGCCTCCTCGCCTCCTGCCCCCTCCGAGCAAGAGGCGCTCCCATTACCGTCATGCCAAGGGTGCCCAGGGCCTTCTGCCGCATGGCCATGGCCATCCGCTTCTTCTCCGCCCGCGTCTCCCGGCGGGCCGCGTCAATCTTCTTGTTGACATCCGGGTGCTCCCGCAGGGCTTCCAGGAGGTTCTCGGCCAGCGTCCCGATGCCTTCATCACTGGAGACCTGCTCCAGTTTGTGCAAGTTGGAGATGGAATCGGTCCCAATCAGCGCCTGTTGGGCAGGGAAGGAAGGAGGAAGGGAGGCTCTCAGCTCAAGGCCTCACAGACAGGACTGATGTCAGATGTAGGATGCAGGGACAATTCGCCCTGTTGTTTTCCTTCCCCCATTTCACTACCAAGGGTCGTCAGCTGCAGCGCAGCCATAAGACAACAATGTCCATGCACCCAAAATGACAAAGGCCTCTGGGGGAGTGGAGGCCCTTTGCCCTCCCCTAGGCACGGCTAGTAGGATAAAGGTTGCAGCCCAGCATTGAACTCCTGAAGAGACAATGCAAGCCAGGGGAGCATCAGGTGGTCAGGCACCATCCCTTCCAAATGCAGGCTCTGTAACAGGGGTCCCCCAATTCCCAGTCTGTGAACTGGCACCAGCCCAAGGCATGCCAGCAACTGGGCTGTGCAAACAAGCAAAGCCCCATCTATAGGATGCAGGCAGCAGGCAAAACCTGCTAGTGCACAGAAAAACCTTTCTCCATGGAACTGACGCCCTGGTGCCCAAAAGGTTTTTTGGGGGGGCTGCTCTGTAAACACTTCCTCTTCCCCCAGCGAAACAGGGGAGGAGGAGAAGAGGTTGAGGGAGAAGGAGGGAGGAGGTGGAAAATAGAGAGGAGAAGGAAGAGGAGAAGGAGAGGGGAGGTGGAGGAAGGAGATGAGTTGAGGGAGGAGGGAGGAGGAAGAGAGGAGTTGAGGGAGAAGGAGGGAAGAAGAGAGGTGGGCAGAGGAAGGAAGAAGAGGAAGAAGAAGAAGAGAGGGGAGGAGGAGAGGAGTTGAGGGAGGAGGAGACGGGAGATGGAGAGAGGAAGAAGAGGAAGAAGAGGAGAAGGGAGGAAAGGAGGAGGGAAGGAGGGAGGAGGAGGAGGAGAAGGAAGGGCACCTCACCTGGGTGGCCGGATGCTGGGTAGCGAGTCCTCGGAGCAGCCTCAGGATAAATGGGAGGGCCGGTCGAGACAGAAACTTTTTCCACACATCAGCATCCAAACTGTCCAAAAAGGAGAGCACCCTGTTGACCACCATTGGTGCAGAAGCATCCACGGAGCAAGGTTCAGCCCCTCCCTCCCCGAAAAGGGGTCCTCGGGTTACACAGCGGGGCCGGCCTTTAAAATCCAGGCCTCCAGAGAACAAGGGCAGCCATCTGGACTGCCAAACTGCAACTCCCAACACCGCCTGGCTGAAAAGAGCCTCCTGGGAAGTATCCTAAGTTCCCCTCCCTGCGTGGAATGAAAGTGAAAGATGGGTGGGGCTGCGCTGCCCCACTAGGAACCATCCCTGTCCTTGTGGTGGGCATGGCCAGTATCCAGCTCAGGGCCCAGCCTAGCTAAGGATTCTGCCTCTCTCTGTCCTTCAACCCCTCTCCCCCACTGCAATGGTTCCTTGGGGAAAGGATCCAGACCTGGACCTTGGAGTCACCTCCAGGCCAGGCCCCGTTCCCCTCACAGACCCCACCCCAAGCAAGTCTCTCACTTCTTGGCGCTGGGGATATGCTTCTTCATGTAGTCCAAGGCACTCTGGGTGATCCCTCTTTGCAGGATGAGGTCCTTCAGCAGGTGCCCGTTGCTGTTGTTCTTGATGCCAGCTGCAATTTTGCAGAAACAGTCCAGGAACACCTTGTCATCCCCGCTGTGTTCCTCGTCATACCTGAGAAAGAAAGAGAAAGAAAAAGAAAGAGAGAGAGAGAGAGAGGAAAGGAGGCATTGAGAGGGGCTCAGCAAGACCACCTGAGTCATGTTTCGCTTTTTCGGGGCTAGGAAAATCCACCAGGTGGTTTGAAATGAGAACAAAACTCAAAAAATGTTTCCATATAGCAAGAAAGCTAAAGCAGAAACTGTTAAATGGATCGTTTTATCCAAAGAGGAAAACAGGTTCTTATCTGGGTTAATCGCTTCTGGAAATTGCGCTTTGCAAAGAAAGAAAGGCCAAAAAAAGGGAAACTTTGACCTTGATTTTGTGGATTAGAAAGATTTGGTGTTAATAGGAATGGCTAGTCATATATTCAGGTGTCAAAGCAAAAAGTTGAGGTTGGAGTGTGTTCATCTTGTACTGCGCTAAGAAGAGTCGGACGACAATGCCCTCCTTTCTTTCTTTTTCCTCTTCCCCCCTTGTATCTCACATCCCCTTTCCTTCCCTTAATTTCCCTCTTCTTTTATTTAATAACTGCTGATCCAGTTCTACAGAGGAATTTTTGAATGGGTCATGTGCACCTCTATAACCGCCTGGTTTGGTTTTACAACCCAACAGGACAGACACAGACTCCAGAGGATAATTAGGACTGCAGAAAATACAATTGCTACCAATGTGCCCTTCAATTGAGGACCTGTATCCTGCATGACTGAAAAAGAGGACTGTGACAATATCTACAGACCCCTCACATCCTGGACATAAACTGTTTCAACTCCCATCCTCAAAACAACGCTATAGAGCCCTGCACACCAGAACAACTAGACACAAGGACAGTTTTTCCCTGAATGCCATCTCTCTGCTAAATAACTAATTCCCTCAACACTGTCCAACTATTTACTGAGTCTGCATTACTATTACTATTAATCATTCCATCCTTCCTTTCACCCATCTCCTCCCACTTGTGACTGACTGTATGACTGTAAACTTGTTGCTTGTATCCTATTTTTATTGACTGTTTCCTAGTATAATTTGATTGCTTATTGTACCCTATGAATATCATTAAGTGTTGGACCTGATGATTCTTGACTCCTGATGAATGTCTCTTTTCTTTTATGTCCACTGAGAGCATTTGCACCAAGACAAATTCCTTGTGTGTCCAATCACACTTGGCCAATAAAGAATTCATTCATTCATTCATAAACATAAAAACGACACATTAAAACAGAATGAAACTCAAAAGGGAGAAGCCATTTTCGTGCCTCATTCTCCTTGTGCAGGAGAGAAACCGGGCAAAATCCACACCGCCCGGCTCTGTTTTGTGAAACCTGGGAAGGTCACGGCATCCCTGCTGGGGTGCGTGCACACCCGCCCAAATCCAAGACCGAGAACGGCCCCAGGCGCCATCCTTGTCCATACTTGTCAAAGCTGCAGTAGGGCTTGAAGCGGTCCACCAGGATCTCCATCTTCTCAGTCTCCCCGAAGGACAGGTAAGGGATGATGCGCAGGAGGCCCTGGAGCACGCTGGGGTTGGAGCGGACAAACGTGCTGTTGATCTGATCCAGCAGCATCACCAGCTGGTCCTTGTCGCCTGTCAGGATCAGGTTGCCCTGCAGAGAGAATCGTCCACCGAGCTTGAGAGGCCTAGTGGAGAGGCTCCTAGGAGACCAGCCCGGCTTCTGCCTGCCTGCGTCCCATGCAGAGATGGGGCTAGCTATCTGGGAGTGGGGTGCTGACTCTGGAGCCTTCGGGGTCTGGCAGCAGCAAGGCAGAGGAACAAGGGGAGCCTGTTCCCAGTGCGTGCTTGCACAGAGCTGCCAGAAGGCAAGAGCAGCTGACACAAAAGGTGACTCGGGAGTAAGGCTTGGAGGTGATTGGCCCTCCCATAAGATATAAAGGACAGACAAAGGTTAAGAAATCTTTGCAGGAAGCAAAGTCGTTGGTTCGATTCAAGAGGCTCTTTGTACTGGAGGCTGACTCTGTAAACTGCTTAGAGAGGGCTGTAAAAGCCCTGTGAAGCGGTATGTAAGTCTAAGCACTATTGCTAAGTGCTATTTTGGCGCACGATGATCAGTTCAGGCTAAGCAATGCTGCGGTACACTTGACCTCTAATCAAACTACACACCTTTTCCAATACATTGTTTCCATTCAGGAGGTTTAAGTGGTGGCAGGTCTGACACTCTGCCTCTGAAGGCCACCCACCACCTTCCTCCCCCCACAATTTACACCTGTGCACCAACCTTGTCCTCATTCAATGGCTCCGCGTTGGATTCGTCCAGGATAATCTCCATAATGCTGAGGACCTGTTCTGCCACCGCTGCTCCCCCACTGTCCTTGCTTTCCTGCTCAGCCACCAAAGCCTACGAAGAGGACACGAATGAGAATGTTGGAGATGGAGAGCTTGACCATCTCTTTGCTGGCCCAGGGCACCACCACTTTCCTTGTCCCCAAGCAGGGAAGGAGAGAGAAAGAAGGACAGAGACAGAGAAGCAGAACCTGCCAGGTGGTGAGACGTGTCCGCTTACCAAGTTCAGCGTCCCCAGCATGACGTTGAGTGTGTTCATCTCCATCTTCACCAGCTGCTGGCGGTTGACCTTCACTTTGACACAGTAGCTGAAGAGCTTCAGCAGGACCTGGTGGGGGAGGAAGAGGTAGTCAAAGCTTTCAGGAGCAGCTTCCACCCAAGCAACCTTGTTGAAAGCCCCACGGACCAAGTGCTTCTCAAAGGAAGGACAGCAAGCAATTGTCGTAAAGATGGCTGCCTGATCGCCGGAGTTTCCCTTCACTGCTTGGAAAGATTCCTTAGATCAGGGGTGTCAAACTCAAGGCCTGCGGGCAGGATCCAACTCATGGGGTGCTTAAATCAGGCCCATAGGGCTGCCCTGGAAACAGCAAAGGACCAGAACCGAAAATGGAGCTCGGAGAGGTTTATTTTCACTGGCAGGGGGCTATCAAAATAAACTAAAAATGAAACAAAAGGAGTAATGTTTCCCCTTTTGCATTTTAGCATGCAAGAAGGGACAGGAAAGGAGAAAGGGAAAGAGGAAAGACAAAGAGGGGAACGAAGGAGAAAGGAGAAGGAAGAGGGAAGGAAAAAGTAAAGGAAGGAAAGAAGTAAGGAAGGAAGGAAGGAAGGAAGGGAGGGAGGAAGGAAATGGAATGGAAGGGAAGAGAAGGAGGGAGATTATAATGAGTGCGAGGGAGGGTCTCAGGGAAATCCTGTCTTAGCACTTGGCCAACACAAGTGCCCCCGACACAAGTACTGTGTCATGCCCACCATAGCCATGCCCTCCCCCCAGGCCCTCAGAGATCAAACACAGCCCAGATGCGGCCCTCAATGAAATTGAGTTTGACACCCCTGCCTTAGATGTTATCAGGAAAAACTTTCTTGGTCCATCCAATTCAAGGGTCTTCAAACTTGACAGCTTTAAAATGTGTGGATTTCAACTCCCAGAATTCCTCCACCAGTCACGTTAGCTCAGGGATTCTGGGAGTTGAAGTCCACAAGTCTTAAACCTGCCAAGTTTGAAAGACCTCGGCCTAACTCTCTGGGGTTGGTAGAGAGTCCAAAGCTTCAGGCAAGAATTCCTCCAGGCATGACCAGGAGCTGCTAGGGGCTCTGCTAATTGGCTGCCTGCTTCTGGACCTCTTGGCTGGAGTTGATCTTTTGATACTGGAGTCGTTTCTTGTACTGACGCTGACCAAACCCAAAGAGGAATGAGAAGGAGGTAGCCGTGATGTTCAACAAAACTCCTCCCTTTGCTGGAGGTGTAACTGAAAGATTTCTTTTTCTTTTCTTTCTTTCTGGGGCAAGCCAACGGCCTTCTTCACACAACCGTCCCGCTAGCAAAGGATTTCCAACAGGAAGGGAAGGCGAGGGATGCGGCTCACCGTCAGCAGATGCCGGCCTTGTTTAAAGTCTTTGATCCCGGTCAAGCGGTTCAGCATGCAGCCCAGACCGCCGCACTGCGCCATGACTCCTGCCATCTTGTACACCTCTTCCTCATCCTCCTCTTCATCTGGGGGAAAAAGAAAAGAGGCTTTCAGGAGAGGAACAACAGAGCATCAACAAGGCCTGGAGAAAAGATCCTGGCTACTTTTCTCTGGGGGCAGGCACAAGCCTTTAAATTTCACAACATCTAGAGAGGCTTAACCAGAGTTTCAATGGGGAAAAGGTGACCATCCTAGACCAGGCCAAGTCCAAAAATGCCAGGGGATTTCTAGAAGCCTGGCATTCTGCTCAATCAGCCCTCCATGGACACATAGACATAAACAACATCTACAGACGATGCAAAAGGGACAGTCAAACAGCCCAAAAAGGAACAAAAAGACTCCAGCACCTCTCCACCAACAATCAGCACACCAAATCAACAGAGATTAACTCTAAGGTTAACAGCAGACACGACAATCCAGTAAGCAAAACCCCAATCATGAAAATTCCCAAGAGCCATCAGTAAACAGCCCAAACAAAGAACCTCTCAGACTGCCCCGCCAACACTGACAGGGCAAGTCATCAGAATATAAACTGACAACAAACCGTTCTTTAACACTGATTATGCTGCGTAGTTGGGGTAATGAAACCTCTGCAAGGAAACAAGCAAGCTCAAGACAGCACCAAGGACCCCACAATTCTCCTCCTCCTCCTCCTCATCTCCACAAACCCAACTTCCATGTCCTTCATCTCTTCCTTTCCTCCTCTTCCTCCTTCGCTTCTGTGTCTTTCATCTCTTCCTCCTCTTCCTTCTCTTCCTCCTCCACTTTCATGTCTTTCATCTCCTCTTCCTCTTCCTCCTCCTCCTCTCCACAAACCCCACTTCCATGCCCTTCATCTTTTCCTCCTCCTCCTCCCTTCCATGTCTTTCATCTCCTCCTCCCCCTCTTCCTCCCCTTCTCCACAAACTCCAGTCCCTACTAGCATTGATGATGCTACCTAGTTAGGATAATGAAACGTCTGCAAGAAAACAAGCAAGCTCAAGACAGCACCAAGGTCCCCTCACAGCTTGCCCAAATTCTCCTTCTGGCCCAGCATCCTTGGAAGGTAAGGATGTTCAAAACAGCACTGAGCCAACAGACCTGGTGGATGCATTGGCTAAATCAATGCCTGGCCCTGAAAATAACCTTGACCTCTTCCAGGGCGGAGGATAAAGCAACGGTTTTGCAACTTCGGCTCCGAGGGTGATGGCCAAACCTCCAAACCAGCGTTTCTCAACCTCAGCATCTTTAGAATGGTGTGGCTGGCTGGGGGATTCTGGGAATTGAAGCCCACTGATCTTAAAAGTCACTGAAGTGGAGAAACACGGTTCTTAAGCCAGCTCCCCTCGGACGCTGGACTCAAGGACAAGCATCCCGTGGCCCCCCGAGGCAGGACAGAAGGACGGTACCTGTAGTGGAATCCAGCGATTCTATGAATTCTTCCGTGGCATCCCCCAGCAGGCCTCGCATGCGATAAATTATCCTCATGGGCTCGCCCTGTCAAGGAGAAAAAGGTTTTGGTCAGACAAGTACAGAAGAGGCAGAGAAATTTCCTCCAGGAGCTAAGGCAGAGTTCCTCAAACCTTTTTGGCTATGTGGACTGGCGGGAAGGGTGGGGTGGGGTGGAAGAGGAGGGTATGATTCCGCATGAGCAGCGTGCATGTGTGTGCACTCAGCCCCTTTCGATTGGAGCACAAGCTCACTTGCCATTTGCGCAAGGGGAGATGCACGCTTGCGCACTCTCTCCTGCCATTTCCGCGGCCCGGTTCCAAACGGCACAAGGCCGCAGAAGTGGGCCGCGGCCAGGCCATTGGCGACCCCTGCACTAACGGGCTTCCTGCCATCGTGCCAGCTACCTCAGAAACTTCACGCCGTCCTTCTTCTTTCCATCAAAGAGCAGAGCCAAACACAACTTCTGCAGCAGCAACGTGTCAGGGTTCCAAGTCACATACCCACGGCACACAAAACTCCAAGGCAGGTAAGATTCCTCAAAGAACAGTTTTATTGGATATGTCTGTCGTATTGGTGTTGTGGTTCTGTGCAGCCTGTGCAGACGGCAGTGGAATTGGACAGTGGGGAAGAACGGGGACCAGTCCGGGAGTCTGGGGAGGACTCGGACGAGGGTCCTGCATCCGATGCAGTATGGGGCCAGGACCATCTGGGAGTGGGGTGCTGACTCCAGAGCTTTTGGAGTCCGGCAGCAGCAAAGCTGCTGAACAAGGGGAGCCTGTTCCCGGTGCATGTGTACGCAGAGCTGCCAGAAGGCAAGAGCAGCTGACACAAAAGGTGACTTGGGAGTAAGGCTGGGAGGTGATTGGCCCCCCCATAAGGCATAAAGGACAGGCAAAGGTGACGAAACCTTTGCAGGAAGCAAAGTCGTTCATTCTGTTCAGATTAATCCTTGAAGCTCTATGTGGACTTTGTACTTTGGTTGGTTTTTTTACAGTTCATTTGGCACTTTAGTTGTTGGCAGCAATTCAAAGGAGAGAAAGGTGGGTGTTTATCTCAAGAGACTGTTTAGGACTCATTATCAGCTGGGAATGAACATAATTCCCAGTGTTGAAATAAAACAGGAATTGTTGTAACTGAGCATGTGCTTGGAAGCCTTGGTCAGAACAATTGGCACAGGTTGTGAAAACAGATTCTGAAGATTCCCATGATTTTCACCTAAATAAAAGTTTTGCCCCTTCCCCAAACAATCAGTCACATGGTCCAATCAAGGTGCTGTCTGGATGCCTGGTGACATCACTCCTCCTTCCTCTGACCAGGTGTGAGAATGTCCTTGATTCCCAAGAGAAAGTATTTTGTTTTGGCTACAAAACCCCAGCTATCTCTAATCCCCCTCCCCCCCTCCCTATCCTTCAGCTCCAGCGTGGCAATGCTGAAGCTCCACGATGGCTTCGGTTTAGCCAGCTTCAGGGTTGACACAGTGAAGAGGATGTGGCAGCCGAGGTCGGCTCCTCTTCGTGACAGCGAGAAGCAATCCAAGAGACCCAAAAGCAAACCTAGAGAGAGGCAGGACGGGGAGCGCACTCCCCAACAGAGGGAACTTCAACCAGCCCACAGAAATGACACAGGAGGCATCTTGGTTGAGGGGGCATACAAAACCCTCGGCAACGCCCGTAGGAAAAAGGCAGTAAAATCGCCCGAACTAGAACAGCTTGGAGAAGTGGGCTTCAAATATTTTAGCAAGGAGTTCTCTACCCTGTTGCTGGGTGGGCATGGCCTAGTTGGCCTCCTGCATCACGGGAAGAGGGGCATTTTTGCCCTCCCTGGGCTCCGGAGGCTTTCCTCGAGCCTCCAGGAGGGTGAAAACAGCCTCCCCAGGCTCCAAAGGCTCTCTGGAAACCAGAAATACCCTCGTTTCTGGCCTTCTCAAACTTCCAGGAGACCCATTTTTCACCCTCCCCGAGTCTCTGTGCACGCCCTGCACTTATCTGCATCCAAAATGGGCTATATGGGGACTCCTGGGAGGGAAAGGGTGGGTGAGGCAGCCAGGAGTGGGATTTGGGGGGTTCTCCAAACTGCGCATCTCCCAAACCCCTGCGGACCCCCAGCAGCCCCACCCCTGGGTTGGAATCCCTGGAAGATTCCGTCTCTTGGAAGGAGCCTGGATAGGCCGGGAGTGAAATCTGAATCTGTTCCCTTTCTCTTCTGCTTAACCCAACAGAAACCAAAAGAGACTTTTCCATGCAGGGCAAGCTTGGCCCTCAGAAACTAAAGGAAAGGCACAGAAGGGTACGTGTGACAGGTTAATTAGATTGGCACCTTCAAAAGAAGGGCAGAGAGGAGGGAGGGGGAGAGAGAAATCTACTGATGAGAAGAAAACAGGAGTGGGGATGGGTGGGGATGTGGCTGGGAAAGAAAGTGACATTTTAATAAGCTTTTTAAGCCAAACTGGGTATCAGGAAAGTGGCAAAGCCCGGGCAAGGCCACGTTTTAACAGCTTTCCCCACGGAAACAAAGCATGCCTCTTTCAAGGGCCCCAGACACAGAGGGCGAGTTCCCATTTTAAGATCCTTGAGGTCTGAACAGGGAAGGGAAAAGAATAGGGGGCCAGGGGAAGGGGGGGGGGGAGTGCCATTCCATCGTTAAGAGGAGACTTTATTGGAGGGGCAAAGTCGGAAGAGTAAAGAAAACCTGTCAAGGAAGGCAGCCGCTAAGCCCGGCGTCGAATAAGCCGGCGCTTAATGTCAAGAGGAGATTTTGAGCACAGCTGGGGAAGCCCCAAGGGGAAATGGGGGTCTCTGGAGCAGCCGCAGCAGCAGCCACTGCGAAGAGAGCTGGTCAAAGGCAAGGAGGAGAGGAAAAAAAACCATGGGCTTGGATGGAGACTTTTTGGGGAGTCACTGCTCCTTTCCAGTAAGGTAAGAGGGAGAGAACAGATGGGGAGGGGAAGCATCTGGGGTTTGCGAGGCACCATGCTGTTCTTCCCAGACCTCTGAGAATAACAGAATAACAGAGTTGGAAGGGACTTTGGAGGTCTTCTAGTCCAGCCCAAGAACCGATACCATCTCAGACAAGCGACTGTCCAGCCTCTTCTTAAAAACCACCAGTGACAGAGCAGCCACTATTTCTGGAGGCTGTTCCCCTGGTTAATTGTCCTCCCTGTTAGGAAGTTTCTCCTCAATTCCAGGTTGCTTCTCTCTTTGATCAGTTTCCATCCCTTGCTCCTTCTCCTGTCCTCTGCTGCTTTTGAAAATAAATTGACCCCCTCCTCTTTGCGGCCACCCCTCAAATACTGAAATATTGCTCTCATGTCCCCCCCGAGTCCTTTTCTCTAGACGAGCCAAACTCAAATCCTGCAACCCGTCTTCATTATTTTAATCTCCAGGCCTTTAATCATCTGAGTTGCTCTTCTCTGTGCTTTTCCCTAAAGCCTCAACATCTGCTTTGTAATGTGGGGAACCAAAAGAGAATGCAGGCCTCCACAATTGGTATAAATGGTTGAACAACAGAAATAAGGTTAACGGAGATCAGAAAATTATAGATAAAAGTATATGAATGCATATAAATGTATGAGATTGATATAGGTAATAATGACCTCACTGTCCCATTAAGATTAAGAGTTGTGAAATATGAAAAAGAACAATTAAAAAATTGATGAGAATGCAGACCTCCAGGTCTGGCCTTGCTAAGACTTTAATAAAACAGTACTATCCATCCATTGCTTCTTGTTCTGCTATCAGGTGCTTTGGAGAAGAGGGTTCTGGGTTGGCTCTCTTGTCTGCAAACTCTTTACAACATGGGACAAGGGTTGTTAAGGCCAGCTTTTAAAACCAACAGCAAACTCCAAAGTTTTGCTTGGTTGGGGGGGGGGGGGAAAGCACCTGCTCTTGC
The DNA here is from genome assembly GCA_015471245.1 of Laticauda colubrina. Classification (NCBI taxonomy): domain Eukaryota; kingdom Metazoa; phylum Chordata; class Lepidosauria; order Squamata; family Elapidae; genus Laticauda; species Laticauda colubrina. The sequence goes on from BLBF01000057.1 coordinate 8,293,088, forward strand.
CAGCTATGGGCATCCTGAGATGCAGCAAGCTGTTGTTAAGTCGGAGGATGTTGCCTATTCTGAACAGAAGAGACTTTTACAGGACAGCAGAAGCCGCCCAGCCTCTGTTCGCACATCCCCATGTCAGTTAAGAGTGAAACTCCAAAGCAGGCCAGGATGAGACAGCTTGTGGCTTGAGTGTTTTGTGTGGCCCTCACTCACACAAGGCCCTGTCTGTGAGCCCAGAAAAAAACCCCAAAGGGTCCATTTTGCAACCAGAATTAAAGATAGCCGCAGCCCACCATTGCCAGGAGTTTTCTACTGTTATTCCAGAGGGAAAAAATATTTTCTCTAAGATTTAATGGATTAACCAGGAATGCTTTTAAACAATGGTGTATTATTAATATTATTATTATTGTTGTTATTATTATTATTGTTGTTGTTGTTGTTATTATCATAATTACCACTACCATTGCTACTACTATTACCTGGCTTTGCATCAACAACCAAATAATATAGCAGCTTCTGGCAAAAAGGAAGCTCTTCTAAGGGTTATCCAGCCTTGGTAATTCCTATTTGCTCTGCCCAACTCTCTGTTGCCCCCCTGTGAGAGTCCACAGGTGCCGTTTGTTTAAAGTGGCTCAAAGTCACAAGGGCAGTCACAACTGTCACAGCAATGTGAGTGTATCACAGTCACAGTTATGTGTTCGATGCATTTGTGATGGCTGCGCCTTCCCAGGATCCCATGAACACCACCAGAGATTTTTCCCATCCAGTTTCACACGAGCAGAGTTAAAGGGTGGGGGACCAGGTTCACTCAATGACCATATGATTCATTTAACTTCCCGCAGTGATCTGCTGCCAACCCTGAAATTGGCTGAACTGTGGCCGTTTTCCTTTTTTGTAGCTTTCTAGGGAGGTTTCTCTTCTCACAGCTTCAGGGCTGACGTAGCCTGGAGCGAAGGGGGGCAGGGAGGTGTGTGTGTGTGTGTGTGTGTAGAGAGAGATTAGATGGGGTGCCATAACCGAAATAAAATGCTTTCCCCTGGGAATCAAGGACATTGGTGCAGGTGTCCAGAGGGTGGAGACCGAGGTCACCTAGCAACTGGGCTGGATGCTGATTGGACTGGAGACTCTGAGGAGACGGGATAAAGTTTGACTTTTAATTGTGGGGAGAAACCGGTAGGAACTTAAGAGCCGGTTTTCCACCAGGAATGTGCCAATTTGATATGTCCTAATAAAAATGTTCTTTGAGGAATTTGCCTGCCTCGGAGTTCTTATGGAACGGGACGTATTACAGTGGAACCTCAGTGAAAGCTTCTGATCGTGACCAAATTGGATGACAACCAAAAATTTGGGAAAAGTGTTGCCTCTGGTTGTGAACTGATTTTTGGCTGCTGAACAGTACAGCTGTGGCAATTTCTCTCCCACAGCAATATCCCCTTCCACGCATGCGCACAATTGTAGGCTGTGCATGCACAGTCTCATGTCAGCTTTGGAAGCCATATTGAGACCAGATGCTCCCACACTGCCACATTTTGAGCCTGGGAAAATGGGAGGGGGGAATTTCTTGGAGTGTATGGAGTTAAGACATAATAACATTCTTTTTCTAAGTCAAGGTCATGTTCTTTCTGCACCTGGGTGAGGGGACGTTTCAAGTTGGGACAGATGGTGATTGGGGCATGTGATGCGATGATGGTGCAGGGGGTGGATTTGTAATGTTTTACTTATTGCAAGGAAGCCTGGAACTTCCAGATTCGGGATTCCCCAGTTATGCCAGTTTGCTACCCAATTAAAACAGAACTTTTGAGAAGTTTCTCTGTCCTGGAGTGGAGGTTTTCTGGAACATTGACATCTCACTTCTGTTCGCAAGCAAATCAGGTCATGTCTGAAGTCCTGAAATGGATTGCTCCACTGTACTTGGAACTCTGACATCTGCTTAACAACCACAGGGCGGGGGGGAGGGGGGGTTAAAATCAAGTGTGGCTCACTTAACAACCTCCTTGCTTAGCAATGGAAATCGGGTTTGTAAGTCAAGGAGTACTTGCAACCGAAACTTAAGGGTGACGTCTAATGAAGGAAACCACCAATGGCCTTCGCTAAGTGGAAAAGCAGCCTGTGACATGCAGGCAGTCCTCAACTTATGACCACAGTGGGGCCCAACATTTCCTGTTGCTAAGCAGGGCATTGGCTAAGCAAGTTTGGCCCCATTTTATAGACCCTTCTTGCCAGAGCTGTTAAGTGAATTGCCGCAGTGGTTGAGTTAAGTCACTTGGCCTTCGTTTGACAGAAGGTCGCTAAGAAGGGATCCCAGCAGCCATCATAAATGTGAGTCGGCTGCCAAGCGTGTGAATTTGGCTCAGGCGAATACCGCAGCAGTCATTAAATTGCTTTTTTCCTCGGCCTTGTTGTGAACTTCAGCCACTAAACGAACTGTTGTAAATTAAGGATTGCCCAGTGTTCTCCCCTCTGCTGCCTGTCCGGGCCTACAAGAGGAGGGAAATCAAAAGGGACCAGAATCCCTTCTCAGTTCCCATCTGTTTTACGGGGCTCCGCAATGGGAAAAAAATGCAGGCTTTTGTTCAAAAAACTGTCACTGCATTCAAAGCCGAGGCCATTTGGAGACACGCGTCTGAATGAATTAATCTCCCTGCTGCTTTCCCGACAAGCATGAGATTCTTTTGAACTCAGATGACAAGGCAGGGTTATTTTAACATATTCATTCCTAGAGGCTTTCTGGGGGATAATACCCAAAGTTTGGCACCGGGAGTTAAAAGCAAAGATATCAAGACTTCTAATCCCCTCCCGAAAATGCTCGCCTACAAAGGTATTTTTGAATTTTTGATAGCACATAGCCGCGGACCCCTTTTCCCTTCCCTGGGATAAAATCAATCCCTGGATCCTGTTTATTGCCCAGGAAGGCCATCTTATCTAAGGCTTCCTAATGGGTCTGTAACTCTCTCCTGACATACCTAGATGGGCCTATCACCTGACGGGCTAAGCGGCATTAGGAGGATTGTAGGAAACAAAAAAGGAGGAGAAGTGGGGGAGGAGGAAAAGGAGAAGGGGGAAGGGGAAGGGGAAGGAGAGGAAGAAGAAGAGGAGGAGGAGGAGGAAGGGGAAGGAATTAAAGATGGAAAAAGAGAGGTTTCAAGGTTGCTCTGCTCAAGGGGGATTTTGGTCAGCCGAAGTTTCCCTGAAATTATTTTTTAAAATTTTCCGATAAATGAAGGTGGCCATTCATCAATAGGTTTGCTAGGTCAGGGATCTCCTGATAAACGGGTCAGGGCTCACCCCCGGGCCTTGAGACGTTTGGAACCGGGTCACGGGAATGGCAGGAGAGTGAGCTCAGGCATATCTGTGGCAGCCAACACTCCAGAAGATAAAGGCTTAAGGTACAGAAGGAACTCGACAGTCTTGAACACTGGGTGCTATCTAACAAAATTTAAGGGTGAAAAAAGGAAAGTTCTACAATTTAGGCAAGAAAAACCAAAATGCACAGGTATAGCATATGTGGTACCTTGCTCAATAGTAGTTACTGTGAGAGAGACCTTGGAGTCCGAGTGGACAACCATTTAAATCGGAGCCATCCGTGTGCAGCAGCTGCCAAAAAAGCCAGTGCAGTTCTAGGCTGCATCAACAGAGAGAGGGACAGAATCAAGATCACGTGAAGTGTTAATAATACCACTTTATAAGGTAAGGCCACCCTTGGAAGACTGCATTCAGTTTTGGTCACCACGATGTAAAAAAGAGGTTGAGACTCTAGAAAGGGTGCAGAGAAGAGCAACAAAGAGGATTAGGAGACTAGAGGCTAAAACATAGGAAGAAAGGTTGCTGGAATTGGGGATGTCTAGCTTGATGAAAAGAAGGACTAGGGGAGACATGATAGTGGTGTCCCAACATCTCAGGGGCTGCCCCAAAGAAGAGGGAGTCAAGCTATTCTCCAGAGCATCTGAGAAGGAAGGACAAGAAGCAACAAATGGGTGGAAACTAACCAAGGAGAGAAGCAACTTTGAACTAAGGAGAAATTCCCTGACAGGGAGAAAAATTAATCAGTGGAACAACTTGACTCCAGAAGTTGTAGATGCTCCAACACTGGAAGTTTTTAAAAATATATTGGATAACCATTTGTCTGAAGTGGTGTCGAGTTTCCTGCCTAGGCAGGGAGCTGGATTAGAAGACCTCCAAGGTCCCTTCCAACTCTGTTATTATTCTATTCTATTCTATTCTATTCTATTCTATTCTATTCTATTCTATTCTATTCTATTCTATT
>BLBF01000057.1:8303082-8316540 GCA_015471245.1 Laticauda colubrina
TCCCCTTTTTCCTCTTCTCCTTTTTCTTCCCTTCTTCTTCCTCCTCCACCTTCTCCTCCTCCTCCCCACCCCCATGTGCGCATGGGTGTGTCTCACCTGCCGCAGCCAATTGTTGTGTCCCAGCTTGAGGTCCAGGGGGCAGGTCCTCTTCCCCTGCTTGCTCATGAATTGCTTCCACTTCCAGGCGTACTTCTCCATCAGGTAGAGGTGGCGGAGCTCCGTTCGACTGGGAGATTTTCCGTTGGCGTCGAGGCCTGAAAGACGGCAATGGGAGTGAGCTGCAGGGCGGATTGGCTGCCCTTCTCAAGGCTGAGCATCCTTGGCCTTCCCTCTCCCAGCTGGGGGAGGAAGCCAGTAAAGGGAGGTGGGAGGCATACTGTTCTGACTGGTATAAAACACGATTTTCATTCTGGCAAAGCCTCTTTTATTTCCACGGCTGTGAATTACGTCCATTCCCAGCCTGCAAGGCTTCACAAACAGTCTTCCAGGGGAATGCTGATAAACACCCCCCCTTCTTATCGTACTTGGAATGCAGCCAGAGAGCCGGGGCAAGGCCAAAGATGACACAGAGTCAAACAGAACTTTTCAAAGCTTGAATTGACCAGACGAACTAATTGCTTCCTGCAAAAGCTCACATTCCCTTCACTTCTCTTTTGTGTCCCATGGGAGGGGCCAGTCATCTCTGAGGTGGGGCCTTACTCCTGAATCGACCCTGCTTTCTCAACAGTTCTTGTCTTCTGGTAGCCCTGTGCATGCGCAAGCTGGGAACTGGTTCAAGAAACTAGTTTGCCTCACTGCTGCCTGAGCCTGAAGGCAGCTGATGACTGCTAGCCTGCCCTGGCCCCATCCCTGTCTCCGAGGATGCAGAGCCCTCCCCAAACTCCAAGACTGGCCCAGGTTCCTCCCCAACCTCCTCCCTACTGTCTGACTCTGTTGCCAGCTCTGTCAGCCGCCCGCGAACCACAACAACACATACCTCTGGCAGGGAGGCACTTCTTCCACACCTCGTAGGCAGCCTTTGGATCCCTTTTGAGCCACAGCTGGGCCTGGGCGTGGATCTCATTGCTGTAGGGCTTGACCGTGGTCAGGGAGTCCACTGGCATGTCCTGGGGAGCCCAACAAAAGAGTCTGGAAGAGCCCTCGGGACATTGCTGCTACAACCAGCCGCCCACATACCTGAGGCTGGGATGGGGGGGGTGGGGGTGGAGACAAGCCAGGCAGGTACCTTGTTCTTCTTGCTGGTGGGTGCCGGGGGCTTGATCAGCTTCTGAAGGATCCGTAGGCACATCAGGGTGATGTTTTCCACAACCACCGGTGTCTTGATGTTCACGGCCATGAGGAAGAGGCTGAGGGCTGGGGAGAAACAAACAGAGGGGGGGGAGGGGGGGGAGTCAGAATCGTTCGAGAAACTCCAGAAACGACATTTCTCCCTCCCCTGCTGACTTCTGTCCCAGTGGGGATGGTGTCTCTCTCCCCCTGGGGTGGGTGGGAGCAGATTCTTTGGGCCTTCTCCTCAGGGGTGGGCTTCAAAAATTTTAGCAACAGGTTCTCTGCCCAGTTGCTGAGTGGGCGTGGTCATGGTGGGCAGGGTTAGTCGGCCTCCTACACCACAGTGGAGTATGTGAGTTTTTGCCTTCCCCGGACTCCTGAGGCTTTCCTCGAGATTCCGGGAGGATGCAAATGGCCTCCCCAGGCTCTGGAGGCTCTCTGGAAGCCGGAAACAGACCCATTTACAGCCTTCCCGAACTTCTGGGAGGCCCAGTTTTCACCCTCCCCGAGCCTCCCCATAGGCCCTGCACTTACCTGCATCCAAAATGGGCTGCATGGGGGGTCCTGGGAGGAGAGGGGTGGGAGGAGCCAGCCAGGAGTGGGATTGGAGGATGGGGTTCTCCAAATTGCACAGAATCTTAGCTAGGGGCTCTCCTAAACCCCTGCCAACCCCCAGCAGCACCCACCCATTTCTCTGTCTCCTTTCCTGCCCCCACTTCCCGCCATAACTAGCCTCCCACAGCTCACCACAGCGGAGGCGCAATTCCCAGCAACTATCCTCCTTGGAGATGGAGTCCGTCAGCAGCAACATCTCGTACTGAAGGCTGCTGGCCTACAAGGGTGGGGAGGGAGGAGGACAGAGTTAAGGGGTGTTGCATCTATGTTCCCCAGGTTGCTGATGGAGCCAGGGAGACTTTGAGGCCGGCTCAACATCCCTTTGGCAGGAAAAGGAAAGGACAGTGTTGGGGTGTCAAGGCTGGAAGACTATTTTACAGAGGAGGCCCCATCCCAAGGGGTGACCAGAGAGGGAGGGATGGAGAGGAAGAGGATGGCCAGTGCTGCTCACCAGGTCAGGATTGGCCCAGTGGCCCTTCAGAGCTGCGGACACTTTGCTGATGATGAGATCGTTCATCTGCTGGGTAGCTTCTGGGTTGTCTCTGGTTGCAGACAAGAGGATAAAACAAAAGCATCTTTAGAAATGCAAGAGGGCACCAGGTACCTTCTTTCATATGTGGTGGTCGTGTTTGAAAGCAAAGAAATTTTGGAATAAAGTAAGGATCTGGTTGCAAGAAACAGTTGGTTTAAAAATAGAACTGAAGCCTAAAATGTTCTTATTAGGAATATATCATTAGAGGTGATTACAGGAAAGATATTGAATATATAATGATACACATATTGACAGCAGCTAGAATAACATATGCCCAAAATTGGAAATTAGGGAGTAGTCCCACAGATAATATGATTATAAAAACAAATTATGGATTTTGCAGAAATGAATAAACTTACAATGGATTTGCAGGAGAAGGAAGAAAAAGATTTCTATATGGTCTGGGGAAATGGTATGTTTGGTTAGATAATATGAATAAAAGACAATGCAAAATGTAAATGATGTACGTATGTATGTATGCATGTATGTATATACGTATGTATAAATGAATACTGAAAAGTTAATGCCACAACTTACTGCAAAAATTGTACATATGATTTGTTTTTAATAGTGTAAAATTTAATATTTTTTTAAAAAGCATCTTTAAAGTGTCACAGGGAGCCCCAACACACACATAAACACCCAAGTACACAAATAGTTCTTATATCCGGCTCTTGTAATAACACCACCACCTAGAACAACTTTCCTGAGAGAACGTGAAACTCACTAGCCAGTTGTGTTAGGTGGTTGGCCCCAAGTCCAGCCCACCCTGGATGCCTGTCTTATCTCCCACTCATTTCCCTTGACTGTTAGTTGGCCAGTTTCTTGTAGAGAGCTTAAGCCCGCAGTAAATCCTTATACTCATTTGAATTGTCTGAATCTCCCGATTTTCCCGTGCTTGACGGGCAGGTCTAGAAGTACAGATGGAAGGTAGATGGATGGAAAGATGGAGAGAGGGGATAGAAGTCACAGATGGAAGCTTATCAAAAAGAGATTCAACTTTCCGAGAGATCTCCCCCAGAAATAGGGAGAAAATTCCCAACAGAACGATGAATCAGCGGGACAGCTTGCCTCCAGAAGCTGTTGATGCTCCATCAATGGCAGTTCTCAAAAAGAGATTAGGCAGACATTTGTCTGGAAGCCTCAAACAGAAGGTTGGACTAGAAGACCTCCAAGGTCCCTTCCAACCCTATTGTACTATGTTTTAAGTACGTTCCTCTGAGTTCAAATCAGCTTTTTCATCATCAGCTTTAACTGATTGTCAGGTGTGCCATCTTCCCCTTGGCGCCTCGCTGGCATCCTGCCATCAAAGGCTCGGAGTGGGGAAGGACACGGGGAGAACAAATGGGCAATAAACATGTATAGGGTGATGATAGGAAATAGGGAGGGGGGAAGGACAGCTTGAAGGAACCCAGGGAAGCAAGAAATCAGTTTGGGCCAGCCCTTTGTGGTCACGCACTCTGAGACGGGAATGTGGACTACCCCAAACACCTATGCAGTTCATCATTGGCTGAAAATAAACTGGTCATGAGGGGAGGGCTGAGACAAGGGAAAAATTTTCTAGCTTTTTCGTGTGGGAAATTTAGTTCTAGCCTGATTTTACTACAGCCAGCATCTTTTAGTAAAATAATTCATCACTTCAACCAAATGGAGTCAAGAGTCTTCCTTTCTGAAGGGATAGGACTGGGGCAGGTCTGACACTGATCTTCAGTGCTGAGCAGGTTCAAGGGCCCAAGGTTCTCCACAAGCAAAGCTAATCCAATGCAAGAGGCTGCCTGAGTTCCACCGTTACCTGCCCTTGGCAAAGGGCAAAAAGGAAGAAGGGAAAGAGAGGCAGCTAGTCAAGGCCCACCTGGTGAGGAGGCACATGAGCTGGCGGACGTCCTCCCGCATGCTGGCAGCCCCTCGGCGCAGGTTGTAGTCGAAGAGCTCCCGGATGAGGCCCTGGAAGACCAGGATGTGGCGGATGGCGGCATTGCTGGCCAAAGCCCGGAGCAGCGTGATGCAGTGCTCGGTGACGGCCGAGGCGCAGCCATAGCATTTGGTGGAGGAGGTGTGACCGCAACCCAAGACTGAGAGGGCACGGTACTGGCTGGCGGTGAAGGTGGGCTGGACAGCTGAGCGGGAGGACTTGCTGGCAGCTTCTCTCTGCTGGAGGTCGTACTCCAGGAGCTCCTTCCGGGAGGCAAACACTTTCTGGGGAGAGGTTAGAGAAGAGAGGGGGCTGAGCCAGAGGTGATCAAGGCCTCAGGTGATCAAGGAGCGGAACATCCACCAGAGCAGCCAAAGACAGACTAGCATCGGGGTCCCCAACCCCCTGGGCTGCGGCCCACTACGGGTCATGAGCTGTTCAGAACCAGGCCACCCGAAGCAACAGAAGAGCACATACGTGCATTCCGTTTGCAAGATTGGAGGCCAAGCCTACTCATGGCTCACACAAACGGAGCTGGACACACACGTACGCTTGTCCACCACTTGTGTGGAACGACCCCTTCCACCTCCACCTGTCCACAAAGCTGGAGAGGTTGGGGAATTCTGGACTAGCAGTCCTATTCAGCCCTGACGAAGCCTGGCCTGAATCCACCGGCTGTTTCTGACCTCAACAGCCAACCTGCTGAAAAAGTGGGGGGTGGCCTGGGGTGGGGCAAGGCCAGTTCAAGGGGAAATCTGGCAGCCGCTGTCCCACTCTGCTCGGAGCGGGCCCAGATGACAGAAGGGATTACCTGGATGATCTTGGAGAGCTCGTCAAAGGAGTTCTTGCAGTCACCACAATACTCTTGTGCCAGCTGGAGGATGTACCTATTCACGCTGGCTGAGGTGGAGCTGAGGCCTCCGCTGCCCCCGGAGTCATCCTGGCATGGGAAGGAGGGGAAGGAGAAGAAAAAGTCAGGCCAGGGTGGCTTCGCCTCACCTCGCCCGGAGTCCACCCAGGGAGACCTCTCCGCCTCTCGCTACCTGTGGTTTTTCGGGCGCTGCCTCGTTCACTTTGCAGAGCAGATTCTCCAACTGGGGTCGGTGGCCCATCAGCTGGTGGTAGACCCGGTCAGCCTTGTCCAGGAGGGTGTTGATGTTGGTCACAGCCTGGCAGGTGAAAAAATGCCACAGCGCCCCGATTATGTGTTGGCTTAACTAAACAACCTTGGGCTCCCAAGGCTTTGGGGACAGCAACATTCCCGCCAACGTCCATCAAAGCAGGTCTGTAGGTCAAGGGTCAGCAACCTGCAGCTCTGGAGCCGCATGTGGCCCTTTCCTCCCTCTCGGCTCCATAATTAATAGGGCTTTCGGTTAGGACAGCTAGACGAAAAAGGATGCTGTGCTAGGAAGAGACTCTATAGTGGGGGAAACCAGATGTCTGGTCAGCTCCAGATTTGAGTGGGGGGCTTCTGGTAAGGACCTTTGTAGCTCTTTGAGTGTTTAAGGTTGCCGATCCCTGCTCTAGGTAATAAAGCTTGGGGATAAGCAGTGGTCTGCTCACAGGCAGTGAATGGAGACTCTCTGGCTCACTCCAATGCCCGGCCCATGGGCCAAGCTCTTTTTCCAAACCAAACCAGGCAGTGGGTCACTCCCAGTTTGAGCACAACCCCAAGTTTCGGGTAAGACATAAAAAATGTTGAAAAAAAGGTCCTAAGTCACTTTTTTCAATGCCACTATAACTTTGAATGGTCACTAAATGGGCTTTTGTAAAGCCAAGGATTAACTGTACTGCGTTGAAGGTGGAGAAGACCCTCTAAAGAAGGACAAATGGTTTCCTGGGGGAAGCAAGGCAGCAAAATCTCCCTCCTTCCCCTTCCCTTTTTCCCCCTCCTCCTCCTCCACCACAACTACCACTAATCTTCCTTCTCTTCCTTCCTCTTCCTCCCTCTCCCCCTCCTCCTCCCCTCCTTTTCCTCTGATCTTCTTTTTTTTCCTCCTCCTCTCCTCCTCTCCCTCCTCTCCTCCTCCTGCTGACCCTGACCTTTTTCCGGTCCTCTTCGTTCTCGATGGGGTCCACAGCACAGCACGGCTTGGCGAACAGCATGAAATCAAAGCGGGCATACTTGCAGAAGCCGCAGGCGTTGCAGAGGAAGGGGTCCTTCTCATCGTAGTTGATCGACCTGGGAGTCAACACAGAGGGGGCCCTGCTGAAATCTTATTATCGTTCCCCCCTCCCCGAAGAGATGGAAAACCCAAATCTCCTTCTAGGACCAGACCAGGAGAGCCCCAAGATTTCTGCAGCTGTGTCAGCTGTGGAGGTGTCACCCTAAGGGTGTCCCTTACTCCATCCTGGAAACCCTGGAAGGAGCAAAGCTCACCCACCGGCACTTGTGACACTGGTAGACGTTCTCCCCACAGTTTCCGCAGACTCCGGGGTTGGCGGGGACCGAGGCGCTGCATCGGGGGCACTGCAAGGTTTCTGTGGAGGCCTGGTAGTTCTCGTAGAAGTCGGCAAACTCGATCATCAGGTTGGACGCCACAATGGGCAACGGAAGGTCGATCTTCACCTCTGTCTGGCCGGGGGTCAGCTGGACCTTCTTAGCTTTGTGCCAGCGGGCCGGCCTAAAGATGGCAAATGCAGGGGGCGGGGGTGAGGGTGAGAGAGGCCAACAATGAGAACCAGGCACAGAAGTCCGGTTCTGCTGTTCTGCTCCATTCCCAGGAAAACTAAGCATTCCTGTTACCTCTCACATTGAAAATAAGAGGTGAACCAAGAGAGATAAAGAATTGATTCACCCAGCAGCGGTGAATGAACAGAACCATGAAGGCTCCAAGGGAGCTTTGCCAAAATCAGAAAAGAAACAACCAGGAGAAAGACTGAGCTTGTGGCTGAGGAGCATGTCTGTCTGCTTTATCTATCATCCATATCTCTATCTATCCATCCATCCATCATCTATCCTATCATCAATAACGATCATCTATTATCTATCTATATTTCTATTATATTTATCTATTTCTATCTTATCTATCCATCCAACTTCTATATCATCATCTATTTCTATCTCTTCTATTACCTATCCATATTTCTATTGTTTATTATTTCTATTTCTATCTTATCCATCCATCCATCCAACATTTATCTCTATCATCTTTTTCTATCTTCTATTGTCTATCAATATATCTATCTATTAAGTTTATCTATTTCCATTTCTATCTTATCTATCCATCCATCCAACATCTATCATCATCTATTTCTATCTTCTGTTATCTATTTATATTTCTATTTATTATGTTTATCAATTTCGATTTCTCTTATCTATATCTATATGTATATCTTATCTATCTATATCCATCCATACGTTATCTATCTAATCATCTATATCTAGCAATCTATTATCCATCTATAATCCATATCTATATCCATCTCTTTCTCTCTTTTAGAAACTACCCATTTCCCTCACAAAGGGACTCATGGTGGTGTTCAAAGTTAAAACGAAAAAAAAAAAAATCAAAACAAGACTTGAACCTAAACCTTTTAAAGACAAGAGTAAAGGATAATTAAAACCAGCTGGAGATTCTGTGCTGCCTCTTGTAACTTTGGTGCATCCCAGTGATGGTATGCTACTGGTTCAGCCCGGTTCACTAGAACCGGTAGCAAAAATTGCTGTAGTAAAAGAAGCCTCTGATCCTCAGCTGAAAGGAGTAAGAAGAAAAAAGCGCAGGATCGGCCCTCCCACCTGCCCCTTTCTCTTTTTTATCCTCTCAGCTGATTGGCACTGCAGGTCAGAGGTGGTTCTGACCAGTTCTGAAGAACCGGTAGTGGAAAGCTTGAGTTCTTCGGAGAACTGGCCAATCCCACCTCTGACTGGCCCCAACAACCCCATCTGTTCTCTGCCTCCCATCGAGTCCCAGCTAATTGGCTGGGTCTCCTTTGGTTGCCCTGCCCAGGAGAACGGAGCTGGAAAGCAGGTTAGTGGGGTGGGGAGGGAAGAGGCCCTGCCATACCTACCAAGCCACGCCCACAGAACCGGTAGTAAAAAAAATTTGAATCCCACCACTGCTGCACGCCTCAGCTGGTATGTGGAAAGCTGCATGAGCGCGTTAGGTGCACGTGCACATTAGGTGCACACACGTGCGATCAACGAACCAGTAATGGAACAGGTCAGGATCCCACTGCTGGTGCATCCTTACTTGTTCTTCAGCTCCACGATGGCCTGCACGGTCCGGTTGTTGTAGTAGAGGTTGATGGTCCGGACCATCTTGGTGCGCTTCAGGTCTCCGATCTTCACCGTCACTTTGCTGATGGTATGGCTGCCAATCAGCTTGACCACCTGCTGGGTGGTGGTGTAGCGGGTGTCCACCTTGATGGAGGAGAGCTTGATGTACTAAGAGAAAAGGGAGAGAGAGGGAGAAGAGAGAGTTGGGCTGGAAGAGGCCTGAGTGTTAGGTTTCCGATAGATGTAATTAATTCATGAGCCTCGAGCCAAGTTTCAAAAGAAATCCAATTATTTATTAGGAACAACATGTCTGCCCTTTTTGCTCTACCCTACGTAATTTACTGCCCACCTATGACCCTGTTTCCCCCCTCCTCCCAGGGTGTGTCATAAATCACATTCTCCATTGGAGCACTTTCCCAGCTGTCCCCAGTTGTCTCTGGTAACCTGGGACACAATCTGGAGAAAGGTATGCATGGAATGTGCTTCTGCTCATAGCAACTGAATTGCTCCATCAGATCTCCTCCCTCTCCTTCTTATGGCAACTCAAAAGCAAGCCAGGAATGCTTTACGAGTTGACCCCAAGAGGCCAGGCAGGGCTGGAAAGCACAGGGAGAGGGGAGGGATCACTTACGCAGAAAGGCACTTCAGGGTTGTTGCACACGAGACAGGGGTCACTCTCTAAATAGTAGCCGTCAAACTCCACCAGGCCAGAGAGGGTGCTGGAATGAGGGGAAGAGGAAGGCAGCTGATTTATTCTGTTCAGGTCAAACTCCCAGCTGGTTGCCAGCTTTTCCCTTCTAATTCCCAAGCAGAACCAGTGCAAAAAAACCCTGAATTTCATTTCCTCGCCATGCATGAAATATAGTTAAGTAAGGCAACCCACGATGTCTGTCTCCTTTGGGTCACATGCTAAAAAAGGCTGCTTGGAATGAATCTGGAACCATTTCTGGGCACAGCAAACTGAATGGTGCAATGGTCTAGAGGTGGAGCTCACAATCGTGAGGCTATGAGTTCAATCCTAGGTACAGGCAGATATTTCTCTCTGGGCACAGTGAGAATATATCTGCTGAACAAAACTCCGCACTGACAACAGGAAGGGTATCTGGCCAGTAAACACTCAGCTCCATTCAGCTACCCAAGATTCCACCCCGTGAGGGATTATGAGGTTGTTAAAAGATTATGAATGTCCAGGCACCGTGAAGTTAATTTGGGCAGCCAGCCAAGTGCCCCCCTCTCACCTCCCAACAAGTCCCCTCCCCACCATCCCACCTGTCCCTTCCAGCTCACCCCCCACCCCCCACCCCCGAGCTCTGAACATGCCAAGCAACCCTCACTTGTAGATGTTGGAGTTGGGGTGATTGGTGAGGATGTGGTTCTGCATCCGGAGAATCTCCACTGCCTTCTGGGAGTATTCCTTGAACTGAAACAGAATCCCCAACACAAAAATCAGAGGAATCCAGCCTGGGACACCTGAGGACGCTCCATAAAGCAAACTCAGGTGAGCTACCGACAATGGTCCTTAAATGGCTGAAGGTGGCTTCTTGCATCCCTGGAGAAGTCGAGGTTCCAGTAAAATTTAAAAAAAAAAAGGGGGGGGGAGCATTTCTTCTCAGGTTTTAGCACCTGGGAAGATGAGTTACCCTCCCATACAAACAGGTCAAGCAAGATGGACACCTGAGCTCTGACTCTTTGCTCTTTTGACCTAGCCTACCTTACAAGAGTGGCTATGAATCACATAGAAATGTCCCCCTGCTCTTAAGATGGGTCTTGGGGCAAACCTCCCAAGTTGTTTTAAGCGCTTGAAATGTGCACAGGAGTTCCCAGCCTCCACCAGCAGAAACAGTCCCGGGTGCTGGGAATAAGGAGGGACGCCAGAAGATGCCATTCCAAGCTCTTACCTTTTTCTCTGTCTGCTGGGTTTTCAGAGAGAAGTAGCCCAGGAGATCCACAAACTGGGCAGCCTTCCGCCCATAGGCCGGCAGCTCTGGCCAGATGGACCACATCAGGTCCAGCAGCAGCTCTTGCTGGGACTTGTTGGAGTTCCTAAAGGGAAATTTCTACAGTCAGTGGCTGCTCTCTGAATGTATGGCTAGACTTTACTGCACAGGGGGCGAAGCTTGGCCACTTTTAAGACCTATGGACTTCAATTCCCAGAATTCCCAAAACTGGCTGGAGAATTCTAGGAGTTGAAGTCCACAAGTCTTAAAGTGGCCAAGTTTCTGGGGAATTCTGGGAATGGAAATCTACAAGTATTAAAAGTGGCCAAGCTAGCTAGGGAATTCTGGGAGTTGAAGCCACAAGTCTCAAAAGCAGCCAAGCTGACTAGGGAATTCTGGGAGTTGAATTCCATAAGCCTTAAAATGGCCAAGCTTAGACACCCCCTCCCCCTGCTTTATTGGATTCTTCCTCTTTGTCCTTCGATCTCCATGTTCTACAGCATTTTTTAAAGCCACGGTCCCTTTCGGGATGCTTTTCTCTTCTCAGCCCAGGCAGAGGAAGAAGGCTCCTGGGATCTAGACGGGTGGAAGTTTAGCCCAGCTTAGCCCAGGGCTGGGCTACTCACCGGTAGATGTGCAGAGTCAGGCAGTGGGCCTGCCAACGCACGGACGATGAATTGGACTCCAGCAGGAAGCAGCGCAGGAACTGAATCAGCGTCTCCTTGTCGGCAAATTTGTTCAGCTGGTTCACCAGGGCGGTGCAGAGCTGGTCTTCCTGGCTGCCCGAGGAGCCGTCCCCTGGGAGAGAATTCAAGAGGGCTCAGGCAATGGCACTGCCAGCTGCTGGCAACCTTCGGAGGGCCTCAGGTCACCTGCCAAGCCGCAGCCCAAAGGCCTCAACAGCCTCACCCTCTCGCTCCTTCTCCTTGTCTTCCTTCTTGCTCTTCTTGGTGGAGGATTTGCTCTGGCCAGACGGCTGGCCTGAGCTGGACCCTCCGGGGGCTGTTGTGCCTGAGGAGCCGGCCGAAGCCGACCCAGAGAGGACCTTGCTGCCACAGAGGGCGCAGGAGAGCAGCTGCAGGAGGACGGGCGAGACACCTTCGTCGACCAGGAAGCTGACTTGCAGCAGGAAATAGAGAACAGCTGAAAGAAGAAGAAGAGGAGAAGGAGGAGGAAGAAAAGGGGAAGGCTGGTTTTTCTTCCACGTTCATGAAAAAAACACCCTTTAAATGTGATTTCTGCAAGACATTATGGCCAAGCAGAGGCAGGCAGGAACAAGCCCATTGCAAAAGTGCTGAAGGGAGGCAGCTTCAGGCTTTTGAAGGTTCTACAAGTTGAGGGTGCAACGGCCCAGGAACTAGGAATCTTTGGCCCTTCCCATCGTCCCCCACTCCCAAAAGCCAAAAGAAGAGCATGGGGATCCCATTGGGCCTCTGGGAGAGGGGCCACAATTCCTTGCAAGCCCCCCAAGGGACTTACAGTCATCTTTGATGCAGAATTTCTGCCAGTTGACCGTGCGCTGCGTGGCGATTTCGGCGCAGGCCTTGAGGTGCTCCATCTGGAAGGGGCAGAAGGGGGGGAGGGGGAGGAGGGGGAGGAGGGACAGAGGACGGATGGAGGAGGAGGAGAGGGGAGGGGAAGGGGAGGAAGGAGGAGAGAAAGAGGAGGAGGGGGAGGAGAGGATGAGGTAGGGAGGAAGGGAGGAAGGATGGAGGAGGAGGAGGAAAGGAGGAGGAGAAGAAAGGGATGAAGAGGAAGAGAGGGAGAGAGAAGGAGGAGGGTGAGAGGGAGGGGAGGAGGTAGGGAGTAGCGGAGAAAGGAGGAAGAGGAGGAGGAGAGGAGGAGGAGGGGGGAACAGGTTTTTGAGAGAATATCTGCAAAGGCCAGGTGTTTATTTCAAAAAAGGGCACCCAGGGATCTTCAATGCTGGTATGAAAACTGGGCTTCACTGTGTAATTTTATGCCATGTCCAGATGTTGCCGACTTACAACTCCTGCCATACATGAGTTCAGAACTCTGGGGAGCCACAGTTTTCTCAGTCTTGAGGTTTTGAGCTCATGGTTGCACCTTTACTGAAGCTCAAACTTCTCCTCAGCCCACAAAATCCCCACAAGCCCCTCTAGGGAAGTTAAAAATATCCCTTTCCTCTTCACGTCAAGCTCAAGAACTGGACCGTCCTGGGAAAGGCTGGGCCCCCTCTTAAACATCTCCTGCTGCAGATGGCAGGAGGAGGGAATCTGCAAGCAAGGAGAGATTGGGGGTCCAAAGGCCTATAAGAAACCCAGAGGTTTATTCACAAAAGAGAGGATGGGCTGAGGGTTGCAGAATTCCTCCTCAAGAAGCTTCGGCCAAACTCCGAAGGCACACACACACACATACAATTGCACAACAGTTTCCCTGCTTACCAAACTGATGAGGGTGTCGTACTGCAGGGCGGAGCCGGAGCTGGCGGTGACCACGCTGGCCCTCAGGAAAATGCCTTGCTCCTCCAGCAGCTTCTTGATCCCCCGGACGTGGGAATCGAGGGTGTGCAGGTCCCGCAGCTGGCGGTACTTCTCCTTGGAGCCGCAGATGAAGAGGAGCAGCTTGCGCACCTGACGCCGCACGTAGGGGGTCTGCTGGATCATCAGGTACTGGAGGGAAGGAGAGTTGGCGGGAGAGCTTTCCAAAAGTCTGGTTTCTGGGGAAAGGGGCCTTTATGATGGAATGGGACAGCTCGCGGCAGCCAATTCATCATGGCCAACTCTATTATGGCCAACTCACCATGGCCAGCTCTACTATAGCCAACTCACCATGGCCAACTCTACTATGGCCAATTCACCATGGCCAACTCTACTATGGCCAACTCTACTATGGTAAACTCACCATGACCAACTCTATTATGGCCAACTCACCATGGCCAGCTCTACTATGGCCAACTCACCATGGCCAATTCTACTATGGCCAACTCACCATGGCCAACTCTACTATGGCC
>BLBF01000057.1:8337138-8352187 GCA_015471245.1 Laticauda colubrina
AGGAAGGAAGGAAGGAAGGAAGGAAGGAAGGAAGGAAGGAAGGAAGGAAGGAAGGAAGGAAGGAAGGAAGGAAGGAAGGAAGGAAGGAAAGAGTGGAGCTGGGAGGACAGAGTCCAGAGACAGCAGAAGGCAGCATGAACGGTTCAGTTGGCCAAATATTTTGTGCATGAAGCCTGGCAAGACGCTGCGTGCCTGGCATGGAACCCTCCACACGGCTACTGCCCTGGCAGACAAGTCTGATCCCCGCTTAAGGAAGACGGTACCCACCTGGCAAGCAAGCAGGCGCCAGGAAGGCGTTCTTGGGTTTTGAGGCGTGAAGTTTCCAGAAATGGTTGACCAGCTGGGTAATAAAACTGCACCCTTCTCCTTCCATGGCCTTCGCAGCCTCCTGCCCTTCTTCGATGCTTTCTGGAAGTTTCAAGGAATGTTTTTTTTGCTGGTTGGAAGCCCCTCCAGCCCAGCCCACCCCCTGTCCTCAAAAGAAAGAAAACAAAACAACAGCACAGGAAGAAAAATAACACAGGAGAAAAAAAAAAAGAGCTGGCTGTGTGGGGATTTGTGTACAAGGCAAAGAAGGAACTTCTGTCAGAGTATATTCATGAACTGGAATAAGTGCATGGTAACAAGGTCAGCCAATGAATAGGCATCATAACTAAGTCAGCCAATGAGGACTGTTTAGAAATTGAAACTAGAAGTAGCCTAGGCGTGGCTCTATATCAGGGGTGTCAAACTCAAGGCCCAGGGGCCAGATCCGGCCCACAGGGTACTTAGATCTGGCCCGTGGTGCCTCTGCCAGCGAAAATGGAGCTTGCGAGGGCCGCGTGCAACCCTCCCAAACTCTGTTTTTCACTGGCAGAGGGTTGCAGGAAGCCATTACAGCAGAAAACGGAGCTCGGGAGCTCATTTTCGCTGGCAAGAAACGCACCCCCCCCCGACACGAGTGACATTGAGCTGACCACACCCATCCCAGCCCCTCGAGGTGAAACACAACCCTGATGCAGCCCTCAGTGAAATCGAGTTTTGACACCGCTGCTCTATATCAAGCTCTGCAGCTATGTTAATCTCTGTTCTGTGCTCAGCTCTAAAGTGAAAGAGCTTGCTTGCTTGCTGAACTAAAGTCAAACTGAGGTCTGTTTCTGAGCTCCTGAGTTGCTGTTGAACCTGTAACATGTCTGCTTCTGTTTGAGTTTGCTCCATGTTGGAGAAATCTACAACTGGAATGATAAAATTTACTTTATGCGTTTGTAAAGAAGTTAAATGAAACCTCAGCCAGCTGTGTTTACTTTTCTGGCGCTGAATTTACACTGCAATACTCTGAACAGTTTCGCCCTACCTGTTTCCAGAGACGGAAATTTCGACTCCGTGAAATGCACCAGGTTATTTGGCCGCATGATGGCAATGGAGCGGGCGGTGATGACCAGCCTTTGAAAGACCTCTGGTTCCAGGTCCTTCCCTTCTTTGTTTGAGGTGGTGAGGTACTGGATGGCTTTGCTCAACAGGGCCTGATCCTGTGGGAGTCAGACCGTGCCAAAGGAAAGAGCTGAATCAGAATCCCCCTTCCCCACAAGTACCCCACAAGACAACACCACAATGCCAGCAGGGGTGCTTGTCAAGGCTGATCGCAACGCACCTCTACTCTCAACTTGGCAACAAAAACGTAGGGAGGGAGGAGGGGGGAAAGCTTGGAATATATTGGGAGCTGGGAAGGAGTTGGCAGCCTGAGAAAATCCTGACATTTCAAGGCCGTGCGATTGGACATTGGGTGCCCCACATGGGGAACAGGGGAAATTAGCTGTCCTGTTTTTTTCACACTGGTTTTGTTTCTTCTGCGCCTGTGTGGATCTATCAGTACATGTCTACGGAGATTCTCAGTCATCCAGGCCCCAAAGGTGCTTTTTCAAGAGGCAACTTCAGAGATGAAGAAGCTTCTTGGGTGAGCAGTGAAATGTCTTCAAAGAAAATCCAGAAAGTCCAGTTGCCTCTTGGAGAAAAAAAGCACCTTTGGGACAGCCATGACCTGGATGATTGAAGATCTCCATAGACATTTAGCTATGCACTTCGGGATGAACGTCCTTCAAATGGTACAGGTGGTATGAACGGATTCCCACAGAGCTGAAGAAGCAAATGTCAGCTTTAAACATTCAGCTGCCACATTTTTTTAAAAGAGAGTTGGAGGAGTTGAAAAGTTCAAGGTTATTCTGTATGTCCTATGAAGAAATTCCAGTGGCGGTTAATTGGTTCTTGAGATTTATGTAGTGTAGAAGTGGGAGGAGAGAAGGGAGGAGAGAAGGTGGATTCTATGTAACACCCGAAAATAATTTCACTTGGGAAATTGCCTTTGACAGGCCAGATCTGTTTCTAAATAAATCAGTTGGAGAGAAAATGTCTTGGATAGAGATCATGGATACTTTCTGGATGCCTTACAGCGAAATGCCTCCAAAGAAAAAGCAGAAAGTCCAGTTGCCCATGGAAACTGAGGCAAGGCTTTGCTGAGAGTTTTCCAATTCCCCTGGGACTCCGTGGGGTGGCGAACGGAGGGATCCGGGATGCTACACCGGGAAGGAACCTGGCTTGCTTACCTTATGGTTGTGGTAAGCTGAACGGCTGGCGTGGAGGCTGGCCAGAAGGCTCTTGGTTTGCTGCTGGACGCTGGAAGGGGCCGGTGTGGAGAGCAGCATGGTGGCCAACTCCTGCGTAGCAGCCTTGGTCTTCTCCTGAAGGCGAACGATCTCAAGTCAGACAACGCTTGCTCTGGGGATTGGGAAGGTGCCCACCCACCCACGAGAAAGGAGAATGCCCACAGCCTGCTCAAGATCCAGGGAAGCTGCCTTTCTGAATCTTAGTTCGGATGGAGGACAGGGAGGCTCATTTCCAGACAATCTCTGCTTCAGGACAGCGGTCTGAAAAGTTTGGAACTGTAAGCTCCTCTAAGGCTTTGAGGCATCTTCATTCTCTTCCCCAACCTTCCCACAAACACCTACCAACACCCACACACCCAGCAGAGGAACTTGCCTTCTCGTTGAGTGGTCCAAAGGCAAACCAACTTTCCAGGGCTTCTAAAGAACTCACTACTAGCCTGCAGGAGGAAAAGACAAGGAGGAAAAACAAGGTCAGAAAAGGCTCCTGAAGACTCGGCACAAGACACACACACACCCCTGGATGGCTCAAAAAGAAGGCGGGAAGCACATAGGGATACCAAACCCTTGCTCGGTCTCTCTCCCCCTTCTTTTCCCCCCCACCCTCCCCGCCCCAGTGCAGAGAAAAGAATCAAAGCAAAGGAAGGAGCTGCTACAGGCACCATGCAGGTCTAAGGCAATCTTGGGCTCCTGTTCAGAAAAACTCAGGGCACATCTCTGGCCAGGTCAGACCCCTGTAGTTTCTGATGGGGTGAGAGCAATAGCAATAGCACTTAGATTTATATGCCGCTTCACGATGCTTTTACAGCCCCCTCTAAGTGGTTTTTACAGAATCAGCCTCTTGCCCCCAACAACCTGGGGTCTTTATTTTACTGACCTTGGAAGGATGGAAGGCTGAGTCAACCCTGAGCCTGGTGGGATTCAAACTGCCAAATTGCAGGCGGCTGGCAGTCAGCAGAAGTAGCCTGCAGTACTGCACTCTAACCACTGCGCCACCATGGCTCATCGCCATGACAGCGGCGAAGATGAGTTACTTTCAGGAAGCTTGTTTTATTCAAAGAAAACACAAATTGCCTGGATGCCTGCCGATATGTTACATCAACAGCATCCCCACTCTCTATTAATGGGGCTACCCTGCTCTTATTCAATCCAGGCTGACTTAATGATACATGACAGGCGAGAGAGAAACACAATGATTCTGGGTGAACTACTCCAAAGTCTTCCAAGCAATCAAAAGTTCAGGCTGATTAGTCTGTAGTTCTCTGGATTCTACTTTTGCGCAGAGGGATAAAGATACCCACAGCAATCTAGGTCTCATTTGCTCCTCCCCTTATTATTCCCAAAGGTGCTTTTCAAAAGGCAACTGGACATCCTTGGGTTTTATTTTTTTTTCCCTTGAAAATGTTTTGCTTCTCATCCAAGGAGCTTCTTCAGTTCTGAGTTGAACTAAGATGAATTTAACTTGGATGAGAAGCAAAACGTTTTCGAGGGGGAAAACCCAAGTTTTTCCATGACTTGGATGGTGGAAAATTTCTGTAGATATTCCACTTATTTAACACAGATCTTTCTTCTCTGCCACATCACCAAGTCTGTTCGTTTAGGCTGCTGAGAGAAATGGATTATTTTTTTAAAGAATACAACAGTTGAGCCTCCTTTTGGAATGGTTTCTTTTCCTTTGGAACAATTGTTGTGTCTTTTATCTACAACATTTCAATTTTGAGCTCATTCCTTCCGGTTTTCACTGTACATATCAACCAGGAAAGAGCACTCCAAAAGAGGGGAACCGGAAAAAAAGAAGAAAGAAAACCAGAACAGACCCAACAAGCAGCGAATTCCCTGTTTAGGAGGCTCAAACCTTCTTCATCTAGCATCTGAAACAAGCTATGAAAAACAACTGACAAAGAGGGAACTCCTTCTACCGTGTTGCCCCGAAAATAAGACCGGTCTTATAATTTTTTTGCCACCAAAAAAGGCATTAGGTCTTATTTTGGGGGGATATCATCCACTGACTAACTCCTTTTCGCTGTCAGGGGCCTTCAGGAACTTGTTCTTCTACGGCCAACAAGGCTTTCCTGAAGGCCTCTGCAGCCGACAACAAGAGCTCTGGATCGATCCAGAGCTTTGTTATCAGCTACAGAGGCATTCAGGAAAGTCTTGCCAACCTTGCTGGCTGCAGAAGAAATGGGCCAGCGAGGCAGGTGTTGGGGTGTGTGAGGCCTGGCTATAACTGTCCAAAGGTAAGTAGTAGGGCAGCTCCACTCTCCACATCCCCACCTTAGCTTAATTTTTATCTGTCCACTCGGGAGTTGGCGGGATCTTAATTAGGGCTTATTTTAGGGATAAGGCTTATATATTGGGCACATGTGTAGCGATCAAGCTAGGACTTACTTTCAGGGTAGGCCATATTTTCGGAGAAACAGGGTAAGTTAGAAAAACCAGGAAGGATATGAGCCAGTGAAACAGAGCTAGCATGTCACTTGGTGGGCAACTCAGGGACTTCCTTCACACAACATGCAGGCATGTTGCAGGATCACGCCATCTCACCCTTTTCAAAAGCTGGTCAATCTCTGCCCTTCATTTTTTTTTTCTTTTTGCTTAGACTGCAGGCGACAGTTAGTCAGAAGCAGAGAGAACCAGAAGGAAGCCAAGCAAGAAAGTGACCGGCTGAGTTGAATTTTTTTTTTCTTTCTCTTTTTGCTGACTTAAATCTGCCATGCAAGGGACTCCGTTATTAAGCAGCGCAGACGAGATTAATGATTTAAAAAACCCCGACCGGATGTATGAACACGTGGATAGGGGTGAAAAAAAAAATAAAAACAGCCAATAGGATGGAAGCAATGGGCAGCCATCTCTGTCACACAAAACCATTCGTGCAAAGAGAGGCAAGATACTAACCGGTCCAGGTTGGTTAAGGATTCAGTGTCAGGACTTTTGGGGGGAGCGACAGGAAAATGGGGGAGAAAAATAATAGAGGTAGATATAAATGAAAAGATACGAAGCACACAGAACCAGAATTGAGAAAAAACAACATCCTAAGAGCAACTCAGCAGAGCGAGTCAAGTCAGCAAACTCAATGGAGCTGGGTACTGGGGTGAAAGAGAGGGAAGGGGAGGCGCGTGGGCAAAGCCGGACCCAAATAAAAGGTAGAATGGCTCTAATTCCTTCATTAACAAAAGCAAGAAGAAGCCTCTAGGCCAATGGTGTCAAATCCAGGCCACGGGGCTGCCCTGAAAACAGTGAAGGACTGGCCGACGGTGACTCTGCCAGCAAAAATGGAGCTCAGGAAGGCTGCACACGGCTCTCTCCAGGCTCCATTTGGGGCCGTGATGGCCTCCAGCCCTCTGCCATCGAAAACGGAGCCTGGGGAGGCTGCGAGCGGCTCGCCCGGGCTCCATTTTTGCTGGCAGAGGGCTGCAGGAGGCTGTCATGGCTGAAAACAGAGCCTCAATGAGTGACATCAAGCTGGCCGTGCCCACCCACCCCCAGTCAAACATAGCTCTGATACAGCCCTCAATGAAATTGAATTTGACACCCCTGCTCTAGCCCTGGGGGAAGCTGTGTAGGGGGCTGGAAGACACCGCCAATCCAAACAAACCTTGCTCAATAGCCCCCAAGAAGCTGCAGGGACTCTATTGAAGGCTGAGGTCTTGGCTTTCTGAGTGACTTTCTTTCCCCTGCTTCTAATGATCCAGATTCAGGGGTGGGATTCTACAGGTTTGCACTTATTCGCTAGAACCGGTTGTTAACATTCTGAGAAGTTTAGAGAACCGGCTGTTAGAAGAAATTACTGGGCTAATCCTGTAAGGAAGGCAGGAAGGAAACATTCTGGGGTTGCTTACAGAAACTGCCTCTCTATTAACCCTTATTACATTCTTGGCAGGACTAGACTTCTTGTCTCAGGAACTTCTGCTCAAGCAGGAGAACCTATGCCATTTCAGACAAGTGGCTGTCCAATCTCTTTCTAAACCTCCAGTGATGGAGCACCCGCAATTTCTGGTGGCAGGCTGTTCCACTAGTTAATTGTCCTCCCTGTTAGGAAGTTTCTCCTTAATTCCAGGTTGCTTCTCTCCTGGATTAGTTTCCCTCCATTGTTTCTTGTCCTGCCTTCTAGTGCTTTGGAGAATAATTTGACCCCCTTCTTCTTTGTGGCACCCACTCAAAGACTAAGACTGCTACCATGTCCCCTCCTTGTCCTTCATTAGACTTGCCAAGCCCAAATCCTGTAGCCGTTCTTCATATTGTACCCTATGATTATTATTGAGTGTTGTACCTTATGATTCTTGACTCATTTATTTTATGTATACTGACAGCAGCATTTACACCAAGACAAATTCCTTGTGTGTCCAATCACACTTGGACAATAAAATAATTCTATCTATCTATCTATCTATCTATCTATCTATCTATCTATCTATCTGGCTGGCTAGCTAGCTATCTATCTATCCATCTTCTATCCATCATTCATCTATCTATCTATCTATCTATCTATCTATCTATCTATCTATCTATCTATCTATCTATCTATCTATCTATCGTCTGTCATCTATTTATTTTTGTCTCCAGGCCTTTCATCGACTTAGTCACTCTTTTCTGAACTTTTTCCAAAGTCTCAACGTCTTTTTTTTGTCGTATGGTGACCAAAATCGGTTGCAGCAGGAAGGAGGGGAACAAGTGGCATATCCAATCCTCGACCCCAGGCACAAGCTGTCGAAGATCATATCTGCCAGACAGATGCCAAGTCACATCCTCTGTGTGTGGCACTGGAATCCTGCCATGAGCTCTCTGCACTACAACCTTGGCAAAAGAGAAAGAGAGACTCAGGAAAAAATTAGCTTCTAGGTCACACTGAATTTTTAGAGCCCTCAAGTGCCACTAAGTCCTCCTCCTCCTCCGAAAATCTCCAGCAGTGGAGAGTTCCAAAGCTGGTGCTGCCCAATAGAAGGTGCATGAGATGGGATGACACAGAAAAATACTTTCCAGAAACACTGGGAAAATTTTTAAGGAAAGGTGCATCTCCAGCACGTTGAATAGCAATTTTCCAGGACCCCAGGGATGACGGTTTTTGTACAGGCAAATCAGGGATATTTGCACATGCAAGACAGAGATAATTCTGCTTTGAAAAGAAACCCACTGGAGTTAAAGGGGATCTCTACCTCAGCTCTGCACATGTCCTTTTCTTCTGGAATCACTCCCTTCCTTTCCTCCTCTCTTTCCATTCAGCACAAGAGCAAAACCCAAGCCAGAGAACTTCCTCCCGCATTGAACTTCCTCCTGACTCAGATTTCTTTGCCTCAAAATGTCAACTCATAAAATATTTCTACAGTGTTTTTAGAGGTGCCAACAGAAAGGGAGAGGGGAGCAGTGCGGCAGCTTGCAAACCAAAAGTGCATTCCATAAATGCTTTCAAAGATAGTAACTAGGTGACTGAAGTTTCTGCCAGGCAAAGTTCTAACTGGAGAACGTGATTGATGACTCTGGGCTAGGGATGTCTCCCATTGGAGGATATGAATTATGATACACCCAGAGGGGTGGGGAGAAACCAGGGTCAAGGGTGACAATGAATTGTGTGTCTCAGAGTCGGCTACACCCAGGCAGTGCCAGACATGTTAACTCCCAATAAATCCTCTTGAAGTTTTGAAAGTCTGGCTCGAGGCTCATGATGATGTAAATGGGGGCAACTGATGGAATCCTGACACAAAATTGCCCTGGAGAACAAGCTGAGGAGGGAACGAAGGGAGGCGTAACAAAGCAAAGAGAGAACTTAAAGGGGGGGGGGGGGCAAAGGAACTACAACCAGCAGGTGGATGATGTAATTCTTGACAGAGAGCAGGCCGAGCATAAACTGTCTGGCCTGTGTCTCCAAAACACACAGGGCAAAGATAGGATGAGAAAAGGGGTTGCAGGATTTGGAAGTTGCTAAAGCAGGGAGTGTCCAACCTTGGCAACCTTAAGACTTGTGGATTTCAACTCCCAGAATTCTGGGAGTTGAATGTTAAGGTCTTGGGATTTAAGAGCCGACCAGAAGTGAAGCTGATGCAATACAGGATGATGAAATAAAAATGAATCAGCATAGCATGGATATTTCCCTTTAAGTCTGGGGATGTGTTCTATCCCTTTAAGAGGTGTTTATATAAAGGCAGCCATTAGAGGACATGTCTCCTCTCCTTGTGTCTAATATTAATTGCAGAGTTTTAGAATTCTCTGTGTAGAGAAGAAGATTGCTTGTGAGGTATATTGCCTACCACATATATTTCTGTACATAATTGTTGTATATAAACCACTGTTGTTAAATGTCTAAGTCTGTGTGCTGTGTTTTGCTCCTCGGTTATCTCATAATAAGAGTCATGCTTCAAACACTCTGACATAAAGTTGCCAAGTTGGACATTTCCTGCGCTAAAGACCTGCACAGTGGATATGCTAGAATTGATTTCCAATATGGACCACGAAGAGGAGCAGAATTTAAAAACCAATCTTCGGCCCATTATTTACCTCTCCAAGACGGTGCCGCCCACAGCTGCAGGGGTCGCCGACTCCGTGTCTCCAGACCCGTTCCCCTGATTCAGATTTGGGGGGCAGACGCTGCTCACGGATGCCGATGGGAAGTCTTCCGGAGGTTCATCCGGCCAACCAAACTGCTCCTTGGTCTTGCCGTAGATCTTGACGGCATCCAGCATAGTGACTCCGGCGGGGTCCACAGAGGCCCCGACTGCAGTTGGGAAAAGAAGGGAGGTGGGGGTCAATCTGCCATTGAGCAACCACCTCAGTCTGTGGGGCCTTTTGACATCTTTTCCAAATTCTGCTGCGGGTTCATAAACCAAGACTGTCACTTGGCATCCTGAAGCTCCACCAACAAGCCACCATTCAACAAACTATAGCTCCTTGCAATGGGAACCCCCCATCCCGCCAGCTCCAGAGACTTTGTTGCTGTCAGGTTGCCACCTTCGGCTTGGCACCTCGCTAGCATCCTGCCATCAAAGGCTGGGGGATGGGGGGTGGAGGAGAATAAACAGGAAAAAAGTATGGGGGTGTGATGAGAAATAGGGAGGGGGGGGAATGACAGCTTGATAAAGATCAGGGAAACAAGAAAACAGTTTGTGACAGCCCACAAGGCCACGCACCCTGAAACTGGAATGTGGATGAGGCCTCAAACATTCCAGAGATTCTCACGATACCTAAAGGGCTCTTCCCTAGCTGAAAACAAACTGGTCATTGGGGGAGGCCTGGGATGGGGGGAATAATCGATAATCTTTTCACTAAGAAAATCTAGTTCTAGCCTCACTTTACTGAAGCTGGCAGCCTATCAATTCAACCAAATGGAGTCGATGGTCTTTCTTCTCTAAGGGACCTGACTGAGGCAGGTCTGACACTGGCATCTGCAAAGACAACAAAAACCAGGGCTCTTACTGAAAATGGTCAGCTTCTTGTCAGCTTGCAGGGCTTCCTCGCGAGTAAAGGGGAAATCAAACCACCGGGGGCGGCTGAGGTTGAGCTGCAGGGTGCGGCCGAAGACTTCCAGGTAGGAAGGGGCTCTCTCGATGGCTTGTGTCCCGATCTGGACCCTCATGCCGGTCATCACCATGGTGCTGTTGTTATTGGTCACCTCGAGGGTGAAGCCCCCGGGCTACCGAGAAAGGACAGGCACAGCTCAAGAGTCAGGAAAGGCCAGGGGCTCAGCCTCTCCTTCTGCTGGCAGCCAAGGGGCTTCCTTGCCACCGCTGACCCCTGCCAGGTCCTACCTTGGTGTTGGCCACGTACATGCCGGTGGAGTTGAGACGGTGCTTGATCTGCTGGGCGTTGTAGACCTGCAGGAGGTCGTTGCCCCCGAACTCCACGTCCGTCAGCTGCTGGTTGTGTTCAAAGAAGTCGATGGGGAAATTCACCTGGGTGGAGCTGCGTGTGGCTGAAGGGAAAGGGCAGCGACAGAATGGGACATTGGCGGGACATTAAGCAGAGGTTGAAACCGGGGGAGCAGCTGTGGTTGCTTGTGGAAGCCTTTCCTGACATTCAGACTTCCCCTCTTCCCAGGTCAAATCTCTGCCAAGCAACAATCCTGATTTACAACATATAAACCTGTCTTTCTCCAGGTCCTTCCTTCCTCATTACACTCACTGCCTTCCCTATCCTCAGTTTTGGACTGTAAGGTCTTTGGGTACAAAAGGACTGGCCGATAGGAAATATAAAACATGAAAACAATACGATAGGTCAATATAAATAGTGGTGACCAGGGAATTCTGATACAAGAGAGTCAAGTAATGTGACAGAGGAAAGCAGAGGGAGGAATGAGAGAGGAGGAGGAAGAAAGAGAGGAGGAGGAAGAAAGAGAGGAGGAAGGGGGGAAAAGGAAGAGGAGGGAAGAAGGAAGGACAAGGGAGGAAGAGAAAGAAAAGGGATGGAAAGAGGAAGAGAAAGAAAAGGGAAGAGGTAGGGAGGAGAGAGTAGGAGGGGAAAAAAGGAGGGAAGGAGGAAAGAGAGGAGGAAGGAGGGAGGAGGCAAGATGAGAAAGGGAAGAGAAAGGAACAAAAGGAAGGAAGCAAAGAGGAGGAGGAAGGGGAAGAGGAGGGAGGAGAGAGAAGGAGGAGGGAGGAGGAGGGATGATGTGGAAGAGGAAAAGCAGGAGAGAAGGAGGAGGAGGAAGAAGAGGATAAAGGAAGGAGAGAGGAAGGCAAGAGGAGGAAGAGGGAGAAAAGGGAGGAATAGAGAGAGGGAGGGAAGGAAGAAGGGGAAAGGTGGAGGAACAGGAGGGAGAGAAGGAGCAAGAGAGGAAGGAGGGAGCAAAACAGAGGGATAGAGGGAAGGAGGAAGAAGAGAGGAGGCGGAAGAGGAGGAGAAACCACCTTCTGCCCAACGCCCGTAGCCATAACCTGACCTCGCTGTGACTTACGGATGGCCGCCGCTTTGCGTTTGCGGACGGGCTTCATGATGCTGACCACGCTGCTGGGCTGCAGGGCAGGCTGGAGCCAGTGGGAGGTATTCTCCACGTTGGCCATGTAGATCCGCAGGCTGCCGTCCTCGCAGAGGAGGATCATAGTCGTGCGCTGCTGCTCGTTGCAGGCCATGTGCCGGATGGCCACCATGTCTTGGATCTAAGCCCAGGAAAAGAGACCAGGGTTGACGCGTGGGTGCATGCGCGTGCGTGACTGCATGTGTTGAGGAACAAGGCTGGCAAGCAAAGGAGGCTCAACAGCCATTCTGGGCACCCAAGGTGAACCAAAGCTTTGGATCTTGAATCAAAGCTCTCCACCCAGAGGTGGTCTTCAGCCGGTTCTCACCGGTTCTCTAGAACCGGTCGTGGAAATGTTGAATTGTTTGGAGAATTGGCCAATCCCACCTCTGACTGGCCCCGCCAACCCCGTCTCTTCTCTGCCTCCTATTGAGTCCCAGCTGATCGGCTGGGTCTCCTTTGGTTGCCCTGCACAGGAGAATGGAGCTGGAAAGCAGGCTAGTGGGGTGGAGAGGGAATGGAGATTTTGCAGTATCCTTCCCCTGCCACACCCACCAAGCCTTGCCCACAGAATAATATAATACTTTATTATCATTGTACGTATATACAGAGTATATACACATACGACAGAATTCACATAATACCCAAAGACCGGACCCAACATGCACACACATGACAATCCCCAAACACCCCCCCCACCTGCCAAAACTTTCCCGCCTCCTAAAAACACACAAACATCCACATAACAGACCAAGTAATCCTGTCCAACAGCTCATTGACGGTGTTCCTTAAGTTCACCGTTAAGTGCAATTATAGCTCTGGGATAAAAACTATTCAGAAAACGTGTGTAGTAGAACTGGTAGTAAAAAAAATTGGAATCCCACCACTACCTCCATCCCACCCGCCGGCGTATGTAGCAGGGCCGTTTCATTGGCGATCCTGACTCAGGAGCCATTTTGGTGCTCCACGGTGACTTGGTCTGGTTCTCTCTGCGGGTCTTCAAACTGCTTTAGAGCCCCTCCCTCATCCGCTCACCTCCCTGATGAGCCTGCCCCCCCAACCCCAAAAGACCGGCCAGCCGGCCTAACTCACCTTGGCTTTCGCCGGCAAGGTCTTGATCTCCTGGATCAGGAAAGTGTCAGGCTTCACCATCATGACAAGAGGGACGCCGGTGGTCTGTTGGACACAACAGACGAGGCCAGGGTGGTTCATGACTTCGGAC
Source organism: Laticauda colubrina (assembly GCA_015471245.1). Taxonomy (NCBI): domain Eukaryota; kingdom Metazoa; phylum Chordata; class Lepidosauria; order Squamata; family Elapidae; genus Laticauda; species Laticauda colubrina. The sequence continues at coordinate 8,349,938 of BLBF01000057.1, forward strand.
CACTGGCAGAGGGCTGGGGAGGTCTTGCTGCCCCCGTTAGAGCTGTAAGGAAGGAGGGGTTAAATGAGAGCGACGAGCCATTTTTGTTTAGACTCCGGGGAAAGGCCTGAAAAAGGATTCAGGTGTCAACTCATAAAATATTTGTCTGGTCTTTTTCGAGTTGCCAGCAGAAAGGGAAGGGGGAGCAGTGTGGCAGCTTGCAAACTGAAAGTGCATTCCATAAATGCTTTCAAAGATAGTAACTAGGTGATTGAAGTTTCTGCTGAGCAAAATTCTAACTGGAGAGCATGATTGATGACTCTTGGCTATGGATGTGTCCCATTGGAGGATATGAATTATGATACATCTAGAGGTTTGGGGGAAAACCAGGGTCAAGGGTGACAATGAATGATGGGTCTCAGAATGGGCTACACCTAGGCAGTGCCGGACATGTTAACTCCTAATAAATCTTCTTTAAGTTTTGGAAGTTTGGCTCAAGACTCATGATTTAAATGGGGGGAACTGCCGGAATCCTGACATCAGGGAGTCCTCGAATTGCCACGGTTCATTTAGCTGCCATTCCAAGTTAGGACCTCACTGGAAAAAAAGCAACTCAGGACCTCTGCAGCCTCCCCAAGGGTCACAGGATCCAAATTCAGATGCTTGGCAACTGGTTCCTTATTTAAGACGGTCGCAGTGTCTTGGAGGGGGGGACACAGGACCTCCTGACACGCAGTTGGCGAGGGGAAGGCACATTCCACTTAACAACTGGCTTCCTAACTGATCACTGCAGTGACTCACTTAACAACCAAGGCCAAACAGCAAGTTTGGGAGCGAAACAAAAAGATTGCACTAGCTACATCTTTTCTGACCCAAAACATTGTTCCAAGGAAACACCCAACGGAGGTAACAGCAAAACCTTTTAATGATTCTTTACGAATTCCATTCCTTCCCGGTTAAAAGGCGGTTTCAAACTAATTGTCTCTGATAAGAATGAGTCTTGCCAAGGTGGTGCAAGGCTGCCAAGAACACTAGATAAAGTTGCTAAGAAATATTTCAAACACAAAGTCTCCAAACACAAACTAAGAGAGCCCAAATGTCCACCAGGCTTGAGTGCAAAAACTTCTTTGCTTCCTGAAAGGAACTGCGGTTTCTCAGCTGACTTTTATCCCTTAAGGGAAGGGCCATCACCTTGCAGCCTTACTCCCAAGTTGTCCATGCTACTGCAGCTGCTCTTTCCTTCGAGCAGCCCTGCACGCATGCACACTGGACACAGGCTCCTTGGGGTCTTCTTCCTCATTGCTGCCAGCCTCCATAACCTCTGAAGGCAACACTCCACTCCCTGATGGTCCTGGCCCCATCCCTGCATCACGCACAGGCCCCTCATCTGAGTCCTCGCTCTCCAGGACCTCAGCCATCCGCACCTGCTGCCGGCGAACCACACCAAGATTGTACAAGGAAAACTTGTACAAGATGTTCTATAGGCAGCATCTCCCGCCAGCTGGGTTAGCCCAAATGTATGGAAACTAATCACCTAACTGTTGGAAGTGCTTGAAAGAATGGGGCACATACTATCATGTATGGTGGCCCTGTAAAAAAAGCTCAGGAATTCTGATGCAAAATTTGGACATGGTTAGAGGGAATGACAGGGCTTAATATTTGTTACAAACCAGAGATGTTCTTATTGGGAATAAAGAAAGAGAAATTTAGCAAAGCCGATACTTATTTAATTATACATCTAATCACAGCAGCAAGAATGATATTCGCCCAAAATTGGAAAGCAAGTGAAATCCCTAGTGAGGGTGTTACGATTGATAAGATATTACAATGCCCTGAAATGGATAGGCTGACATTAGAATTGAAGGGCCAAGATGACAATCAGAATACCACAAAATATGGAATAAACTTTACTTCTAGAGGGACATGAAAAGGAGTTCATAAAATTGAAATAAGAACCTAAGGTGAAATAGGGAAGAGGTGAAGGACCTCAAAATTGAGGAATAATGAGAAAGATTTAAAAAAAAACTATGAAATTTAAATGTATGAATGTTATACATATACATATAAATATACATATACATATACATATACATATACATATACATATACATATACATATACATATACATGTGTTCTGTTTAGCTTCCTTTGGGTATTATCCCACGTCATTGTAGTTCTGTTAAAGTTGTAGCAACGTTTCAGCAGAATCTCATCTGCCATCCTCAGGCTTCTGTATAGAAGCCTGAGGATGGCAGATGAGATTCTGCTGAA
>BLBF01000057.1:8357689-8383677 GCA_015471245.1 Laticauda colubrina
CTTCCTTCCTTCCTTCCTTCCTTCCTTCCTTCCTTCCTTCCTTCCTTGTGATTAGATATTGTATTGTAAGCTAACTCTGCCCAATGCCAGCAGTTCAATTCTGACTGACTGGCTCAAGGTTGATTCAGCCTCTCGTCCTTCCGAGGGGCGTAAAATGAGGATCAAGATTATTGGTCTGCTTGGAGAGGACTGTAAAGCCCTATGAAGCACTCTATTCCTTCCTTCCTTCCTTCCTTCCTTCCTTCCTTCCTTCCTTCCTTCCTTCCTTCCTTCCTTCCTTCCTTCCTTCCCTCCCTCCCAGTGGTTAGAATGCAGTATTGAAAGCTAACTCTGCTCCATTGCCAGCAATTTGATCTTGACTGGCTCAAGGTTGACTCAGCCTTCCATCCAAGTCTAAGTGCTATTGCTATTGCTATTGCTATTACGGACTTGGAACTGGTTAATAGCCCCCTCTGGATTAAACTACTGTATCAGAAATCTATTTGACCTTCTATGAGGGAGATCGCCAGAAGTTTTAGATTCTACAGAGGTCCTTCTCCTGCTTCTGGGGGGCAAATCCTCCTCCATATCTCACCTTGCCCTTCTCGTGGCTGACTGCCAGGTGTTGGCGCCGTCCGTGAGGCGAGGAAAGCACGCACATGGCCACCCGCCGCAGGACGTGGGCACTGATCAGCTGCCGGATTGTCTGGCCTTGGTCCCCACTGTAGTTCATCCGGACATTCTCAAAGGCGCCTTCCTGGGAGCCCAGAGTCGGCACCTGGAGGGCAGGGCAAAGCAGGAAAGGGACACAGCCTGGAATATTAACCTGGAATCTTATGGGACAATATTAGCCTGGAACATTGACTTCTGAAGGATGCCACTGCCAGGATCTGAGTTGAGACGAGAGGTCTGGCTCTGAAGGACGGCATGAAGGGGGGAAACAAGGTCACAGGTGACTGTAAATGATGTATGCCAGAGTTGGCTTGCTGTCAGGATTCCAGCAATCGCCCTAATTAAATCATGATTCTCGAGCCAAACTTCAAAAACCTTCAAAGGATTCATTAAAGGTGACATACTGGCCCTGCCCTATATGAAGCCAACTCTGGCCTATGTCATCAGTCCTCTGTGACCCTGTTTCCCCCCCTCCCACCTGGGTGTGTCATAAACCAGATTCTCCAGTTGAGCACCTTCACGGGCTGGGTGTCATTAATCATGTTCTCCAATTAAACATATTCCCGGGCAAAAGCTCTGGTAGTTTAGTTACAATCTTTTAAAGATAAGAGTTGGAATGTACTTCCACTTCCAAACTGCTGCTCTGCTCTTCCAGATTTCTTTCCTCTCCCCCCCTTTTTTTCTTATGGCAACTACTAAAACAGGCATAGGAATGTTTTATGAGTTGAGAGGGGGCTTTTCTGGAAGCTGCCCCTTTGGAACTGACCCCCCACTCTCCCAACCTGTGCTGGGGTCTTGCTGCCCTCCTCACCATCAGCTGGTCAGTCATTTCAACTGTCTTGTCCATAGTGTGCAGCTGGTTGAGCGCCTGCTGAGCGCGGCTGCTACTGCCCATCGCTGAGGCTTGCTGGAAGTTAATCTGGATGGCCTCCATCAGGAAGTTGAGCAGGTCGAGGACCAAAGAGGCGAAGGAGAAGTTGGCCTTGGGAGAGGCAAGGAGAGGGAGGGGCTGAGAAGCCTTCCCCTCACTAGGGAGAGGTCCCTGGCGCCCCGATTGCCTCCCTCACCCGCATGACGCCAAACCTGGGCCTGCAGCTGCTCCCGACATCCTTCCACGTTCCTGCAGAGGTTGCTCTTCTTGGGCTTGTCTTCGTCACCCCCTCGGCCATCGCTGGCAGAGGACTTGGTTTTGTCGGTGGGCGATGTGCTGGAATGGCGGACACTCTCTGAGACACGAGGCTCGCTTTGGAAGGCCGACTCCTTCATGGTGGAGCTCATGCCACTGCTGGGGGTCCTCTTCACCAGGGCCTAAAAAGTAAATGTAAAGGTTCCCCTTGTACATCCGTGCTAGTAGTTTCTGGCTCTAGGGGGCGGTGCTACAAAGCTGAAGAGCCAGCATTGTCCAAAGACGTCTCCATGGTCATGTGGCCAGCAGGACTAAACACCGACCAAAGGGGTCCCTTTTTTTCTTTTTCTTTTTTTCCCAATAATTTGTATTGTTCTTTTTCACCTTTTACACATCTTAACTTTAATATTAACAGTACTGTGCCATCATTATTATAGAAACCAATCTCATATAAATACATTTATATACATTTATATACATTCATGTACATTTATTAGAAATAATTTTCTAATCTCCATTATCCTTCTTTCTATTGTTCAACCATTTATACAAATTGTCCAAATTTTATAATGCTCCGACTCTTCTTTATCTTTTAACATCAGTTTATCCATTTCAGCACAATATAAATTTTTTTGAATTACTAATTCCTCTGAGGGTGTATTATTTTGTTTCCAGCATTGTGTGAATGCTATCCTTGTTGCTGTCATTTTATGTAGTAAAATATATTTAATCTTTTTCCTATATTTCCCTTTAATTATTCCCAACAAGAACTCCAGTTTAAACTCTTATCTGATCTTCCACTATTTCTTGTATCCAACTTGATCCTTATTTTTCTACTTGCATTTTTTTTACATGCTTTCGAACTGCTAGCTTGGCCGAAACTGAGACAAGGGATGGAAGCTCACTCTGTTACGTGGCACTAGAGACTCAAACTGCTGAACTGCCGACCTTTCGTTCGACAAGCTCAGCGTCTTAGCCACTGAGCCACCACGTCCCTAGGGCCTGGAGGGGGCAAAACACCATGCAGGGACCTCAGCTGTTTGGCAGGAAGCGGGATAACCCCAACTGGCCTTGTCCAGAGCTTCTGTCCCACTCACCCCCTTATCATCAGGATTTCAGACCTAGAACCTACCAGGCAGCTGCCATCTTCCTTGGCTCCGCAGTCACAAAAGAACGATCCATATTTCGCGTATGAAATCTCGTGGTCCTTGTGGCAAACCTTGGCACAGACAGTGCACACACCAACACCGTCAACCATTTTACAGGTGTGGCAGTGATACCTGCCAAGGTAGGAACAGAGAGCAGGCGAGGATGGAGGGGGGAGGGAAATGATAAATGAGTGCTTTGTGATAAAGCAGACAAAAAGACACACCTGGGTCGGTTAGACCAGCAGCCCCCATCATTTTTGGGGCATCAGGGACCAGTTTTTCCACTGATGGAGGGAAATATTTCCGCCGGCAGGAGGGAGGGAGCGTGGTTTGGCATGCAGCCAGCATCCTATGGACGGGGCTTGGCTTGTTTGTGCGGGCTGGTTTCTGGCATGCCGTGGACCGCAAGGTTGGGAACCCCTGGTTTAGGCAGCAGGGGAAGCTCACCAGTGCTGGTTCATGAATTCCTTCTGCGTGATGGTAAAGGTACAAAGTTTGTTGCAGAGAGAGTCTTCGTCCTGTATTGTGCACAGAAGGAAACAGCGTTCGTAAGCCCAGGATGGTTTCCTTCAACACCTACTACTCACAACAGGTACACTTTCTGCTGTTAAATGAGACATTTGTTAGTGAGTTTGCCCCATTTTATGACCTTTCTTGCCACCGTTGCTAAATGAATCCCTGCAGTTAAGTCAGCAATAAATATAGTGAATGCTAGAAATGCAGAAGAGGAGACCTTTTATCACTTACGGTGGACATGGGACAAAGCAAAGAAATATTGGAGTAGGATGCATATCCTAATGCAGAAGATTGTCAAAGTGATTAATAAAGATAAAAACCAGAAGCTTTTTTTTTCTTGGGTTTAATGGAAAAAGACTTGGAAAAAATGTTTGGAACTTTGAAGCTATATATGTTGAGGGCAGCAAGATTACTTTATGCCCAAAAATGGAAGGACGCTTTGATTCCCAAAATGGTCAAATGGCTGCAAAAGTTGATGGAGTTGGCAGAGATGGCTAAACTGATGGCTTTGAAGAAAAGGACAGAATTTATTTTTACTGCTGATTGGAAACCACTGCTGGAGGTGAGGATGGGGGGGGAATGAAACTTTGATTTTGGGTTTTAAACGATGAGATAGATTTGTTATTATAAAAATGGCTGGTTTATATAACTATATAAAAATAAAAAGTTGAGCTTTGATGTTATTCTCTTATTCTACTGCACCAAACGGAAAGGAAGCCAATGCCCTTTCTTTCTTTTTTCTGCACTCTCCTCTATCTTTCCTGCTATTTTCTTTGGCATTTTTGTATTCTATATTATTAAATAATAAAAGATACTTAATGGTCCAGCTTGCTGGGTTTTCTGTCCCGCTTACCGAGTCTTCAGCCTGCGAGTCTTCCTCCTCCACAGCCAGTTCCTCTACCCAGTCAGAGTCCACTTCGATGGCCCGCTCTTCTCCGTCAACCGAGAGGTGACAGGTGCCCTGGCTGTTGCTCTGGCTCAGGGCGTTGGTGACGTCAGCCAGGTAGGAGACGATGTGGCAGGTGCACTCCAGGATGGTCACGTGCTGCAAGAAAGGGAAGGGACTTTACCTGCCTTTCCTAACAAACGCAGAAAGACTAGCAGGCAGGCAAGGGGAGTTTAGGTTAAGTCCCTGATTTAGGATTACAATCATCTTCTTTTAACGATCCCATAACCCTTTGCAGGGTGGAGTCTTGGGCAACTGAATGGAGCCAAGTGGCCAGATTCCCTTCCTGTCGCCAATGTGGAGTTTTGTTCAGCAGATAATATTCTGATTGTGCTCAGAGAGAAAAATACCTGCCTCTACTTAGGATCGAACTCCCAGCCTCTTGACTCTGAGGCAAAGCTCCACCTCTAGGCCACCGCACCACTCACAATGGACCCCCAAATTTGAGTGGCAACTGAATGGAGTTGTTTACTGGTCGGATGCCCTTCCTGTCATCAGAGTGGAGTTTTGTTCAGCAGATAATATTCTCACTGTGCCCAGAGAGAAAAATATCTGCCTCTACCTAGGATCGAACTCACAGCCTCTTGATTATGAGGTGAGAGCTCCACCTCTCGGCCACCGCAACCACTCGACTTAGGACCAAATTTCTGCTGTAAAGCGAGACAGTAGTTAAGTGAGTTTTGCCCCCATTTTATGGACTCTATTGTCACAGTTGTTAAGTGAATCACTGCAGTTAAGTCAGCAACCTGTTTGTTAAATGAATCCGGCTTCCCCACTGACTTTGCTTGTCAGAAGTCAAAAGGAGATCACGTGACCCTGGGACTCGTCATAAATACGAGTCAAGTTGTCCAGGGTCTGAATTTTGATCCCATGGCTGCGGGGATGTGGCATGTTTTTTGCCTAAGTGTGAAGAACAGTCCTGAGTTACTTTTTCAGTGGCGTTGTAACGTTCGAACTGTCACTAAATGAATGGTTGTTAAGTTGAGGACTACCTGTAAATCTTGCCTGAGGACAGACTGAAAGCCAAGCCCATCCTTTGAAAAAGAAACCAGACTGGGTGATACAAAGATCTGTGATGACCCAGGGTGGGATACAAAACAGGTGAAGCCCCTTTTATTCCTTCACTTTGCTTCAAAGCTTCAAATATCCTTGACTAGAGACAAAAAACTCCCCTACAAGCAGTTACAAGAAGGAGGAAATGCCATTTAAACTAAAAATGCCTATAAATTATACAGAATAAAAACAACACAAACCACACGAAAGCAATTAAGGGAACCAGGCAAGATAAGGGCTTGAAGACGTCCACAAATATGGGAACACACACTGGGAAGGACGCCAAACTCAGAGAGGAACGACAGACTAGAGATATTCCCACGCTTTGTTTCCAGCACTGGCTCATGTGCAGTCGGTCCTTTTAACCAGTTTTCACAGCTGCAGCCCATGAAGAGGATCAAGGCCCTTTCCTCCCCCGTAGACTACACCATTCACATCTCTCCCTTATCCTCTCCTCTCTGCGTGTCCTAGGATGAAGAGGGGATGGGCCTGGTTCTTTATCTGACTGCCCAACTGGCCTCTGCCCTTCCCCAGCCTCCTCCACAACCTCCAGAGCCACACTCCCACTCCCTGTCACCTCTTCTCCCTCTTCCTCGGAGCCAGTCTCCAACAGGGGCATGACAAGATCACTTGCCAAGATGTTGCATTCTAGAGCAGAAATGGCCAACTTGTGGTCCATGGACCACTGGTGGTCCATGAGAAAATTGAGGTGGTCTGCAGCACACCCATGTCTGCAACAATACCGGTGGCGGATGGACTGATGCTCGTGGGGAGGGAGGGTGGTGCGTAGGAGATTGCAGCATCGGAGCCCTTTCCCGGGTGTTCCCTGGCCTGCGAGGGGATGGGGGTGGGAAGGAAAGGAACCTCTGAACTGATGTTGTGTGCTGCCTATGCGCATCGAGGAGGCCGAGTGGCTGCCAGCGATGTCCTCAGGTGAAGGTGTTGCAAAGGGGAGATTCGAACCCTCCACTCCAGGAACCGCAAAGCACTTGCCGCCCCTCGGGCAGCTGCTGAGCGCTTCCTCCTTGCTAGAAGCACTCACATGCCCAGTGGAGAGGAGGTGGTTTGGCGGCTGCCAGCAGGGGACGCAGGAGGCAACACCAATTCAGAGGTTCCTTTCCCCCCCACCCCCTCGCAGGCCAAGGAACACCCAGGAAGGACTCCGATGCTGCGATCTCCTGTGTGCATCAGTCCATCTGCCGCCGGTATCACCCGTTGCCCCACCTCCCTGCCAGCCACCTGGTCTTCAGCACATGGCTCATCGGCCTCCAGACATCAGTTTCTCACCACCGAGCACCAGTTCAGAAGTTCCTTTCCCACCCCCCCACCCCCACAGACGGGGGGGGGGGGGAGAGAAAGAGATATGAGAGAGAGAGAGAGAGATTTAAGATTATGAGTTTGGTGGACCCTGAGGTCCAAAAGGTTGGCGACCCCTGGTCTAGAGGAGCCTTACCTTGCCGTGCATAACGCTGGCGTTCATTTTCTCAATCACGTTCTTCTGAGACAAATATTTCTTGCTGAGAAAGGAGAGGAAAGAAGCTTGAAGGAGAAACGAGGCTCCATCCCACATCCGAAGCCCCAGGACCTGAAGTGGGACTTTCCCCAAGCAACTGTCCCTTCTGAGGAGCTGGAGCACCACAAGACCCCTCCTCTCCCTTGGGCAGAGTTCCCAGCTGGAAGAAAGCCCCCCCCCCCCCATCCAGCTGCTTCCCCTCACTCAAGTAACTTCAGTAGGGCAGCCACATTCTGGTCAGCTGCTCTCCTGGCATCTCTTACCATCTCCCCAGCCAGTCCAGCGCTGCACTGTGCAGCTGGAGGTGACCGGCGCCTTGTCCGGCCCCGGCCAGGGTCGCCATGACCACCATAAGCTCCGGGAAGCCAGTCCCATCTCCATTTGCCAGCATCTCAGTAGCCATGGGAATGAGGGTGCTCAGGAGGACGGTGCAGGCTCCCTCGCCAACTTGGCTGGAGTGGGGAAAAGGAGGTAAGACACTTCATTGAGCAGCCAAAGGGGCACATTTTAACGGTGGCATCCCAACTAAGCAAGGGTGGGCTCTGCAGTCCCAACTGTTCTGGCCCATTCCCCCAAACACCACAAACCCTCTGAAGCAAACTCAAAGATTCCTTTAATTAGGAGTGCCAGCAAAAAAAGTTTTTCTCTCACCGCAGGCTAATAAATATGTCCAGCAGGGAGATGAGCAGTTGTCTACCACAATCTATTCATCTCCGCCCCCTGCCCTTTATCCCCAGAGCTAGGGTGGAGCTTCACTAGCAGCAGCGGCTCTTCTGTCCCAAGGACCGGCCCATAGATTTCCACTGCTCTCCTCTCTCCTGCCTTCTGCGCATCTGTGCATCAGGCACGGGACTCAGCTGTTCTTCCTCTTCCTCATCAGCCTCCTCCAGACCTGGGGGCTGTTGACTCTTCATCTGAGGGCTGATGGACAGCCTAAGCTCTGCCTCTGTCTCTCTCTCTCTCTCTGCCAGCTCCTTTCCTCTTCCCCCTCAGAGCTCTCAGGTTGCCCTGATGCTGACCCTGACTGCCACGTTTCCTCCTCCTCCGATTCGGCTGCTGGAGGGGCAAGCGGCCGACAGGCCACAACACCATCCCCCTTGCAATATCAGGGGTTTTCAATTCAATGTCCAGAATGTGAAGGATATGTTTATTTTCAAAGTCATAATGTACACTGAAGATGGCATTTAATTTCACTGTACGCGGTGCAATGACAATAAACAAAACAAAATGAAACAAAGCAAAACTAAACTAAACTAAACTAAACCAAACCAAACCAAACTTGGAGTTCCCAGAGAGCCTGGGCCCATTCACACCTGTTCTCCCGCACGATGTAGGTGGTCAGGAGTTGGAGCAGCTGCCTGTTCTCCTGCACCATCTCCAGCTGGTCAGACTCCTTTGGGGGAGAGGTGGTCATACGGGTCAGCCAGGCCTGGAGGCGGGCAGGCTCCACACACGCCAGCTGCGCCAAGGAGCCACACAAGCGCAGAAGGCTAGGGTTTGGGCTCTTCTCAGCTAAACAGGGGAGAGAGAGGGGACAAGAGTCAGACATTGCTAGAGAGTGGCTTCTGAGGCTGTCTCAAAGGCCAAGGTTCAGGAAAGACCAAATTCAGTGTATGTATTTTTTAAAAACCCACTCCTTGTATTTTTTTTTGGAGGGAGAAGATCATTTCCTACTTGGGCCCAAAGCTTGGCCATACAAAGGACAGTGCGTATCTGCCAGGGGCTGTTTATTTAGTCACTGACACCCTGTTACCCTGCCAGGGGGAACCCTTTATGCTAGGAATGTCAAACAAAAGGCCTGCGGGACGGATCTGGCCTGCAATGTGGTCAGATCCATCCCGCAGGGCTGTCCTAGAAAGTGTAAGGTGCCAGCCCACCTGGCTTCCGCCCAGTCTATCCAATGCAAAGAGGAACCACTGGGCCAGCATGGCATCCGCCCGGTCTACTCAATGCAAAGAGGAAACATGCCAGCAGTTTGGGGAGTGGCGTCAAGCTGGCCATGTCCACCCAGTTGGCCACACTCATCATGTCAGGGTCCCCCCCAGGTCAACCACAGCCCTGATGCTGCCCTCAATAAAATTGAGTTTGACACCCCTGCCTTATGGGTATCTAGCACTCACTTAGCTGGAAGAGCTTGGTGAAGAATTTCAGAACCCGGTTGCAGAACTTGGCCGAGAGGTTCTCGTTGGCAGTCGCCATCATGATCTGGACCAGCTCTCCACTGGATGGGAGGAAACACCCGGAGGCAAAGAAGACATGAGGAAGGGTTCTGGCCTTGCAATAGCCGCCTTCTCCAGCTACCTGCCCTGTCACTCATGAAGATGGAGGTTCAAAGACAAGATTTCCCCATTCCTGGGGTGCTCATCCCTTAAAAGACTTAGAATAACTTTATTGTCACTTTGAATGTACTCTGATGAGCATACATTAAAATGAAATTTCCTTGCCTACAGCTCTCAGAGGGTCACCACCTACAATATACACTACATAAACATGACTAAATCAACAAATAAATAAATATTATGCATATGCCCGCATTGCCACATATATTTTATGTCACAGAGAAACAATACAGTCTAGTTCAGATGCATAAAAATGAAGCTTACAACTTTGCCAGATGGATGGCTCAGGGAATAAAGCCATTACAGAATCGGGAAATCCTGCTGGAAATATTTTGGAACCTCCTCCCAGAGGGGAGCAACAAAAACAGATCCTGAAGTGGGTATGTGGGACCCAAGCTACTATTTCTTTTTTTAAAAAATTTAAAACCTTTCTTGAAAATTGAAACATTAAAATACAAATAAATCTAAAAAAAATAAGTTTGTACAATTCTCCATCATTCTTTGACAGTACTAAAAATCTACATACATTTTCATACATTTCTAATTAATCATATACATATACATATTTGTATCTTGTTCTGATCTATACATTTCATACTCCTACTATCTATCGATACCAGTTATCCCAAATTGAGTAATATTTTGAGTCTCCTTCATTGTTTAATTCTATAGTGAGTTTGTCCATTTCTGCAAGATCGAAAAATTTTTGTATCACTAATCAATTGGTTGGTATATAGTGGCCATTTTCCAAGATTGTGCGAGTGCAATTCTCACTGCTGTGAGTGATGTGTAAAATCAAATATTTAATCTTTTTAGGGTACTTTCCCTGAATAATTCCCAATAGAAACAATTCTGGTTTCAATTCTATTCAGCAATGTGCAATTTCAATTAACCACTTTGGTATTTTGATCCAGTATATTTTAATTTCCAGGCAAAGACACCATACGTGGAAAAAGGTATCTTGCACCTATTTACATATCCAGCAATTAGGGTTTAAATTTGGATACATTTTTGCAAGTCTTATCGGGGCTAAATGGCAACAATAAAACATCTTATATTGGTTTTCTTTCTATTTATTTTATTTATTTATTTGATTTGTCAATCACTAACAAGGTAATATATGCAGCAGATTTTGTTAACGTATAGTTTTTGTTCCACATTTTTCCTGTCTTTTAGCTCAATACTGTATCCTCAAGCTACTATAATTTCTAAACTGCCCCCAAAGTGGAGTAAATCCATTTAAAAGATACACTTATGCCATAGGTGTCCAAACTTGGTCACTTTAACACTTGTGGACTTCAACTCCCAGAATTCTATGCTGGCTGTGGGGTTCTGGGAATTGGAGTCCACAGATCTTAAAGTGGCCATGGTTGGGACACCCCTGCACTATATAAACACGGTGATTAAAAAAAAAAACCAATGCTGGGAACATTTCAGAAGCACTGATAAAGCAGGAAAAACAAGAACAGGCAGTTCTTGACTTAGAACAGTTCCTTTAGTGAACATTCGAAGTTACAATGATATTAAAAAAAATGACTTATGACCGTTTTTCACAGTTATGACTTTTGCACCATCCCCTTGGTCACATGATCAAAATTCAGATGCTTGGCCATTGATTCAGAGTTATGATGTGTCTCAAGATCATGTGACCTTCTAACCAGCAAAATTAAAGGGGGAAGTCAGATTCACTTTAACAACCGGGTGACTAACTTATCGACAGCAGTGATTCATGTAACAGTGGAGGTGAGAATGGTCATAAAACGGGGCAAAGCTCACTTATCAAAGGTCTCATCCTTAGCCACAGAAATGTTGGGGCTCACATTGTGGTCATAACCTCAAGGACTGCCTGCAACTCACCTTTCTGCAAAGAAATCCTCCATGGCTTTCCGGGCCTGGCTGCTCTCCAGCTGTTTCTCCAGATGTTGCAGACATTCCTCCAAGATGGCTTCATCGAGGCCACTAAGAGACAAAGGACAGAGCTGTTCTTGAGAAACATTTCTCCAGGAAGTCGAGAGTAAACCAAGAGCTGGAATAACCTTGATCTGAAGTCGCTTCAGGTGGGAAACTTTCTGGTTTTTCTCTGAGGAAATTTTGCTTCTCATCCAAGAAGCTTCATCCCTTCTTGGATGAGAAGTGAAACGTCTTCAAAGAAAAACCACAAAGTGCAGCGGCCTCTTGAAAAAAGCACCTTTGGGACAACTATGACCTGGAGGTACTGAGATGTCAACTAAAAAGTACTTCTTTGGTCATTTTAGTTGCCACCAGAAAAGGAGTGAGGGAAAGTAGTGCATTCCTGGAATGCTTCAGATAATTGCAAGGTAGCCAAAGCTGTTGGCATGCAAGATTATTACTGGAGAACATGATGGGTGACTCTTGGCTATGGGTGTGTTCCATTGGGGGAAAGACCAGGGTCGAGGGGGAAATTAATGATGTATCTTAGTGTCAGCTGCACCCAGGTAACACCGACATGGTCACTACTCATAAATCATTTTTTTTACTCTGTGGCAAGAGACTTATGATTTGAATGGGGGTGGATTTGTCAGAGCCCTGACGTGATAATCTCCAGACATTCAGGTGGATATTGCGGTCTGTTGGTCTCCGGCCCCTCCAGCAGATGAATCAGAGGAGGAGGAGGAGGCGTGGGAGTCGGGGTCATCATCAGGGCAACCTGGGAGCTCCAAAAGAAAATGGAGCTGGCAGAGAGAGAGAGAGAGAAAGAGAGAGAGAGGGAGGCAGAGCCTGGGCTGTCCATCAGCCCTCAGATGGAGAGTCAACAGCCCCCAGGTCTGGAGGAGGCTGATGAGGAAGAGAAGGAACAGCTGAGTCCAGTGCCTGACACGAGGATATGCAGAACGCAGAGGAGAGGAGAGCAGTACTATGGGCTGGTCCTTGGGATGGAAGAGCCACCGCTAACCAGAGTGGAGCCCTAGCTCTGGGGATAAAAAGGCAAGGGGAAGAGATGAATAGGCGTGGCAGACAATTTATTCATCTTCTGGCCGTCTGGACTTCTTAGCCTGCAAGATAAACTTTTTGCCGGGACTGCAGGCATTCCTAATAAAGGAATCTTTTGAATTCACATCAGAGGGTTTGTCATATTTGGGGAGCTGGGTCAGAACAATAGGAAAAAGCAAAGGTAGCTCACCTGTTTGGGTCAGAGTGGTTGGCCAGAATGTTGTAGCAGCCCATGATCAGCTTCTCGTAGACCCGCGAGAGGAACTCATCCGATTCTGCTGGGCCCAGGATCCTCTCCAGGGAATTGCTGCTCATCTCGGCCACACTCTCTGTGCTGGTCTCCAGCAGGAGAGGCAGCAGCGTGCGGATCACTTGGGGCGGGTTCAGGTCATCTGACCAACTGGAGCCAGAGAGGAGAGGCAAACATTTCCTGAGAGAAAGACTCTTGACAACATCACTTCCACCAGCACCATGTGAGCAAAGATTCCAGGGGGGAGTGGAGAAAGGGGCTGGCCAGGACTTACACCACAAGATCTCCAGTGAGCCTGACCAAGGAGAGGAGGGTGTGCTTCAACGAGGCCGCCAAGGGAAGGCTCTGACTGCACAGGGTGCCCAAGTGGGCGGCCTGAACGGCGCTGATGTAGCTCTCAGCCGGGATTGTGTCATTGGCAAAGGCATTGCGCTGTCAAGACAGACAGAGGCATCATGTCCCCTTTTTTCTTTTAATTTTTTTCATACATCTCAAGTGAGCAATGTGATTCCAGGTTACAATATACATATATAGTCATAGTTACATTTCCAACTTTCTTATCTAGTTTTGTATCAGATCATTATCTATTCCATTAATCTTTTAATAAATTTTCACTTCATATTTTCCATTCATTAATCCAGTAGCAAAAAACATTTTCATCTTAAAATGTATTTTCCACTCTTTATCCTCTATTCTTTTCATTTCCAGCTTACCACCTTTTATTTTACATATTTTCTTCTTTTACTTTCTCGAAGCCAATGTACAGCAAACAAAAAACAAAAATAAAATAAAACATCAATATAATCATTCTTAATTATTACCTTCCAATTAACAATTATTTACTATTTTATATGCATGTGTTTCTTTTTTTCCCCATTCAGGATCCATATAGTATTTCCCCCCAATCTATAATGAATCTTACATTTCTTCCAGATATATTCATATAACCATTTCATATTTCCCCTTTGTTTCCATGAAGCCAAAAGTTGCCATGGAATTTCATTTAAGTTTCATTCATCTTTTTAAACATAATATAATCATCTCATTGCAAATACTTTACAATATAATCATTTATAATTTACGTTCTTGTTTTTCAAGTCTTTCCAGCTACCACCCAGCTGGAAAGAAGCTCCGAGACCGCTTCATCGAGAGGCTGGGACTCCCAGCAGCCTCCCAGAGAGCAGGAGAGAAAAGCACAAAAGACACCAATTCCCAGACAGAAACACATTTGAGCCACCGAATGACAGCAAGGCAGAAAAGAAGAAGCCAACTAGATGGTCCACCATGGGAGGGCATGACCAGCCCGGGAAGAGGAGGGAGAAAAAATAGACTAGGCCCACCTACCACTTCCTCCTGCACCCATCAGCGAAAGAGGGCTTTTTAAAAGGCAGACTCACCCAAGACCCAATGTTGGGGAACTCGTTGGTATGAATGCTGTTCCAGGTTTCGCACAGTGACTGGATGGCTGACGGCAAATTCTGGATCAGAACCGGCCCTGCCCAGCGAGAAAACAAAAGACCCACCAGTCAGAAAAGCTGGAGCTTGACCTGCTGCCAATTCCAGCCCCAATGGACACAAACACACCCCCAAGACAAAAAAGGGACACCAGCAGCTAGGAGACAAGAGAGGTTTGGCATGGCTTGCTCCTACCCTCCAGGATGTTGAAGAGGTTTAGTGCCACTCAACTGAGCACAATTGGGATCATTGATCCTGAGATCCTCCAAGGCAGAGGTCTCCAAACTTGGCAACTTTGAGACTTGTGGACTTCAACTCCCAGAATTCCTCAACCAGCCATGGGAGTTGAAATCCACAAGTGCCTGTTCTGACCCAAACCTTGTTCCAAACAGAGATAAAAGCAAAAACTTTTGTTTTGCTTCTCTGCGAATTCCGTGAATTCACCGCTGAAAGGTTATTAAAACTAATTGTCTCTGATAAGAACGAGCCTTGCCAAGGTTGTGCGAGGCTGCCAAGAACACTAGATAAAATTGCCAAGAAATATCTCAAACAAAAAGAGTCTCCAAACACCAACCAAGATATTCCGAATGTCCACAAGGCTTGAGTGCAAAAACTTCTTTGCTTCCTGCAAAGAACTCTGGTTTCTCAGCTGGCTTTTATCTCTTGAGGGAGGGGCCATTACCTTGCAGCCTTACTCCCAAGTCGCCCGTGCTGCTGCAGCTGCCCTTTCCTTCGAACAGTTCCTGCGCGCACGCGGACTGAGCACAGGCTCCTCGGGGACCTCTTCCTCACTGCTACCAGCCTCCACAATCTCCACTCCCTGATGGTCCTGGTCCCACCCCGCCTCACGTGCAGGCCCCTCATCTGAGTCCTCGCTTTCCGAGACCTCAGCTGTCCGCACCTGCTGCCGGCAAACCACAACAGTCTCAAAGTTGCCAAGTTTGGAGATCCCTGCTCCAAGGGATCTCGTTTCCTTTCCCCTCAAGAGCTGGGCCCGTGCCTGTCTTCCCAGAACCAAAGCCGGACTGCAAACCAAACCAACGGCCGGGCACCCAGGCTGCCAAACTCAAATCCAGCTAATCCGCTCAGCTGAAAGGCTTTCCCCCTGAGCAGCTAAAGCTAAGATATGCTGCCACTTCCCAGTTACAGGTGGGTCCCTGGTTTACGACCGCAACTGAACCCCCAAAATTTCTGTTGCTAAGCGAGGCAATTGTTAAGTGAGCTTCATCCCATTTTATGATCTGTCTTGCCACCCTTGTTTAGGGAATCACTGCAGTTGATGTAAGTTACGGTGTTTCCCCAAAAATAAGACCTGGCCTTTGTTTTCTTTGGGGCCCCAAAATAAGAACCAGATCTTATTTTCAGGGGATATCTTATCCCACTTACCTTTAGGACCACTGCAAGGCGAGGAAAGTCATAAAATGGGACAAAATCCACTTTTTTTTTAACCTAGCAGCATATATTTCAGGCTCAATTGTGGTGGTAAGTTGAGATCTACCTGTTGTTTATTCTAGCTTAATCCTTTTGCATCATGAAGAAGCAGCAGCATATGCAAATGTAATTAATACTACTTTTTTAAAATTAAAAACTGAACAACTTGAGCCAGAGAGTGACTTACCCAGAGTGTTGGATTTGCAGCGACTGGAGCCAATGGCCAGTACGGCCGCGTATCCTTGCAGCTTCTCTTCGGTGGGTTTGGTCTCAGCCGAGCTGTCCTCGCAAAGGCTCTGAAGCAGGTAAGATCTGCAGAGAGAGAGAGAGAAAGAGAGAGGGAGAGAGAGAGAGAGGGAGAAGCCGTTGGGACTCCACCACATCCTTCCAGGTAGAAGTCTGCCACAGCCAGGGTGAAGAGAGTCCCAGCTACCTGGTGAAGGTGGCGTAGGTATCGATCAGCTGCAAGGCAGCTGGCAGCAGGTTCTTGGTGATCTCTGAGGACTTGTGGGGGTCAGTTTCGGCAGCCAGCTTGGAGAAGTGCTCGTCCAGGGAGACCTGGACTTTGGAGATGGCCGCATCCAGGGTGTAGATGGACTGCAAGCTGGGGATCTCGTGCAGCTGGAGGATGGTGGTGCAGTCAATCCCGCAGAAAGAGGAGATCTTAGGAGGGAAGAAGGCAGGATTGTTCCCCTTGGGGCTAAGGTGGGATTTGATCCCTCGCTCTGTTCCAACTCAGTTCTTAGAGCAGGGTTTTCCCAACCTTGGCACCTTGAAGAGGGGTCAACTTCAACTCCCAGAATTCCCCAGCCAGCACAGCCACAGTCCAGCCCAGAATTAAATTGCTGGCAGTAACCAGTTTGCCTGCAATACCACATTTTAACCACTGGGAGGGAAGGAAAATAGCAATAGCCCTGAGACTTATATACCACTTCACAGTTGCTTTTACACCCATGTCCAAGCAGTTTAGAGAGTCAGCCTTTTGCCCCCAACAATCTGGGTCCTCAGTTTACTGACCACATAAGGATGGAAGGCTGAGTCAGCCTTGAGCTGATCAGAATTGAGCTGCTGGCAGTGGCCAGAGTTTGCCTGCAATACCACATTCTAACCACTGGGAGGGAGGAAAATAGCAACAGCACTTAGATTTATATACCACTTCACAGTTGCTTTTACAGCCCTCTCTAAGCGGTTTAGAGAGTCAGCCTCTTGCTCCCAACAATCTAGGTCCACATTTTACTGTCCTCAGAAAGACGTAAG
Organism: Laticauda colubrina; assembly: GCA_015471245.1. Classification (NCBI taxonomy): domain Eukaryota; kingdom Metazoa; phylum Chordata; class Lepidosauria; order Squamata; family Elapidae; genus Laticauda; species Laticauda colubrina. Next base: position 8,374,327 of record BLBF01000057.1, read on the forward strand.
GCTGAGTCAGGCTTGAGCCAGTCAGAATCAAACACTTGGAATGAGCAGTGAGTTAGTCCCACAGTCCTGCATTCTAACCACTGCACCACTATGGCTCTATTTAGATGAAGTCCTGCTTTTTCTACCCAAATTAAAAGGCATAATGTTATATTATCGGCAATGGCCGAGACCACCCTGTCAATAAAGAAACAAGGAGGCGGAAACGTTGTTATTCGAGTGTCTTATTATTCCACAACTCCTGGGGCCTGAACGCACCTGCCTGGCGAAATACTCCTCTGCGATCTCCACGTCGTACTTGACAGAGCTGCATTTGCCCGAAGTCACCTCGACCAGGGAAGAGGCATGCTCAGATTTCATCCCTTGTTTGATGAGGTGGTCCTAAGGGGGACGTCCCAAGGAAAAATAGATTTTTTAAAAAAAAAATTAAATCAGTGTTCACCAACTGGTAGGCCAGGGACCACTGGTGGTCTACAAGAAAATTTTGGTGGTCTGCAGAGAAATGTCCCCCCCAAAGCAATTAATCCAGGCTGCGTGGGAACACAAGGCTTGCATTGCGAACAACACGAAGTAGTGAGAGGAGAGGGGAAAGGGCGGGAGGGGGGACTTGTCCCACACACCTCGCCTGGCCACCAGGCTGCTTCTTTCAGCTTCTTACTTCTTCTGCTTTTGGCTGCACGCAAGGAAAACAGCAAAAGTCTTTCTTTCTCTCTGCCCCAAACTCCACCAGAAATGAGACTTTGGGACCCTGCAAGGCCTCCTGCTCTAAGAGGCTGCACCGGCGTGACAAGTCTCACAAAGACTCATTTATGGGGGAGTTTGGGGCAGAGAAAGAAAGACTTTGGCTGCTTCTGCTGCTTTCCTTGCATGAAGCTAAAAGTCTCTCTCTGTCTCTGTCTCCTTGAGAATGGAGCTGGAGACAGTATCATGCGATCCCAAAGAATGATCAATTGGTAAGAAAACAGGGTGGGAAATATTCCTGGAGACTTTTTTGGGGGGGGCGGGAGCTTCCCAAGGTCTCTGGTCCACGGGATTTAAAATGCTGAGTTTGGTGGTCCCTGAGGTCCAAAAGGCTGGCGACCTGATTTAAATGAAAAGAGAAGATGGGCCCAAAGAGAAGAAGAATGGTGGGATGCCAGGAACCACGTTCTGGTAAAACTTACTCTGGGAGTCCCACCTGGAGAAAAATCATTTCAACCCAGCCTTTCACTTGATTTACCAATATAGCCTTTTTACCACACCTGGACATACAGATAGTCCTCGATTTATGACGATTGAGCCCAGAATTTACATGTTGCCGAGGGAGAAATTTGTTAAGCAAGTCCTGCCCCACTTTTACAACTTTGCTCGCGGCGTTCGTTCAGCGAATTGCCGTGGTTGCTAAATTAGAAGCACGGTTGTGAAGTCAATCTGCCTTCCACGTTGGCTTGGCTCGTCAAGACAGTCGCAAAAGGAGACTACACTGTTGTAAATGTGGTGGAGAAGCACATCCAAAGCATGTAAATCTCGTGACCGTGGGGATGCTGCAATGGTCATAAGGGTGAAAAATGGTGCTGGGCCCCTTTTTATTAAAAGAACTGTTGTAAGTCAAAAACTACTGGTATTGTTCTGACCAAGGCTTGCTAAGACTGTAATTAAGCACACGCTTAGTCCAAATAGCTTGTTTTATTTCAACGCTGGGAATTATGTGCATTCCCAGCTGGTAATGAGTCCCAAACAATCCCTCGATATAAGCACCCACTTTTCTCTCCTTTGAATTGCTGCCAACAACTAAAGTGACAAATGAACTATAAAAAACCAACCGAGCGAATGACTTTACTTCCTGCAAAGGTTTCTTCATGTCTTCCTTTCCTTTATACCTTAGGGGAGGGCCAATCACCTCCCAGCCTTACAACTGAGTCGCCCCTTTTGTCTCAGCTGTTCTTGCCTTCTGGCAACTCTGTGCACATGCACGCTGGGAACAGGCTCCCTTTGCTCCTCTGCCTCACTGCTGACAGACTCTGGAGGCTCCAGAATCAGCACACAACTCCCAGATAGTCCTGGCCCCACCTCTGCATCCGATGCAGGATCCTTGTCCGAATCCTTCCCAAAGTCCCGGACTAGTCCCCACTGGCCGATTCCACTGCAGTTTGCATAGGCTGCCGGTGAACCAAAAGTATATTTGCGACCCACCCCACCCAGAGGAATGCTTACCTTGATCCAGTTGACGTAGGAGGGGATGTGGAGGCGGGATGACCAGCGCAGGGTGTGGAGGATGTCACATTCCCGCATCTCTGGGCTGTTCATGGCCAGCTGATTCATGTAGCTCTTGGACGGGGGAAGGAGGCCGAGGATCCGCCAGAGGATCAGGAAGTAGTACTGAAGCGCGCAGGCCTCCTGCTCGAGAGAGACAAAGCCAAGCCACCTGGTCTGCCAGTCCTTCCAACACTGGGGCCCCAAGGCCAGAGATGCTCCCCTGCCCCACAAGGAGGCCCCCAATGGAGTTGTTGTCCTTACCAAGGCCGTGACATTTTTGTTCTCCTTCCGGCGGAGGGTGTCAAACTGGGAGCCAGCAGCCAGCAGCGAAGCCAGGGCAGAGTAGAGCTCGTCGTATTTCATGGCCTTGGAGAACAAGACCTCGCACACCTGAAAGGAAAGCATCACCTCCTGAACTGCTCAGGAATTGTTCTTCCCCTTTGCTGACCCAGGTTCCATTCAACTCTGAACAAACCAGACTGTCCCCCCCTCTCTCTCTCCTCACTGGGAGGAGAAAAGGAAAGGCAGCTTGCCAGAGAAACACAGAGCTCTAGCTTGGGGTGGGGGTGGGGGCCTCTGGAAGCAGAGATCATCATCATCATCTTTTAACCATTCCATAATTCCTTCAGGGTGGAGTCTGGGCAATTGAATGGAACTAGCAGAGTGCTTTAATGACCGGATGCCTTTCCTGTCACCACGTGAAATTTTGTTCAGCAGATATATTCTCATTGTGCCCAGAGAGAGAAATATCTGCCTCTACCTAGGATCAAACCAACAGCCTCCTGATTGTGAGCCAAGAGCTCCACCTCTAGGCCACCGCACCACTCTCTCTGGAAGCAGAGATATCGTGGATTAAACCCTGGCAAGCACTGAACAACCTCAGTTTTCAAACCTAATGGAGCCCAAAATTCCCACTGTTCAGAAAGGTGGCTGTTGAGAGGTTGTTGTTCTTTTTGACCCCAGTTGTTAAGAGAATCACTGTGGTTGTTAAGTGAATTGTGTGGTTATTAAACAAATCCAGCTTCCCCTATTGACTTTGCTGGTTGAATGCTGGCTGGAAAGGTTACAAATTGTGATCAGGTGACCCTAGAAGGCTGGGACTATTATAAATACATGTCAGTTATCAAAGGCCCAAATTCTGGAGAAGGAGAAGGCAGAGGCATGAATTTGAGCGGCAGTCCAGAAAAATTTCCCAGCCTAGCGCATACTTGGTCCGAATTTGGCACCACAAGGGACTGCACACACCTCCCTAATCTGATCTTCCCACAGGAAACTCTAGAGCTGCGCCCCCCCAGCCTTTTGGGTGCCAGGGACCAGTTCCGTGGAGAGAAGTTTTTCCACAGAGCAGAGGAGGATGGCCGTGGTTTCACATGCTGTCTGCATCCCACGGATGGGATTGCACGGATCGGTTTCTGGCATGCCGTGGCCCGGTGCTGGTCCACAGACAGGGGTTTGGTGACTCCTGCTCTAGAGAGTTCAATCTGCTCTGCAATGGACCCACCAGCCTTTCCCCTGAAGAAGATCCTCAGTGTGAACCAGCCAGTGGTAGTATTCAATTTTTTTTACGACTGGTTCTGTGGGCATGGCTTGGTGGGCATGGCAGGGGAAGATTACTGCAAAATCCCCCTTCCCTCCCTGCCCCACGAATCTGCTTTCCAGCTCTGTTCTCCTGCATAGGGCAACCAAAGGAGACCCAGCTGATCAGCTGGGAGTCGATGGGAGGCAGAGAAGAGACAGGGTTGGCGGGGCCAGTCAGAGGTGGGATTGGCCGGTTTTCCAAACGACTCAAAATTTCCCGCTACTGGTTCTCCAGAACAGGCCAGAACCAGCTGAAGACCACCTCTGAAACTAGCCAACCTCCTTGCAGCCTTTCCAGGGACCAACCCTACCTCAAACCTTTCCCAGAGAATGCATGGTGTGTGTGTGTGTGTGTGCACGTGCGTGATCAGAAGAGAAGAAAGCGAGAGTTTTAAAGGAAGAGTCCTGTTACCGTGCTATCGAGGCGATTCAAGTCGTCTTCAGATGCTTCTGGGGAGAGGATGCAGTAGAAGCGCGGCTGGGGGGCAGTGTCTGAGAAAGAGGAAGCCATGTTATGAGGTTTTAAAATTTCCAAAAGGAATGTACATACATACACACATACACACACACACACACCTGCCCAGACTGCTCCTTCCTGGATACCTTGGGCTAAGAACTTCACCCTCCCAAAGTGCTAAGTGGGAGCTAAATTCTACACCTGAGTTCTCCAGGAGTCTCAAGGAAAGGAGAGCATACTAAGGGACCCAGTTGCCTATCTGTCCTTCTGGAGAGAGATCTTCTGGTGTTTCAGGGGCCTAATCCTAAGGTTTTCCCTTGGGGGCCCTTCCGTACCAGAGGGACAGTGCTTGGCCCAGTTTTCTTCCACTTCCTTGAAGCCATGATAAAGTGGGGAACAGGCCGGCCGGCTGCCCTCCTGGCTCGCACTGGCCCAAATGATGGGAGGAGTTAAGAGGTTATACTGGACCTAGAGAACATAAAGAGGCGACAGAAAGTAAAATATGGGGCACCAGGGTAATGCCAAAAGAATCTGCTTCTGCTATGAGGGTCAAAAGAAAAAAGAAAAAAGAAAACTTGGCTTTTCTAAACTGACTGTGGTTTATCTGAACAGTTCCTTGTCCAAAAAGAGGAGGGGGGAGAAAGAGAAAGAGTGAAAGAGAAGGAGTAAGAAAAAGAGAAAGAGAATGAGAGAGAGGGAGAGAGGAAGAGAAAGAAACGAAGAGGAAGAGAGAGGAAGAGAAAGAGAGAGGGGGAAGGAGGGAGGGGGAGTGAATGACAGAGAGAGAAAGAGAAAAGGAGGGAAAGAAAGAGAAAGAGAAAGAGAGTAAGAAAAAGAGAAAGAGAGGGAGAGAGGGAGAGAGGAAGAGAGAGGGAAAGAGAAAGAAAAAGAAAAAGAGAACGAGAGAGGGAGGGAGGGAGAGAGAGAAAAGCAAGGAAGTTGTAACATTGGCTCACTTTGGGATCTGTTTTCTTCATAGGATTTGGGTCTGAAAAGAGGGAGGCACAGCCGAGCATAAAAGCAAAGCAGGGACAAGCCAATAAACCGTATTTTTCAGTCTGATCTTCAGGGCCTGTGGGGATTATTTCATTGCTCAAGACATCTCTAGGTACCTCAGAGGGCATTCAAAGGATGGACTGACCACCCCCCCCAAAAATAAAATCTTGATTGACAAGGCAATGCATGAGTCAGGCATCTCTCCTTCCTCTCCTGTCTTTGCAACCCACCTGCTCAAATAAATACACGGGGGGCTTTGAGTATTGGTGAAGCAGGTAGTCAAAGACCAAGAGAAGGCGGGCTAGCAGGAGAGGGACGCATCGGAGCTGAGAGTCCAAGTTGGCTGCAACATCCAGGATGGTCTGGACACAGAGGGTCAGGATGGTCCGCTGGCCTTTTTCGGAGAAGCTGTGGAATATGAGCAGCAGGAGCTGGAGGTGCTCCACGTTGAGGTCCTCTGAGTCACTGGGGAGAATCCCCTGCAGGGCGTTTTGCTTCAAAGTGCTCACAAACCTGGCAGGGAGGGAAGGAGGGAGAGAGATTCAGGAAGGGAGGGAGGGAGGGAAGGAAGGAGGAAGGAAGGGGAGAGGGGGAGAAAGGAAGAAATGAGAAGCAGTAGGGAGGGAAGAGACAGAGAAATTCAGGAAGGGAGGGAGGGAGAAAGGAAAGAAGGAGCGAAGGGGAGAGGGAGGAAGGAATGAAAAGGAAGGAAAAGAAGGAAGGGGAGAGAGAAAGGAAGGAAGGAATGAGAAGAAGGGAGGAGGGAGGGAAGAAGGGAGGAATGAGGGGGAGGGAGGGAGGGAGGGAGGAAAAGAAGGAAGGAAACATTCAGTAAAAGCCAGCCCTTGCACCTTCTTGTTATCTGGGCAATGGGGATACCATTTTACATGTAACAGTGCAACAATTATACATTGCCACTGGACTGAAAACCTGAGTTTGGTGCGCCCAGCCAAAGCTGTGACTCCAGCGCCTCCCCAGGACTTTCTCCTACCTCTCCCACACATTCAGACACTCTGGGACATCCGGGTCCATCTGGGTGCTGGCTTTATGCTGCCAGATGAGGAGGAAACGGGAGAGCACCGACAAGCTCTGGGGGTGGATGTAGAGAGGCCATGGCCCTTCGGAGAAAGGAGACACCCCCAGCTGCTGCAGGAGAATGTTCTGGCAAAAGACAACCATCGCGTGTGTTGAAAGACTGAAGGGGAGCAGCTCTGTCAGTTGCAAGCGATATACTTCTTTCTTTTTTAAAAAAGGGGCAGCCTCCTATAACTCTTTGAACCCTTATTTAACTACAATCATCATCATCATCATCACTCTTGCAGGGTGGAGTCTGGGCAACTGAATGGAGCTAGCAGCGTTTTTTAATGGCCAGATGCCCTTCCTGTCTCCAATGCAGAGTTTTGTTCAGCAGATTTTTTTTCTCATCGTGCCCAGAGAAATATCTGCCTCTACCTAGGATCAAACTCACAGCCTCCTGATTGTGAGGCGAGAGCTCCACCTCTAGGCCACCGCACCACACCTTGTTTTAACTACAAGGGAGAACACTGAAATGGGTTGAAATGAGGGGTTCTTGGTGCCCTCTGAGCTTGGTTTGTTTCCTTGCAGACGTTTCATGACTCAACTAGGTAACATCATCAGCGTTAAGAAAAAATGCAATTTGCTATTTATGTATTATCTTTTCTAGCACCGATGCCTGGTTTGGGTCATGAAATGTCTGCCAGAAAACCACCAACTTCAGAGGGCACCGAGGACCCCACAGTCCTCCTCCTCCACTCCTTCTCCCCATCCTCCTCTGTGCAAACCCCACTTCCTTCTCACACTGATGATGTTACCTAGTTTGGGTCATGAAACGTCAGCCAGGAAACTACCGACAGTACCAGGGGCCCCTGGTTTAACTACACAGACTTAACACTGGATTGCTGGCCCAGTTTAAATACAGGGAAATGCCCAAACACACCTGCCTTTGAACACAGGCACAGAGAAGCTTCTTCTCGAAATGAGAACGTGATGGAGATTTCCTCATTATTATTCCTAACAATTTGCAGTTTAACCAGCAGCTCCTCCCTGGCCAGAAAGCCAGACTCACCTGCAAGGTTGGAGACTGGAGGTCAGAGGTCACCAAGGAGTGGTTGAAATGGTACAGCGCAGCCGCAAACTCTTCCTCTTCGGAGGTCCCTGCAGGAGCACGCGGTCACCAGGTGAGGCCAGAGCCTCCTGACCCACCCCCACCCCCACCCCAAGAAGTCCAGGGCAGGGCAGGATCTTTCCACGTGTCCCTTCTGGAGCAAGAAGGAAGCCCGGTGACCCAATCTCTTCCTCCTGAGGGAGGCTACCTCCCCCCCCCACCACTGGCCTCTAGTTCAACCTCCAGGACTTTAGTTTTCCATCCAGTTCACAACTGCCAAACTCTGGGAGGTGGAAACTGCCTTAGATTCCTCAGCCATTGAGCTGTCATTTATGACCTACTCCGAAAGTAACTCCTAGCTTGATTTTTACATGTATGCCCTTATAAGCCCTACCCCCCAAAATAAGCCCTAATTAAGATCCCACCCACTCTGGAGTGCATGAGTAAAAATTAAGCTAGGGTGGGGATGGGGGGGGTGGAGTTCCCCCCTTACTTTCTTTGGACAGTTAATGTAGCCATAACACCTGCCTTTACAGGCCCGTTTCTTCTGCAGCCGGCAAGGCTGGCAAGGCTTTCCTGAAGGCCTCTGTAGCTGATAACAAAGCTCAGGATCGATCCAGAGCTCTGTTATCGGCTGCAGAGGCCTTCAGGAAAGCCTTGCCAGCCTTGCCGGCTGCAGAAGAAGTTCCTGAAGGCAGTGAAAAGGAGGGCAACGCGTGCAAGTGAGATGAGTCAGTGGATGACATCCTCCCTGAAAATAAGACCTGGTGCCTTTTTTCGATAGCCCCCCCAAAATATAAGACAGGGTCTTATTTTCAGGGAAACACAGCAGGAGATCTAGGCTGGAGAGCCAGAATGGGGGCCACAGAGATGGGCTTGCTGAAAGAGCTTGACTTGCCCTAAGTGGATTTTCCCCAGAGTTACTCAGTCCCCACACCTCTGAGGGCTCAATCTGCAGGCTGGGGGCCAGGGAGACCCCTATTGTGGTTTGCCGGCAGCCTGTGCAGATGGCAGTGGAATCGGACAGTGGGGAAGAACGGGGACCAGCCTGGGAGTCTGGGGAGGATTCGGACAAGGTCCTGTGCCAGAGGACCTTGCAGAGATGGGACCAGAATCATCTGGGATTTGTGCGCTGCCTCCGGAGCCTTCAGAGTTAGGCAGCAGTGAGGCAGAGGAACAAGGGGAGCCTGTTCCCAGGGTGCATGTGTGCAGAGCTGCCAGATGGCAAGAGCAGCCAAGACAACAGGGGCGACTAGGGAGTAAGGCTTGGAGGTAATTGGCCCTCCCCTCAGGTATAAGGTAAGTGCAAAGGTAGAGAAACCTTTGCAGGACCAAAGTCGTTTGCTTTGTTCTGATTAAACCTTGAAGCTCTGTGTGGACTTTGTACTTCAGATGGCTTTTTACAGTTCATTTTGGCATTTTAGTTGGCAGCAATTCAAAGGAGAGAAAGGTGGGTGCTTATCTCGAGGGACTGTTTGGGACTCATTACGGGCTGGGAATGAACATAATTCCCAGCAGTGAAATAAAACAAGAGTTGTTTGGAATAAGCATGTACTTAATTACGGTCTCAGGAAGCCTTGGTCAGAACAACCCCTCCGGCCTTCCTGACCTTTAAGCCCATCCTTGTCCACTTCTTTGATGATGCTGGCCAGGGTGGCCATATGCTGCTCCGTCAGAGAGACGCTCAGGTAGTTGCGAATGAAATTGTTCTTCGAGTCCAGCATGGAGGAAGTGAGGAAGTTGAGGATGTTGGAGGCCAGATTTAAGAACTGAAAGAAACGAGAAAGCCAAAAGCCTCGATGAAAGGAAGGAAGGAAGGAAGGAAGGAAGGAGAGAGAAAGAAAAAAGAAAGAAAGAAAGAAAGAAAGAAAGAAAGAAAGAAAGAAAGAAAAAAGGAAAGAAAGAAAGAAAGAAAGAAAGAAAGAAAGAAAGAAAGAAAGAAAGAAAGAAAGAAAGAAAGAAA
>BLBF01000057.1:8391531-8440021 GCA_015471245.1 Laticauda colubrina
CCTGGCTTACTGGACTGCTGGCCCTGGTGTAGCTAACCTGGCTTACTGGATTGCTTGCAGCCAGAGGCTTCTGAAGGTGCATGTGCTCCAGGACTTGTAGTGAACGTGGGGACATTTGGGGGTAAAGTTGGAGCAATAAAGGGGAGTTAGGCCTATTCTGTGCGTTGTGTTGCTTTCATGCCATGCCCCGGGACATCTCATTGACACAAGATATTTTTTTTTTTGCTTCTTTTCTCTCTTACCTCCCCACCTGCACGGCGGGAACTGCTGATGGCTTGGCCGATCATGTCGTAGATTTCCAACTGTGGAGAGAGATGGGTTTGTTTGGTTTTTTTTAAAAAAAGGGTCTCGCGAAAGAGACTAAAGCCCAGCCGATGCCATCCCAACGGCCTCGAGAATTTTGCAGCTGCAAACTCCCCGTTTTCCTTGCAGGCCCTTCCCCCCATCCCATGCGTGGCCAACTCACACATTTTTGCACAATGATGGCGGCATCATTTTCATAGTCCTCTTCTTTGGAGCTTGTGGAGCCCGTGCGGACTTGCTGGGTGGTGCCCACATGTAGGATGGCCATGCAGGTGGCTACGCTCACCCCTGGGGGAGAGGAAGGATCCTGGGGTCAGCCAGAGCAACGGGGACCAACTCAAGGCGCTGACTCTCAACCTGTGATGGGGGACAATGAGCAAGAGGGCCTCCCCCCGCCTCATTTCAGCCTTTCAAGGTGGGTCAAATGAGGACCCAGATTGTTGGGGACAAGAGGCTGACTCTGTAAACCGCTTAGAGAGGGGCTGTAATGCACTGTAAAGTGGTATATAAGTCCAAAGGCTATTGCTATTTTCCTTCCTTCCCAATGATTAGAATGCGGTATTGCAGGCTAACTCTGCCCACCACCAGGAGTTCGATCCTGACTGGCTCAAAGTTGATTCAGCCTTCCATCCTTCCGAGGTGGATAAAACAAGGACCCAGATTGTTGGAGGGAGGGGAGTCAATAGGCTGAGTATAAACCACTTAGAAAGGGCTGTGAAGCAACGTAAAGTGGTATATGTCCAGGAGCTATTTCTTCCTTCCTTCCCTCTTTCCCCCTTCATTCCTTGTGGTTAGAATGCAGGATTGCAGGCTCACTCTGCCAACTGCCAGCAGTTCAAGCCTGACTGATTCAAGCCTGACTCATCCTTTCATTCTTTCGAGGTGGGTAAAATGAGGACCCACACTGTTTGATGGTGATAGGCTGACTCTTAGAGAGGGCTGTGAAGTGGTATATAAGCCTAAGTGCTATTGCTATTAAAAGCAAACTGACTTTGGGAGCTTTTTCTGTAAGCCCAGGTTCACGGAGATTAAAATCTCTTTCCCAAAGATCTCAGAATGGGAAACGGAGCATGGGAGAAACAGAGGGAAAAGAGGAGCTGAAAAAGAAGAAGATCGCTCTCTCCCTGCCCGGCTCTTTTACTGCAACAAACGAAGCTCCTTCTCTTCCTTCATGCGTAGCCTCCCCCAGGGGTTTTGGCAGGGCTCCAGATTCACCTGCGTAGAGGCAGCTGAGGGCCAGTACGGTCACGTCCTGTAGGCGGGCCGGTGTCAGAGGTTCCAGGACAGGGAGGGAGAGCGTGTCCAGGGCCATGGTGACATCAATCACCAGGGAATGGAACCTGTACAGGTGGGAGGGAAACGGAAGGTTGGTGTAATAAAAGTTGGCAAGGAAGGGAGGGAACAAAGAGATCGAGGTTGGCTCAGAACCTATGGGAGAAAAACCAGGATATACCGTATTTTTTTCCAAACCATAAGAAGCACCTAGGTTTAGAGGAGGAAAACAAGGGAGAAAAATAGGGGTTTTTGCCTCTGCACATCCCATTTTTGTCCTGTCCGGCGTCCAGAAGCACTCGACAGGCCAAAAATAGGCCCGTTTTTGGCCCCCGGAGGCCTCAGTTGGTCTCATGTTTGCCCTCCAGAAAACAAGACGCACAGAGGGTTTGGGAGGCCAAAAGTGGGCCCGTATTCGCTCTACCAGTGGTCACCAACTGGTGGTCTGTGGACCACTGATGATCTGTGAGAAAACTTTGGTGGCCCGCAGAAAAATTATTTGCATTTTTTAATACTGCATTCAAATCAGAGGTCCTCCAACTATGGGTGCTCCTGGGCCGGATAAGTGCAATGAACGTATGTGTTGTTGCAGAGTCTCCCCCTTCAGGGTCTTTTTGTGCGGGTCAGAGGGGGGCAGAAATTCCCATTTGGGGTCTGCTTCAGCCTCCTGGTGCGGGGCTTTGGGCGAAGGGTGGAGGGAAGGGCCGCTGGTGGCGAAAAGCCAGAGGGCCTCGTTCCAGTGGGATTGCATCGTGGCCTAGAACTGGCTGAGCATCTCAGCCTGCTGAGCCTCCAGGCGCCGGTACCTGGCCTTGCACTCCCACAGGTCTTCCCTCTGCTTGGAAAGCCTGTGCTCCTTGTCCTCATTGAGGTGCTTCTGCTGAGCCTCCTTTTCGGCCAGATCCAGCTTCCTGTTGGGGCCCTTAAGTAACCCCACCAGGAGAGAAGTGGCTGGGAGGGGAAGGGAGAGTAGAGGCTGGCGAGCTGCCCCTTGACGCAAGTGACCTCGAGTTGGCCACGCCCACCCTGTCCCATGGCCACCTAGCCACACCCACCCAGCTAGTCATTGGGCCGTCATATTGGTGGTCTGCGGGATTTAGTGGCCCGAGGCCTGAAAGTTTGGTGACACCCTGCCCTATAAGACACACGGATACTTCCACCCTCTATTTTTTTAGGTGGGAAAGCGCGTCTTAGAGTCCAAAAAATATGGAAAGAAAGAGGACGGGCGCTTACCCGTTACGGACTGCTGTGGCGTCGGCGACAGTAGCCGGCATGATGAAGAAGGAATTGGCTGACACAGCGTCCTGGAAGCGGTTAATGTAGCGCAGGAAATACGGGAGGTTCAAGCAGACGCGCAGCAGCTTTTCAGAACCGCCTGCATTGAAAAAGGCAAAGGAGGGTGAAGGGACCAAAAGGATGAGGACCGGCCTCTTGAGGAGCCCAGAGGCATGAAACTGCAGGAAGTCAACTTAACAACCACAATTGAGCCCGGTGTTGGTGTTGCAAAAGGGAGAAATTCATTGATTTTTGATCCCCTTTTATGACTTTTCTTGCCACGTTTGTCAAGGGAATCACAGCCTCTGAATTAGTAACTCGGCTGTTAAGTGAATCTGGCTTCCCCATAGAATTTAATATAGATTAATACAGATTACCAGAGTTGGAAGGGACCCTTGTAGATCATCTAATCCAACCCCTCATCCCAAGCAGGAGACCCTACACCATTTCTGACAGAAGGCAGTTCCAGTCTCTTCTTGAAAGCCTCCAGTGCTGAAGCTTCCACAACTTCCGAAGGCAACTTCTGTTCCATGGGCTGATTGTTCTCACTGTCAGGAAATTCCTCCTTATTTCCAGGTTGAATCTCTCCTTGTTCAGTTTCCATCCATTGTTCCTTGTCTGGCATTCAGGTGCCTTGGAGAATAGCTTGACCCCCTCCTGCTCCTCTCTGGGGCAGCCCCTCAAATATTGCAAGGCTGCTCTCCTGTCTCCCCTGGTCCTTCTCTTCCCTAGACTAGCCAGGCCCAATTCCTGCAACTGTTCATTGTATGTTTTAGCTCCAGTCCCCTCATCATCCTGGTTGTTCTTCTCTGCACTCTTTCCAGAGTCTCAACCTCTTTTTTATAGTGTGGTGACCAGAACTGAATGCAGCATTCTATTTGCTTGTCTGAAGGTTGCAAAAGGGGGACTGCATGATTCTGGGACACTGCAACTGTCATAAATGTGAATCAGTTGCCAAGGGGCAGAATGTTGATCATGTGGCCATGGAGGATGCCGCAACAGTGGGAAAATTGGTTGCTTTTTCTCCCCCAGGGCTGTTGTTAACTTTGAACGGTCAGTAAATGAACCATTGTTAAGTCAGGGACTATCTGCACTTCCATTGCCTCAAAGGAATTGTGGTTCTAACTCGCGTTGCGGACGGCTGGGCCTGAGAACACAGTCATGGCAAGGGAGCAGCCCCAGCACACACCCACACACACATCCATTCTCCAGACGATATCTTTGGAAATGGGGTAGCTCTGTTTAGACAAGCAAGACAACCCCCCTGTCTTTCCTTACCGAGTTCTTGTAAGCTGGCCACGTTCTGGGCAACAAATATGCTCTTGGTTTTGGCTGTGGAGGATTGGTCCGTGACGGTCTGTTCTTCACCTTCCCCCTAGAAGCAGAGCCAAATGTTAAGAGAGAGAGAGAGAGAGAGAGAGAGAGAGAGAGAGAGAGAGAGAGAGAGAGAGAGAGAGAGAGAGAGAGAGAGAGGAGAGGCAGAGCCTGGGCCATCCGTCAGCCCTCAGATGGAGTCAACAGACCCCAGGTCTGGAGGTGGCTGATGAGAAACAGCTGGGTCCAGTGCCTGATGTGCAGATACACAGAAGGCAGAGGAGAGCAGTGAAAATCTATAGGCCGGTCCTCGGGACGGAAGAGCCACTGCTGCTAGCAAAGCCTCACCCTAGCTCTGGGGATAAAAGGCAGGAGATGGAGATGAATAGGTGTGGCAGAAAACTATTTATCTCCCTGCCGGACAGACTTGTTAGCCTGCGATGAGAGAGAAAGAAAATTTTTGCTGGTGCTGCTGGCACTCCTAATAAAGGAATCATTGATTTAACTACAGAGGGTTTGTCAGGTTTGGAAGCCAGGTCACAACAGTTATTATCTCCTGCCATCAGAGGTTCACAGGCTCCCTGGAGCCTTGGGGCCCTCTGGTCACCCCTTGCTAAAGAGGATGGGCAGCCATTTTCCCCAGGGAACCTGAGCCTTCTCGGGCAACCTTCTTCCTTCCACGATCCACCTGAGTCTGCAGCGTTGTCATTGGCGACAGGGCCATCTTGGGATTGAAGACAGAGGTCAGCTGATTGAGGAAGTTCATCTGAACCTCCTTCTGGCGCAGTTCAGGCCTGACGGGAGAAGCCAGCTCTTTCTGATCCTCCACTGGAAAAGAGGAACAGGAGCTGAGGGTCAGGCCAGGCGGGGGGGGGGAGGGAAGTGGGGGTGGAGCAGCCCTTGCTGGCACCTCCTGGGGCAGAAGATGTCACGGGGAGGGAGCCTTTACCGTCCGAGAGGGTCTTCACTGTCTGGGGCAGCTTGGCCGACTTCATCATCGCTGTGAAAGTGATGATCTCCGTCCGGTCCAGGCGGCTGCAGCCGGTGCACAGTCCCTTGATCAGCAGGATCAGGTGTTTCTACGGCAGCATTTCAGAAAAGGTGAGCGGCGCAAGGTTCAGGCCACCTTTTCCAAACCTAAGCAGACCCCAGCTGGGCAGGCACCAATTCCCAGATTCCCTCCCCTCCCCCATCCAGCATGGCCTCTGCTGTCAATTCCAGGGTATGAGACCCTCATGTCTTTCAAGCAAGACCCCAGCTTCCAGGGTCAGCTTCAACCAAGAGCCTCCCATGCAAACGACGCAGAAATTCCCCAACGGGGCAGAAGGGGGCGCTCTCTCCCTTTCTCCTCACCTGTGAGACAGCACAGGCCTCGTCTGGGTTTTCAAGTCGCAACAGGGAGAATTCAATCAGCACTTTGCAGGCAGCTGCGACAGACTGCAGCTGGTTCCGAGGTACTGAAAAGGCAACGTGATTACGTCAGTCCAACCAAGTTTGAGAGAGGGTGGGGGAAAGGAGTTTTTAAGCAGTGCCACGTCCTTGCCTTACTGCGTAAGTTGATCTAGGAATCCCCCTCCCTTGAAACGTAGCCTGCTCTCCCCTCCATCCTTAATTCCTGGTGGAGGATTCATTCCTATGTCCATTCAGAGGCTTTGGGGGCAGGATCGGAGGCAACAGAACCAAAAGTTACCCTAAACTATAGATATATGAGCCATGGTTGCGCAGTGGTGAGAGTGCAGTACTGCAGAGCTACTTCTGCTGGCTGCCTGCAATTTGGCAGTTCGAATCTCACCAGGCTCAAGATTGGCTCAGCCTTCCGAGGTGGGTCAAACAAGAACCCAGACTGCTGGGAGCAAGAGGCTGACTCTGTAAACCGCTTAGAGAGGGCTGTAAAAGCAACTATGAAATGGTATATAAGTCTAAGGGCTATTGCTACCTTCCTTCCTTGCTTCCCTCCCAGTGGTTAGAATGCAGTATTGCAGACTAACTCTGCCCACTGCTAGGAGTTCGAACCTGACCTGCTCAAGGCCCAACTCAGACTTCCATCCTTCCAAGGTCAGTAAAATGAGGACCCAGATTGTTGGGGGAATAATATGCTGACTCTGTAAGCCACTTGAGAGGGCTGTAAAGCACCGTGAAGTGGGATACAAGTTTAAATGCTATTGCTATCTGAAAAACCATTTTCTGCTTCCTCCTTTCTGGGCGTTCAGAAATGCCCCTCCCTCCTGCTATGTCCCTCCTAACCCTTCTGCTAACTGCCTTCTAAACCGATTCTGCTCACAGAATTCCGGGGGTGGGTGGGTGGGGGGAAATCATCATTAAAAGCTAGGCGAACAAACATAGCCCGTGCAGAATGTCCCAATGCGCTCAACTCACCTACTCCACACACCGTGGTGATGTAGTGCGTTGCAAGTGCAACAAAAGAGGAGTAGAAAGGCTCATATTGCTTGTCGTGGTGCAGGATTTCCGACTCGCTGCGGCGGAAGAAAGAAGCACGAGAAACACAAGACTCAGAAAACTGGGCGCCCTTAAAGTTAAACGTGGGGAAGCTCTGAGGGCGGAAGGGAGGCGAAATCTGGTCTCTGGGTGGGTTTTGCTCCTGATATATAGCAAAGTTAAAGCTGCCCTATTGGTTCTTAAAACCACACAGATCATCTGCCAGCAGGGACTGCAAGGAGACTCTGAGACTACATGAAAACGTATCCTAGTTCAGAGGTCTCCAAACTTGGCAATTTTAAGACTTGTGCACTTCAACTCCCAGAATTCCTCAGCCAGCTGGAGTCATATTCTGAATTGGCCATTCTGCTGTAGAAACCATGTGTTTTACATGAGGAAACTGTCACAGGCTGTCAGACCACTGGTCCATCGGGTATAGCCTTTTCTTGTTCCACCAAGCGGCAGACAGTAAGCATGGAGAGATCTATCTGTCAGTATCAGCTAGTGAGGAACTCCAGTGGCCTCCCCTCTGTTTATCTGACCAGTTACTTGGGAACGAAGTACTTGACTCAGGCCTGAAGTTTGATTCAGCATCAGCAATGTTTAAATGTTCGGAGGGACTGCACCGTGACAGAATTTGAACTCGGAGTCAGCCAACAAAAGCAACCAATGCAACTTTTGAAATCTGAGTGAAGTCATTCCGCGGAAACGGTGAAGGGACTGCAACAGGCATGGACTTGCACTGTTTTGAGGCCCTGAAATGATTCCACACAACTTAAGACAAGGATCACAAAATGCCCGAGGAGATTTTGCAAATAAACCATTAGGAGTTGTATCCCAGAAAGGAAGAGCAAACAGGAGCATAGCGCCTTCAATACTTTTCAGTCACATGCTACCCCTCAACCCCATTTTGCCAAACCTTGACTAGATTCATGTGATTTATTCTGCTGGTAGCCTTCGCATGCACTGAAAACAAAACTGACAATCTCACCCAGAAATGCAAAGAGACAAGAGTTTGTACAGCTTTGCAAAGGGGAAGTTTTTCAAAGCATAATAGGAACTTTGGATAAACACCCTAAAGTGACAAGGGATGAAGAGAGCATTTGGTGAAAAATTTACATTCGGATTGCCAACAGTGTGAATCCAGGTTGCATTTTAAAATATTATTTTGGGGGATTGTTTTTAAATAGCTCCAACTCTGAACAGCAGTCAGTTGCTCTGGGAAATTCTTGACTCCAGCAGCAGAAAGATCTAACTTAAAATATACCAGCAATGAAAGCAACGTACAGTTTGAAATCAACTAGTGATATGTTGCTTCAAAGAAGATATGACATGTAGCTGCTATCTCAAACAGAAACTGCAAAATATCTACCTAAAGAGCTCCAGCCCACCCTTAGAAGACAAGGCTCTGTATATGATTCTCTATTCAAACCCTACTAAAGTCTCAGGTACATCAGGATGAGATATGGAGTACCACTGTCCGGTCCGGTTTGCTTTTTGGAAGTGTATGCACAGGGCTGTAGCTGGCCCTGTTCATTATGTTGGAGGAGGACGGCCCCGATGGCAATGGCCCCCCTCCAAGAGAATGAGCAGCTACAACCTTGTGCATACACTTCCAAAAAGCTAATGGACACAGAACAAAGATACCTGGGAGAGGAGAGGCAACTTCTTACAACCATTGAAATTAGGACTACTGAGGCTCAATAATCGACTCAGCGACACATTTCCAGGTCATAAAAGAAAAATAGGGAGCTGCAGCACCCCCCCCCCCCCAAAAAAAAAAAAAAGTAAAAACAAAACCACAGGGCCCAGATCCCCAATGAACTGTCACGGAAGCAATTTCATCAGTTGGAGAGGAAACAGGCAACGTTTTATCCAAGCCTTTTCTAAATTGGGACAGGAGAGGAAAGGAGAGGATCCTGCAGAGCCAGGCCTCCAACTGATCTACCTCGGAGCAACTTTTCAAAACAGCTTTAAAACACATTTCTTTGTGCCCCTCTGGATGTGTCTGGAAGGTCAAATGTCTTTATATTAAAGGGGTCTTTTAAAGACCAGCACGGCTATCTTAAGTCCACCCGGACAAATGACAACCAAAGGCAACTTCCTGGCAATACGAAGAGCCCATCACAGATATTCACAACCTGAGAATTTTTGTGCACCTCAGACCACCCCCTCAACACCAGCCTTTAAGGTGCTCCCTCCAGAGGTGCAGGGCCCTTTCAACCATGATGTAACCACTACAACTGCCATCACCCACATCCTTGGGCACTTTCCCAAGAGGCTTCCCCTCCCAGGTGGACCAACTACAACCCCCAGCATCTCCAAAGGGCAGGCTCTCCTCGTCAACCCCCCCCCACAGAATGACAGCTCCCAGCCTGGCAAGGACTACAAGTCCCATCGCCCACATCCCTTGGGCACTTTCCCCAAGAGGCTTCCCCTCTCAGAGTGGACCAACTACAATCCCCATCATCACTAAAGAGCTGGTTCTCTCCCCTAAGCCAGATTGCTCCTAACTGGGTGAGGACTACAACTCCCATCACCCACATCTTTTGGGCACCTCTCCCAAGAGGCTTCCCCTCCCAAAGTGGACCAATTACAACTCCCATCATCTCCAGAGGAAGGTTCTCCCCTTCAAGCCCCTCGGCCAGGCTGCTCCCAGCTGGGTAAGGACTACAACTCCCATCATCCAGCGGAGGGAGGTTTTTGCGAGGGGAGGGAGTGGCTTCGTTTTGCCCCGCCCACTAGTTGTCAAGTGGAGAGTTTGGGGGGCAGTGCAAAATGTGGGGGTCTTCCCCCTTCAGGACCCCCCCATCCCCGGAGCCCCTCCCCTCATTGCGCCCCCCTTTCCAACCCGGCAGGGGAGGTTGGAGCCCCGCCCCCTCCTTCCCACCTCTCAATGACGGAGGCCAGCAGCTGCGGCAGCTCGCGCATCTCGAAGGCCGAGTAGGAGGCCGACAGCAGCGGCCGCACCGCCACCTCCCAGCCGGGATCCCGCTCCGAAGACCCGGGCCCGCCGCCGCCGCCCCCCGCCGCCGCCATCTTGCCGCCGCCTCTCCTCAGTTCTGCTTCTAGTAGCGTTAGAGTTGCTGAGGCGAAGACACCAGAGGCCGGGGGAAAGAGCTTCCGGGTCGCGGGGAAATGACGTTGGCCAACCACTTCTTCCGGGGGAAACTCCTCCCCCCCCCAAACGACACCAGTCTGTTCCCTGCGGGGGGAGGAAACAGCCCTAAATAATAAATTGGACGCTTTTATCGTTATTATCAACCAACACCCAGGCTCTCAACGTCCACAGGAAAAAATTGGCGGCCTTCTGAGACTTCAAAGGGAACCGCAGGCTCGCCTCACAGAAGCGAGGCAGAGAGACTTCCGGGACGGAGGGCTAGAATGCCCCACGGCTATTTCCGACCGTTCTTCCGCCCCCGCATGGAAAGGAAGCCAAAGGAACGCAGGGGACGCAGTATTAGTTTCCTTTCCCGGCGAGGCGCGGAAAGCCGCTTGCGCAGAAAGGTGACTCAGCGACTTTCTCTTGGGTGCGCATCTGCGCAGGCGCCCTCGTTCTCTCGGGTTTCCATGAACAAAGGCGGCTTTCAAAAGTGGATTTTTACAAAGTCTGATCTCTTTGGTTGTATTTTGAAATCATTCGACACAGGAGCTTATTAATATTTTCTGGAGCATTTTTACATGTGAATGGCTTAAAGTTCAAAAAAAATATCTGGCCCAAAGAGCTTTGCAATTTAAATCTGTCTTAATTTGTATACTCTTATATTTTTAAATTGATTAAAGTTAATGAAAATAATGGTGCTCCTTGGGCAAGGGATTGCAAGCCTGCATTTCCAGAGAACCCTGCCAGTTAAACACACCTCCAAGAAGCAAATTCACTGTGATTTCTTTTATTTCTGCTGTGCCTGAACTGGATACAGGGGGAAATAGGTCTGACTTCACATTTTTTCTGACAGAAAATGCAAATTTCTACCCTACAAACTCCAGATTTAGACTCTGCCCCCGCAACCCAAAACCCTCCTCAAAATAAATATATATAAACCAACAAACTCTTAGCAAGCCATTCTCTTGCCATAAAAACAAAAAACACATTCAGGAAAATGTTTTCATTCAGGAAGTCAAAACTTGTTTTTTTCAATGAGCTTCAAGTACTCCCATAACCCAAAGTTGGACATAACCCAAAAAGTCAATATAAATTAGGAACTATAGGACAAAGGAGGGGAAACTAATCTCAGAACAAAAGGAGCCAATGAAAAAAAATAAATTTAAAAATTCAGTGCAAGGAAAAGACAAGTTAAGTCTCTCTTTGAATTCCTTGCGAGATGAAAGATGGAACAGGTTCATTTTTGCCTGATTTATATCCATTTTCCCAAATTCATCACCTGCATTTTCCAAGGTGATTTTTTTCATGCATTCTCTCAAAAGACTGGGGTGGTGTTGTTTTTTTTCTTTCTCCACAGCCATTTTCTTCCTGGGGGGAAAGGGAAGAGAACCGAAACAAGCTCGATGGAGAAATCTGGCTAAAATCTGAGCTAAAATTTCAGGGGGGAAGAAACAGGATGACAGTGTTTTATCACAGCTTCAGGAGTTGAAAAAGGCTCATCGTAAAAAGTTCAAGCAGCAAAGCAGTTTCGCAGTGCTGGCATCGAAGGACGGGGGGGGAAAAGAGGCTGAATTTCACAGAACCTTCCCCATTTCTGGAATTTCTCGTTTTCCACAGTGAATCGGAGACGGGATTGGGCAATAGGTAGGGCAGTCCCATGGTTCTCTCTTCCTCCAGGGTGGGTGGAAAGGGGGAAGTACCCCCTCTCTTTCAAATGAGACTGCAACCCACTCGCAAGGGCTCGGCCGTTCCACCGTCAAAAGTGGGCCTGTGTGCTTCTCTACCGTTACCGCCAGGCCCGGTTCAGCAGCTTCACCTGGGCCAGCCTTTTGGTGATCATGGTGGCGAAGACCAGCCCGAACAGCACACTGCTTATCAAGACATAATCATAATCGTCTTTGAGGACGTCAAACTGTTTGGAGGGGTAGACTCTGGTCTGGTAGATGTCTAACCCATAAGCCACCACCTGAAGGAGAGAAAAAGAAATAAAAGAGTTCATCAGTTTTTTTAATGATGAATAGATTTATTTTTCTTTTTAAAATTATAAATGTTTTTTATGTAATTAAAGGGGAAACTTGCGGACTCTGACTTGAAAAGTATATATGTAATGTAGTAGTTGTAAGAAGATTAGTGTTATTAATTTTTTTAGGTGATAATTAAAAGTTAAATAATTATTGGGATTTAAAGGGGGATTAATTACATGTTATGTAAGCTATAGGGGTGGCACACTCAAATTGGCAATACTAGGGGAAATTCTTTTGAAATGTTTAAAATGAGATTGAACTTTTGGAAGGATGAATTAAGTCTATGCAATGAGATTGCAAACCTGACAGAGAAAAACATAAAGCATAGGAAAATGAAGATATGAGAGTTACTTAAATTTTAAGGAAAAAGATTAAGCAATGTACTTGTTAGGGATAACATTGTTCACCCTAACTGTTTTAGGTGAAATACTAACTATGAATCATAGTTAGTGTATGCAGCTTTAAATGTAAAATAGCAATTGTGGGTGTGGTTATGAAAACCATATAAAAGTAGCAAGGCTACAGCTTGCTCTCTCTCTCTCTGGCTTTGATGATCCCTGATTACTGCTTGGAAGCAAGACTGCATTGCTCGAACGGGAGAGACAACAACGGACTGATTTATGTGAACTGACAATAGGATATTCTACATGGACTTTGCTAACTGAATATCCCTGAATGGACTGACTACATGGTAAATGAATATTGGACTGTTTTTGACTATGCTATAAACTTATACTGGAATAAAATATATTCTTGATAGCACAAGCGTATCTGTTATTTTTACTGTATGTTAATAAACATACAAGCTTAGCTCACTCATTTATCTGTGTGCCTATCTGACTAACGCTGCACATTCTGTTTAGCTTGTCTACCTAACCCTGGTTGGGGAACCCAGGCTTAACAGTACTGAAAAAATATACAAAATAAGCTGGAGGAAAGTATTTGATAAAAATGATAGCATATATGCAAAGTATTGGTAAGAGATGAAAGAGAATTTTTAAGAGGAGTGGACTTCAATTCTCAGAAATCCCTGGGTCAGGACAACGATTTATGGTATTTCCCAACCTTCGGAACTTTTAAGAAGAGAAAAAGAACTACAACTCCCAGAATTCCCCAGGCAGCAAGCTGGCTGGAGAATTCTGGGAGTCGAAGTCCACCCCTCTTGAAGAAACATTGGTCTAATGAAGGCTCACCAGACAAGTGGACTCCAGGCCTGATGGGGCTGTGTAAATGCCCCTCATTCGGGAGATGGTTTGATTGTAGTTGATGAACCTCTCGGCGTGGATTTGCACATCCGGGGAATAAGGGATCAGGTTTTCTTCCCTGAAATGAGCAGGAAAATATCTCGGTCCCACCTCAGCCATTTAACATGTGCCTGGAATGCTCTGTCCTAGCTTATTTCTGTTTTTGCTATTTCTCTACTGCTCTTTGCCATTTGTAATGCTTCTTAGGCAACCTTACAAATCCCGGCTAGATTTGACTAGGAAGGTCAATCCAGGCCAGCCAAAACGGGTGGGATTCTATCTGGTTGGACCCGTTCTATAGAACCAGTTGTTACGATTCTGCGCAGTTCAGAGAACCGGCAATTGTGCCGCTGGCTGGCCCCTCCCCGCCTCGCCCACTCACTCCTTACCTGGCATGCGCACCATTCAACTTGCCTGCATTGCGCCTTCACCTAAGGTAAGTTGCTATTTTTCCTTCCTGCCCCCCCTGACCATCCGCTGTTCCAACTATCAGCTGTGCCCAGTGATTTAGATTAGCTAGAATCCTTGGATTTCTTGCTTTCTAGCTAATCTAAAAGCAGAGCCGAACCTTCCTTAGCACTGAAGCTTCTATTTTTTTAGTAGCAGATTACAGAAAGATAGATCTCTGAGTGAATCTGTGATTCTGTGAGCAACCCAATTGGCCTGTCTGCTTTGCCTGATTTTGAGTAAAAGTTGTTCTTTTTTATAAAAAAAATTAACAGTTACATAAATATGTACAATATTTACATACAAGCCATGCACACCCAGTCATGTGACCACCAAGCCACGCCCAGTCAGCAAGCCACACCACCCAGTCACATGACCGCCAAGCCACGCCCACAAATTAGGCCATGCCCACAGGACCGGTTGTTAAGAAATTTGAATCCCACCCCGAGACAAAACCCTTCTCCGACTCCACCCTCCATGGTTCGGCTAGATCAAAGGTCTTGGAAAATTTAAGACTTCTGGACTTCAACTCCCAGAATTCCTGAGATGATATGACTGCAGGAGGAATTCTGGGAATTGAAGTCCACAAGTCTTAAACTTTCCAAGTTTGAAGACCCCTGGTCTAGAGCCAATCTACTCCGGCTGTTAGCAGCATTATGTGGACATGTAGCATTTTAAAGACCGCTTGGAAGGTCTGGCTGAGAGAAACACCAAACCACCCAACATCAGCTTCCCCTATCTGCAAAGTCCTAAATGCCTCCCCTGGGCTCGGCACTGGATGGATCTCCCTCTCCCCAAATTCCTCACCTTGTTTGCTCTGTGGGGACCTCCGGCCGCCGTGGATCCAGCAAAGCCTTGGGAAGGGACAAAATGGCCCCTGAGGGAAGACCGACTGTGCCCAAGAGAAAAATGGAGAAGCTTTGAAAAAAGCGGGGAAGCTATTATTGTCACAATAGATTTGCCAGGGAGGATAAGATGCGTTTTTATCTCTTTTTTTAATTCACATTTTTAATGTTCTTGTCTAGTTTTGTTTGGCCTGTTTTTTTTTCTTTCCTTTTTGATTCTACATTTTAATCTTTTACATATTATTTTAAATGAGGAAATACAGAATAATGGAAGGGACTTTGGAGGTCTTCTAATCCAGCCCCTGCTCAAGCAGGAAAACCCTACCCCAAGGGTCTTCAAACTTGGCAAGTTCAAGGTTTGTGGACTTCAGCTCCCAAAATTCCTGTGTTAACATGACTGGATGAGGAATTCTTAAAAGCTGTCAAGTCTGAACACCCCTGCCCTATCCCATTTCAGGCAAATGGTTCCCTATGTCAACCCTGAAGTTGACCTGACCAGGGCCATTTTGAGGCTTCAGTGTTGCCACACTGGAGTTGAGGGATTCGGGGGGGGGGGGGCAATAGGGTTTTTGTAGCCAAAATAAAATACTTTCCCCTGGGAACCAAGGACATTCCCACAAGTGGCCAGAGAGAAGAGGAGTAAAGTTACCAGGCAGCCAGACGGAACCCTAATTGGTCTCCTGATTCGGTGTGTGTGGGGGGAAAGGTTGGACTAGATGACCTAAAAAGTTCCTTCCAACACTGTTAATAATTCCCCCAAAATAAGTTTGGGGAATTAGCTGAAAACCACGAGAACAGTCAGAGCCGGTTTTCACCAGATTATGCTGATATGATACATCCAAATAAACTAATTTTCAACTCGTAAATCATTCTATGCCTGTTTCCGAGTTGCCATAAGGAGGGGGGGAAAGGCCTGAGGGAGCAGTGCCCCTGATGAAGGCCAGAAGCACATTCCACGCCTATCTTGTGGATATTGTAGCCTAGGTTACCAGATCTTCTGCCCATGAAAATCCTTCATTGGAGAATGTGATTGATGACACTGAGCCCGTGAATGTGTTTCATTGGAGAATCTGATTTGTGACACACCCAGCAGAGTGGGGAGAAACAGGGTCATAGGTGAAAGTAAATTACATGTCTCAGAGTTGGCTTCATACAGGTTAATGCCGGACATGTTGCTCCAAATAAATCTTTTGGACTCTTTTGAAGCTCGGCTCGAGGCTCACGATTTAATTAGGGCAATCGCCAGAATCCTGACACTAGTCTTTGAGAATCTGCCTGCCTTGGAGTTCTGTTCATTATGGGTGTATTACTTGGAACCCTGACACTCCAATCAGGAGAAAGTTCCTTGGCAAAGAGAAGGCAGAGGCACGCATTCACCAAGGGACAGTGAGTGGCAGTTCAGCAAAAAGTTGCCAGCTGAGGGCAACATGGTGCCCGGTCCAAATTTGGCCCCACAAGGGACTGCACACCTGCCTAATCTGACTTTCCCACAGGAAGCTCTCAAGGGCCTTATCTGTTCCGCGGTGGACCCACCGGCCTTCCCCTCTGAAAAGGCTGCTCAGTGCGAGCCAGCCAGCCTCCTTGGTTCAGACTTCCTGGGTGGGAGTACGTGTGTGTGAAAGGCAAACCGCCTGGCCTCCCTCCCTCTCTCTCTCACTCCTGGTTTCCTTCCTTAACTCAGCAGATGGCGACTCGTGACGCCTCGTTCGGTGATGGTAGCTTCCAGGGTGCTGATGGCGGAGGGGAAGATGTAGGACTGCTGCAGCACCTGGGGCGAGTAGGGCCGGTCCAGGGAGCTGAAGGCCGTGGCGTTGTATTGCGTGGTGCCCTCGTACAGCTCCAGCACTGTGAACTCGTTCCGACGGGCCTTGGCGTTCCAATAGAGATACTGCGGAGAGAAGGAGGGTCTCATTCCTCAATTAAGCCACGTTCCTCAAGTCCATGGAGGTCTCTCTCTCTCTCGCTTTCTTTCTCTTTCTCTTTTTTCTCTTCCTCTTTTTCTTTCTCTTCCTCTCTCCTTCCCTTTCTTTTTTTCTCTCTCCTTTTCCCCTTTTTCTTTCTTTCTCTCTCATTCTCTTCTTCTCTTCCTCCTTCTCTCCCTCCTTCTCCTCTCTCTCCCTCCTTTTCTCTCCCTTCTTCTCTCCCTCCCTCCCTCTTCTCTTCCTCTCCCTTTGTCTCTCATGACTTGGCCCTACAAACTCCTGCAGCTTTGGGAGGGGGCAAACACTTACCACCACCCAGTTTTCTGAATGGACAATGTGCACCGGCCCTTCAGCCTTCTTCTGCACCGAGGAATGGATGATCCGACCGGTGACGCCGTCGATCAGATAGATTCCAATGAATGAGCGCTCCGGGTGGGTGTCTGTGCTCTCGGTCACCACAGCCAGCAGGTTGGGGTTCAGTGACTGCGAGAAGGGAGGGGGGAGGAATGCAAAGCCTGTCAGTCTTTCTTAGGTAAAAGTCATTGCACAGAGTGGGGAAGGGAAGAAGAATGAAAGAGGGAGAAGAGAAGAGGGGAAGGAGCGGAGAAGGAGATAGGAGAGGAGAAGAAAAGAGGACTGAGAAAAGGGGAGGAGAAGGGCAGTAGAAGGAGAGAAGGAGAGGAGAAGGAGATAGAGAAGAAGGAGAAAATGGCAGGAGAAGGAGAGGAGGAGGAGAGAAGAAAAGGGGTGAGAAAAGGGGAGGAGAAGGAGAGGAGAAAGAAGAAGAGAGGAAAAGAGGAAGAAGAAAATGGCATGAGAAGGGGCAGGAGAAGAGGAGAGGAGAAGGATGAGAGAAGGAGATAGGAGAGGAGAAAGGAAGGGGAGAAGGACAATAGAAGAAGAGAAGGAGGGGGGAGTAGGGGAAGGAGAAGAAGAGAGGAGTAGTAGTAGAGAAGGAGATAGGAGTAGAAGAAAAGAGGAAGGAGAAAAGAGTAGGAGGGCAGTAGAAGAAGAGAATGAGTAGGGTGAGGAGAACAAGAGTAGAGATAGGAGAGAAGACAAAGGAGAGAAGGAGAAGGAGCAGGAGAAGGAGAGGAGGAGAAGGGGGAAGGAGAAGAAGAGAAGCAGAGGAGAAGAGAGCTTGCTTTCTCCCCCTCACCTTGTACAGGACGCTGCGGTCGCCCATCACCCGGCCTTGAGAGTGGACATGTTCGTTGGCCCGCTTCCCTTTCACCGTCACAATGCGCTGCAGATCAGGTGGGATGGTGATGTCCCAGGTCTCTTCCGTTGCCAGATCCTGTGAGGTGGGGGTGGGGGTGGGGGGAAATAGCCAGCGGGTCAAAGGCTGGTTCACGACTTGCAACAGCCTCCTCTTAACTCCTCCAAGTGCTCGTCCTGAAAGAAGCTGGGCCCAGAAAGGCTGCCAGTGGCCCCCACCAACTTAGCCTCTGCATTCGTGGGGGCTGGTGATTCCACCCTCATCCAAACGTAACCTATAACCTAACGTCTCCAATTCCTCACACCTTACAAAATCGACTACACGTTTCCATTCATGCCTGGACCATAGTGGTCCCTATGTGAAACAGTGTCTCACCTCTCCTGCAGGAGGAGCTGCGTGAGTTGCCGAATTGCTTCCGGGTGCAATTCAAGGTGCTGGTTGTGCCCTTTAAAGCCCTTCATGGCTTGGGACCAGGTGATCTGAGGGACCCTCTCTTGCTGTCACATCCACCCGACCCATCAGATCAGGGAGGCAGGGAATGCTTTGGGTCCCATCTCCGAGGGATACACACCCGGTGGGACCCAGAGGAAGGGCCTTCTCCGTGGTGGCTCCCTCTCTCTGAAACCTCATCCCCCCCCGAGATTAGAACGGCCCCCACTCTAGCTCTCTTCCAGAAGGCCCCGAAGCCGGCCTGGGGAACCCAGAGAGGGATGGAGCCCATGAAATGGCTCGTGTGATCTGCTGTCATTGGGGCGGGGGGTGGATATTGGGGGGTGATTTTTTATTTATTTTTTCCAGATTTTGTTCTATTGTACTTTATTAATTGATTTGATTCATTGTTAGTTTTTATTATTTTTAATTTTAATTTTTTGTTTTAAATATGGTTTTACATTGTGTCGGTCGGGTCGCCTTGGACGAATAGGCGGCAATGTAAATTAAATAAAATAAAGAAATTATGTGCTCCATATTTACTACCATGTATCTTATGCCATATGCTAGCTAAGCAGCTTAAATAAATAAATAAATGCTAGCCACATGCCAGCTGATTTGGATGGCTGGATGCATGATGGATGGATGGATAGGTGGATGGATGGATAGATAATTAGATGTGGATATGACAGAGATGATAGAGACAAACAAATTAAATAGATGCGTGTGTGAGAGAGATGCTAGTTGGATGGATGGATAGTTGGATGGATAATTAGATGTGTGTGTAATAAATGATATAGACAGACAAATAGATACATGTGTGAGAGATGGATAGGATGGATAGGATAGGATAGAGGGATAGGATAGGATAAGGATAGCATAAGGGTGGGATAAGGATAGGTTAAATATGATAAATGATGGATGGATAATGAGATGTGTGTGTGACACAGATGACATAGACAGGCAAATTGAATAGATTTGTGTGTGAGAGAGATGATAGGTAGTTAGGTAAGTAGGTAGGTAGATATAGGTAGATAATACAGTACATAGATGATAGACAGATGATAGATAGATAGATGACAGATAGATAGATGATAGATAGGTGGTAGAATAGATGGATAAATGTGCGTGAGAGAAATGAGAGATAGATGGAGATAGACAGACAGACACAGCTAACAGGCTGACTGGACGGATGCTTGAAAGTCCAATCAGAACAAAGCAACTGGACATGGGAAAAAAATGCCCTTCATCTAAAAAAAAGGAGATTGTACTGCCCCTCCTGCTTGGGACTCCAGAAGCCTTACCCTTCTCAGCCTCCGCCCCATCAGCTTCCCCCGTTTGTCGTCTGCCAGATAGAAAGTGACGGAGGGGGCCATTTCTTCCAGCTGCCGCAGGACGTTCTTGGTGGCCGGAAAGACAGTCACCTGACGGAGGAGGTCAAGGGGGTCAGCAATTACAAAAGGCCTCTCCGGAAGAATCCTGCCCAGCACGACACCCACCCGACCCACCCACCCTTCCCAAAGGTGGCTTCAGCCGGTTCTGGAGAACCAGTAGGGGACGTTTTGAGCCGTTTGGAGAACCGTCCCCGTCTATTCTCCGCCTCTCATTGAGTCCCAGCTGATTGGCTGTGTCTTTGGTTGCCCTACACAGGAGAACGGAGCTGGAAAGCAGGTTAGTGGGGTAGGGAGGGAAGGGGGATTTTGGGGTGTCCTTCCCCTGCCATGCCCACCCAAGCCACGCCCAACAGAACTGGTAGTTTTTTTTAAAAAAAAAAAAACTGAATCCCAAGGCTGCAGAAAGGGGGGGGGGGGGCGGCGGGGCACCTTGTACTCGTCGTCAATCAGCAGCAGCACTTTGGCATAATCCTGGTCCATGATGGGAAGCAGGATGGACTGCAGGATGGGGCGGCTCAGACCTGGAGGAGTCACCTGGCTCCACTTGCCGAAGATGGGGTTGAAGACGTAGAGTTTGCTGAGGCCTGACTCCTGGGGGGGTGGGGGGGGACAGTAGGCAGGGGTTGAGTGGGGGCTAAAACACCCTAGGGCCAGTGGTACTCAACCTTTCCTTCCCCCATCGTCCGCCTTTAAATATCTTTTGGGCCCAGGGACCCTCAAGACTTAGCTCAAGATTTTAATCCTGATGGGAGTTTTCTTCAAAGCTTTTATGGACCTCCCACCCACCCAGGCCAGGGGTCGGCAACCTTAAACACTCAAAGAGCCATTTGGCCCCGCTTTCCACAACAAAACAACAACAACAAAAACCTGGGAGCCACAAAAGTTCTCACTGGAAGTCCCACTGTTCAATTCTGGAGCCGACCGGTTCCTCCACCATAGAGTCTCCTCCTCGCACCGCATCCTTTTTCCTCTACCTGCCCTAACCAAAAGCCCTATCAAGAGTGGAGCCGAGCGGAGAACCTGCCCCCTGCCCTAGAATCTCCTCCTGGTGCGTTGTGCAAGTTTACCCCCTCCCCCCAAAAAACTGGAAGCTCCTCTCAAAATTGGGGTGCCGACCGGTGACAGGGAACTGCAGCAGAAGGATGAAAGAGCCACATATGGCTCTAGAGCTGCAAGTTGCTGACTCCTGCCCTAGGGACCTGGGGTTGAGAACCACCGCCCTAGATCAAAGAAGGCTGCTCCCTTTGCATTCCTCCCCCCAAGGACCTTCGGCCTTTCTCTCCCGCCCCGTCTCTTTCGCGATAGCAATAGCCCTTAGACTTATATACCACTTTATAGTGCTTTTTCAGGCCCCTCTAAGCGGTTTACAAAGTCAGCCTCTTGCCCCCAACAATCCGGTTCCTCATTTGACCCTCCTCGGAAGGATGGAAGGCTGAGTCAACCTGGAGCCTGGTGAGAATCAAACTGCCAAATTGCAGGCAGCTGGCAAGCAGCAGAAGTAGCCCTGCAGTACCGCACTCTCACCACTGCACCACCGTGGCTCATTTCTTCTTCTACTCGGGAGAAAAGAGGGGAGGGGAGGCACCCACCTTGTCCTTGACCAACAGGGTGCACTGTGGGGGGTGGGGGAAATGCGCCGTCGTCCTCTGGACCATCAGCTTAAAGGAAGAGCCAGGACGCACGTCCTGGAGGAACTGCTTCCATAGGATTGTGCCCGAGCTGCTCTCTATGCCGAAAAGCTGGAAAGGAGGGAGGAAAAATCTCCAAATTAAGCGGTTTTTAGGAGACACTCTGGATATTGGAAGCTTCTTGTCTGGCCTCAGGAGGGAAGAGGATGAGGAGAAAAGAGGAGAGCTGCCTGGGAACGATGAAGCCACCCTCGTGTTGGACTCTGCCTGATGGGCTGAAGGTTTCCGCTCCTGGCAACCCGGTTTGAGGCCAAAGACGAAGCGAAGACTCCCATCGTTTTAAATTCAGGCAACAGGACTCTCCTTTATGAGTGGTGGTGCGGTGGCCCTAGAGGTCGCCATCACCTCACAATCAGGAGGCTGTGAGTTCAATCCTTGGTAGAGGCAGATATTTCTCTCTCTGGGCACAATGGGAATATATCTGCTGAATATAACTCCGTCCTGGCAACAGGAAGGACATCCGGCCAGCAAAACACTCAGCTGCATTCAATGGCCCAGACTCTTCCCCACAAGGGATTACAGGGTTTTTTTTAAAAAAAGGATGGTGATAACAGGACTCTCCTTACATTCTCTCTCACCATCGACATGAGGAATGGCACCTCCACCTGCAAGAGCAGTCTACCAGGTTCTGAAGACGAGTGGGAGATTGCTGCCCTGGCTGGTGGGGCTCTTCCACAACCTCTGTCTGGTGCAGAGATCAACCACAGCCTTACCCCCCCCCTCACCTTTCCAGAGGCTGTGGCAATCACAATCATCTTCTGCAGGTTGAACTCATCCCGGGCTAAGTTATCGACATTGAAGTCGTTCTTCGTCTGGCTCCGGGGTTTCCGGGCATCGTAGAACATCTTCCAGAGATGAGTGGTCCAGGCCTGGAGCAGGATGAGCTGAGAGGACAGGCGTTTGAAGAACATGCCCAGGAGGCCATCTGGGAGAGATTAAAAAAAAGCAGCGGCAGCCACCGAGAACCAAGATGAAGGAAAGGCTCCCAAGCAAAATTCCTCCTTCCTGCTGGTTCCCCGGGGGGAAAAAAAAAATCCTGTAAAATTTTAAGGTCAGCTGGGAAGATGTTTTGTGGGAAGGCCTGGAAACTCATTTAAAAAAAAGAGGAGGAGGAGAAAGAACGAAGGGAGGGAGGAATGAGGCGAGGGAGACAATGAAGGAGGAGGAGGAGGAAAAGGAGGAAGAAGAGGAGAAAGAAAGGAGGAAGAGGAGAGGGAGACAATGGAGGAAGAGGAGGAAGAAGAAGAGAAGGAAGAAGAAGAGGAGGAGGAGAAAGAAGGGAGGAATACAATGGAGGAGGAGGAGGAGGAAGAAGAGAAAGAAGAAGAGCAGGAGAAAGAAAGAAGGGAGGAATGAGGAGAGGGAGATAATGCAGGAGAAGGAGGGGAGGAAGAGGAGGAAGAAGAGGAGGATGATTAAGAAGAGAAGGAGGAGAAGGAGGAGAGGAGGAGGAAAAGAAAGAAGGAAGAGTCAAGAGAGACAATGAAGAAGGAGGAGGAGGAGGAATGAGAAGAGGAGGAGGAAGAGGAGCAAGAAAGAAGGGAGTAATGAGAGGGAGACAATGAAGAAGGAGGAGGAGAAAGAGGAGGAGGAGGAGGAGGCAGAAGAAGAAAGAGAGAGAGAGAGAGAGAAAGAAAGAAAGAAAGAAAGAAAGAAAGAAAGAAAGAAAGAAAGAAAGAAAGAAAGAAAGAAAGCCTCTCCACAGGTGAGCTGGAAGGTTTATTTCCCAGCTTCTGTGCACAGCCCACCACATGGGACATGTTCCAAAATCAGAAATGGCCCCAGGGTACCTCCCTCTCTTTCTGGCACACATAACACACTCAAGCAAAACAGGACACTGGACATTCCGGGTTACCTTGAATGGCTGATTTCCAGGCAGCAAAAAGGAAACATAAACCAGGAAACAATTCAGCATTTAGTCTTTGGAGGAGTGGGAAACAAGCAAACAAGCAAACAAAAACTCTGAACACAGCAGCCCAAATCCCTGGGCCTCCTTTTGAGTTTCTTCAGGAAAACGCTGCACCAAGCGATGAACGCTAGGCTCACTTTGCAGGGGTCAGCCATCTTGGCAAAAATCATTCTCTCCCCTCCTCTTCCTCCCCCATAGCTCCTTACCGGCTTTCTTCCCAAATTCGCCCTCCAGTTCTGCCTGGGCCCCTGTCAAGGGCAGGTCAACCATCTCCAGACTAACCACCTCAGCCAGAGACTCTTCCCGGGTCCACCAAATTTTTCCTGCCAAGAGTGAGATTAAGTGAGCAAAAACAAAAAGAAAAAAGAGTTCTGTCCTTTCTCGCCGTGGATGGAATCTCCCAGAGGGCAGAGCAAGCAAGGAGGAAGAAGGGCTACCTGGGCTTCACAAAATCTCCTCGTCCCGACAAAACCCCTTTTGTTTAGGCTAATGTGAATTCCTATCATTCACATCCAGCAAAGTCCCAGCAAACAGTCTTTCAAGAGTGATTTACAATCACAGATCTTATCAGGCTTGGAGAGTTGCCAGGCCGATAGCTTCCAAGCGCAAAGCTGAAGCAGAAAATACTTGGCAAGGAGTCACGAACAAATCTTCACAACTAATTAAATGAACTATTGTCTCCTGCAAACACACCCCTCCCCTTTCGCTCCTCTTTATTCCCTATGGGAGGGGCCATTCACTGTCCACCTGTGCCCTTTCTCCCGAGTTGACCCTTGTTCCTTAGCTGTTCCCTTCTCCTGGCAGCTCTGCACATGCGCACATTGGGACCAGGCTCCAGCTGTTCCTCTTCCCCACTGATCTCCAACTCCAAAGGCAGCTGATAACAGTCAGACAGCTCTGGCCCTCTTTCTGCCTCCGATGCAGAGCATTCGTCAGAGCCTTCCCCAGACTCCAGGACTGGCCCAGGTATCTCCCCAACCTCCTCACTGTCCAAGTCTGCTGCCAGCTCTGTTGGCCGTTGGGCCACAACAGCTACGAAGCTCTGGCCCAGGTCTGGCCCCAATCAGAGGGTACCATGAAGGGTGCAGCACTACTCTGCGCTCAAAGGGGTACCTGGCTGTTGCAGGAACAGGAGGAGGTGATCCTCCGTTTGCACCAAGGCACGGTACCCGACGGAATCATCCTTCTTTAAAAAGACCTGAATGAAGAGCTGCAACAAAGGGAAGAAATGGATGAGCGATAGAAAAAGGGCATTCTCTCTCTCTCTCTCTCTCTCTCTTTTAAAAAATATTCGTATTGTACATTTTCCTTTATTGTACATTACATTTCCAGTTTTGCAATGGCAGTGTATTGGCTACATCAAGTCCTTTTTATATATACATCCCATTTATACATCCTGGTTATAATCATTATTCTCATAGTCATACAGTGTAGTTTCTTTTAAATGCATATTATTGTACATCGTAATTACAACTATTGTTTTCATAATTGTACCATAACACTCTATTACATTTATTACTTTTAATCTATATTTGTGTACAGCCCAATCCTGATATTGTTACATATATCTATATACCTGTATTTATTTCTATTTTATTCATCTTTTGTTACTAAGTTACTAATCACCACACCTGTAATTTTACCATTTGTACAATGCGTCCCATGTTAAGTAGTATTGTTTCCTCTTTATCTTTAAGTTCCTTCATTAGCCTGTCCAATTCGGCACATTCTAGTGGTTTTTTTATTACCTTTTCATCTGTAGGTGTGCTTTCTTTGTTCCAATTTTGTGCATGTGTGATTCAAGCTGCTGTTATTACATGTAACATTAAATATGCGGTTCTTTTATTGTATTTCCCCGGTAATGTACCTGATAAGAATAACTCTGCTTTTAGATCTATTTGCTGTTCTAAAGAACGTTCTCAAAGCACAATCTTTGGCATGGGGTGGTTGAATTTTTTAAAAAATGCAGCATGGGGCTTTCAGATCCCAGAGAAATACCCTTGCTGAGTGATGGCTGCAGGCTGGGAACACACCCCGCTTATCGGAAGCACCATTACCTGCTCAGGCCTGATACTACTTTTCTCCAGAGTGAAGGTGATGAGAGTGTCCAGAAGCCTCTGCCCGGTTTCAGCCAGGTACAAGTTGATGGTGTAGGCCTGGGCAGGGCAAGAAAGGCCTTCCTTGGAGGGAGAGAATGAACAGAGCGAAACGGCCTTCAGTTTCTCACAAGAATGGAAGTACCCAGCAGGGAAGAAGCGAAAGATTGAACAACACACTTGGGGTTCAAACAGGCACCCGCTGTTTCAAGCAGCCTCTTAAAATCTCTTGTAAGAAGAGACTGGACAACCATTTGTCTGAAATGTTCCTGCTTGAGCAGGAGGTTGGACTAGACAGAAGACCTCCCAGGTCCCTCAGGCTTGGAGAGTTGCCAAGCCGATAGCTTCCAAGTGCAGCTGCTGTCGCAGAAAATACTGGGCAAGGAGTCATGAACAAATCTTCCCCATAATTAAATGTACTAATTGTCTCCTGCAAACCCCACTCCCCTTTCACTCCTCTTTATTCCCTATGGGAGGGGCCATTCACCGTCCACCTGTGCCCTTACTCCCGAGTTGACCCTTGTTCCTTAGCTGTTCCCTTCTCCTGGCAGCTCTGCACATGTGCACTTTGGGAACAGGCTCCAGCTGTTCCTCTTCCCCACTGATCTCCAACTCTGTAGGCAGCTAATAAAAGTCGGATGGCTCTGGACCCATTCTGCCTCCGACGCAGAGCACTCATCAGAGCTTTCCTCAGATTCCAGGACTGGCCCATGTGCTTCCCCAACCTCCTCACTGTCCGAACCTACAACCAGCTCCACTGGCAGGCCACAACACACACACCCTTCATGCAGGGATGTATATTTACCCCTTCGCCCTTGCAGGCAAGGACAGCTGTCACGGTCTTCTCACTGGTAGTCGCAAAAGTCACAAGGCTGGCCTGGATAAACACAATGCGGAGAAAGACAATGAGAGATCAATAGTGCATGGATCACAAAGAGATTTTGGGCAAAAACACACACGTGGTTAGAAAAGCTGTTAAGAAAATATGTAGATCTTAAGCCTGAACTTTTTTTATTGGTATAATATCAGAAAAAAATGATAAACAAAGTGTATATTTATTATTGCATGCATTAAAAAGGATTGTATTTGCTCAGCATTGGAAAAATGTAGAAATACTGCTATATGATGAGATAATTAAGAAGATATTGGACTGGGCAGAAATGGACAGACTTACTTTGAAGATTAAACAGATACAGACTATTATCAAATTTATTTTATCAATGGCTGGAAAAAAATGGTAAAGTTTAGGAATGTAATTTGTTATTTTTTTCAGATTATTATTTTTTATTTTTAACATACAATAAATCCATTCCATTTCAATCCTGGGTTAATTAGGTACATATTTCATATGCTTAACAATTACTAATAATATTCTTCTTAGTACTATAATCATATAATAATCACATTCCCATATATATATGTCTATTACACTACTTTCTCTTATTGCTTTATAATTATGTCTTATCCCTTTTAATCAATTTCATTTTCTAGCCATTTATAAAACAAGTCCCATACCATGTAATATTCAGATTTTTTTTCCTTTAATTTCTGATGTTAATCTATTCATGTCTGCAGATTCAAATATTTTTTCAAGATTAGGAATGTAAATTGTGTTGTTATTGTTATAATCAGACAAAACCCAGACAACACGATGTTTATTCAGCACTAAATAAATTTAATAGTTGGAAAAAAAAAAAAAAAAGTGCACGCATCACTTCACACAACACTCACAAAATCCAGAATTCTGGGAGTCAAAGTCCACATATTTTAAAAGTTATCAGCATTGAGAAGCACCAAGGATGGCCAGAGTTTCAATTTCCACCCAACCTGCCTGAGTGTTCCTTGAAGGGGAAGGGTGGAGGGAGGTCAAGCTCAAGAGATCGAAACCTCCCTTTCTGGTCCTCACCTGCGGGAAATTCCGAAGGAGGCTCAAGACCCCGTGCCGATATTGCAAGAGAGCGAAGTGGGTTGGCGACAGACGCAGGTAGAACTGAGGCCGGGGAGCTCTGGCTGGGTTCGGCTGGGAGGACAGGATGCGGGCTTCGGAAAGGTCTGCAAATTCCAGGCCGAGAGACTGCAGGAAGGGGGTAAAAAAAGAGAGCGGGCAGATCAGCCAAGCCAGCTGCAAGAGGAAGTGAACACCTGGGATGCTTTGGGGCATTATAACCGCGCTGGCCGCAGTTGAAAGGAACATGCACTTCCCTGTTCCAGGATCGAAAAACCTCTCAGAGTGATGTGGTGGCCTAGAGGTGGAGCGCTCGCCTCACAATCAGGAGGCTATCAGTTCGATTCTAGGTAGAGGCTGGGCACAATGAGAATACATCTGCTGCAAAAACTCTGCACTGGTGACAGGAAAGGCATCCGGCCGGTAATCACTCTGCTCCATTCAAATGCCCAGATTCCACCCCACAAGGGATTACAGGAGTCATTGAACAAGGAACTCAGAAGTACCTCTCAGCTTTGGCCAGCTCATTTCTGGACCCCTCACCTGCAGTGAAACCTCCTTCATCTCCTCCTCTGCCTCCAGGGACAAGGTATAAAGGGACTGGGTGCCTGGGTTCACACACACGAGCGTCACTTCTTCTACGACGTTGCAAGTCCCAGCTAGGTTCCTCAACCAGGGAGCTGCCACCCTGATCTGCGAAAAGCAAAGAGAGGCGCTCGCTCCTTATCCCAGCTGCGATGAATCTTGAGGCCAGCAAAGGCACATGGCAGAAAATTAACTGCCTGCTTAAAAGGCACAGGTGCACCCAAAATATTGACGTTGTTGTAATTTTACCGTAAGAAAAAGACTTTTTGTGAGATTACTGTCTTCCCTCCCCTCTCTTCCCCCAGCCAACCTGGCAAAGGAAATCCCACTGAAAGCCAAACTGTTGCTTCACCTGTCTTGTCATTTCGCCATCCTCAATGCTGAAAGTCAAGATGCTGAGGTGGCTTTGTGGAGAAATTCCGACAACGTGCAGCACACCTGTTCCGTGGGAATAGACTAGCTGATACTGGACCATCTCGCTGATAAAAGAAAAGCAGGCACAAATTAGCATGATCAGGTTGTCTGTTGTAAGCCATCTTGCCTTCTTTCTCAGAGGAGCTGAACTCCTGAACTTTCTGGGTCAAAATTTTATATCTTAAGGATATAGATAGATGATATTATATATCATATTCTATGATATAGAATATGCAGAATGAGGGACAGCTCTGAAGACACTTAAAAGCTGCTTATTTTCAATCCATATTACAGGCAGTCCTTGTTTCGTGACAATTTGGGACTGGTAATTCAGGTGTCGAGAGAAGCAGTCACCTACTGAAACGATAACTTGTGCTTATGTTTTTAACTCAGCTTTCCTTTACCTGCAATGTTTGTAAAGTTTTAAACTTACTTTCCCATCACTGTTGTAACTGTGAACGGTTGCTAAATGAGGCAGTTGCTAAACAAGGACAATCTGTAATCTATTTGTCCGCTTTGGAATCCTTATTAAAAGCTGCCACACAGCTGTGGAGGATGGAAGGGGGCTACTGTTAGCTTTCAATCGACAAAATAGATATATAAAACCTTCAAGGTCATTCTCTATGGCGCAGCAAGAATTGTAGCTGAAGGGTGATTGGTTCACGTGATTTATGATGTGAAAGAAAAAGGGTGGATGTAGGTTGAGTCTTGTGGAAAGTCTGGGAGGAAACTTTAGTTTCGGAATTCCACAGACGTGCCAAGTTTCTGTTTTAATAAAACACTTTGGATTATGGTTGTCTCGGAGTTACTGATTGGAACGGATAATTTCTGGAACCCTGACACTATTGCCTGCTGGTAAGAAAAACTTAACCTAACTGCTGTCAACTCATAAAATATTTCTATGGTCTTTTAAGAGTTGCCAACAGAAAGGGAGGGGGGAAAAGGGGTTTGGAAGAGCAGTGTGGAAGCTTGGAAATTGAAACTGCATTCTATAAATGTTTTCATAGTAACTAGGTGACTGAAGTTTCTGCCGGGCAAAATTCTAACTGGAGACCATGATTGATGACTCTGGGCTATGGATGTGTCCCATTGGAGGATATGAATTACAATACACCCAGGGGGTGGGGGGGAAAAACCAGAGTCAAGGGTGACGATGAACGATATGTCTCAGAGTCAGCTACACCCAGGCAGCAACGGACATGTTAACTCCCAATAAATCCTTTTGAGGTTTTGGAAGTTTGGCTCGAGACTCATGATTTAATTGGGGTAACCGCCGGAATCCTGACAGCTGCCAGGAATATGCTAACACAACAGAATATTTCTGCTTCATAAAAATGAGTAGGGTTAGGGTTAGAGGCTATTTTCTAGAGTCAACCCACCTTTCTGGCAAATGTTCTGTCCATTTTTGGTAACCATTGGAGAGATAATATAGGAGGAGGGAACTCTTCTTCAAAACGGCCACGTACTTCACAGCATCTTGGACTCCCACCAAACTAGCCATCTGAAAGCTTAATTTAAGAATTTATTTTTTGTTTAAAAAATGGGCTTCTTTACTCACTTATTGAAACTAATCCTAATCCAAAAGACTCTTACCTGCCAGCGTCCATCAAAACCTCCCAATTCAGGCCCCCAATGTTTGTTTCCCAAGAGCGCAGGATACGACCCCCGTTGGAAACCGTGATGGCATCTACAGAAAACAGGTGCAGAACATACCATTTCAGTGTTTGCCAGCAACCTGCAGAGCTGGCAGCAGTCAGACAGTGGGAAGGAACATGGGCCAGTCCGGGAGTCTGGGGAGAACTCGGACGAGGGTCCTGCATCCGATGCAGAGATGGGGCCAAAACCATCTGGGAGTGGGGTGTTGCCCCCGGAGCCTCTGGAGTCTGGCAGCAGTGAGGCAGAGGAACAAGGGGAGCCTGTTCCCAGGGCGCGTGTGCACAGAGCTGCCAGAAGGCAAGAACAGCTAAGACAAAAGAGTCACCTCAGGAGTAAGGCTTGGAGGTGACTGCCCTTCCCATAAGGTATAAAAGAAGTGAAAAGGTAGGAAAACCTTTGCAGGAAGCAACATTGTTCACTCTGTTTGGATTAAACATTGAAGTTCTATGATTAATTTGTTCTCTGATTTTGGAAAAACTAATTGGGACTTTCGTCGTTGGTAGCACTTCAAGTCAAATAAAGGTGTGTTATTATCAGATTTCTCCCGAAAAATTTTGGCAGACGTCCCTGGAACTACTTATAACCGGTTAGGACTCATTTCGGGCTGTGAATGATGACAATTCACAGCCATTGAACTAAAATAAAAAGGGTTTTGAATTTTATGTGTGTTTGTCAGTGTCTCAGGAAGCCTTGATCAGGCCACAGGCCACATCAAACCGCCCCCCTCCTCCATATTTTCCATATTCTGAACGGCTCTTTGCACATTTTTCAACTTGTGGGCTAAAACAAATACAAAAAAAAATAAAGAAACAACATTTCAGGCAATCCTTGACTTAAAGCCATTCATTTAATGACCATTTGAAGTTACAATGGCACTGGGAAAAAAGTGACTTTTGACAATTTTTCACTTAGTGACCAAATTTTGGCTGCCTGGCCTCTGACTCATATTTTTGACGGTTAGTGTCATGGGATCACCTTTTAACAACCTCCTGGCAAAGTCAGTGGGGAAGCCAGTTTCATTTAACAACCTTGTTACCAAAGTCTAGAGAGATTCTCAAGTCTTCCAGGTCAAGGCTGTCCCAAAGGTGCTATTTTTTTTCTTTTTCAAGAGACAACTGGACCTTCTGGTTTTGTCAGGTGAGGCTCCATTCAAAATCCGAGAAAGAAACCTTTAGACTCCGTTGTTACAGAGCAGTGGTGGCTAACCTTTTTGGGCTCCTGTGCCAAAAATTGTGTGCGCTTGCATGCTCGCCTTCACGTGCCAGCACCCAGAAGGCAATGTGTGCCCCATGCCTCCTATGCATGCGTGTGCAATCCACACCCACCCACACAGCTCCCTTACCTGCACTGCACCTCACAGCTGATTTTCAGCTGGTTTGAAGCCTTTTTTGGCCTCCCAAAGGCTTGAGGAAGGCTTCTGCAGGCTTTGCAGGCCAAAAACTAGCCCCATTTCATCACTTCCTGTTTTTCCGCAAATACCGGAAGTGACGAAACGGGGCTAGTTTTTGGCCTGCAAAGCCTGCAGAAGCCTTCCTCAAGCCTTTGGGAGGCCGAAAAAGGCCTCAAACTGGCTGAAAATCAGCTATGAGGTGGGCACATGCGCAGTGAGGTAAGTTTACCTGCAGCTTGTGGGCCAGCACAAATGGCTCTGCGTGCCACCTGTGGCACACATGCCATAGGTTCGCCATCACAGTTATAGAGAAAAGGACTTTTACTGGAAATCAAGAGGTAGCATCAAAAGAATTCAAGATTAGGCACAAAAATCACATATACAAAGTTATGGCAACGTTCCCACCCACAATAGTTCAAACTGGCCATCCAATCTGACATGTGTATATTGGCTTATGGGGCATCTTCAGGTTGCGATGCAGGCATCTGACCGTTGACCTTGGCCCGGATAGATAAGAAGCTACAGCTGCGCAATAAGCAAGTGGGAAAGTTTTCCCAAGTTTTACAATTCACCACCTCAAATCCTCCAGCACTCTTCTCCCCCCCCCAGCCCAATTTATTTTCGCCCCACCCCATTTCTACAGCAGCCGGAAAGAGAAGCAGAAGAAGGATTCTTGAAGGCTGACAGTTTTTTTCCATTGAAGACGTTTCGCTTCTCATCCCAGAAGCTTCTTCAGCTCTGACTGGATGTTGGTGGGGAAGGGAAAGATTGATCCTCCTTGCAGACAGCTGGTCATTTGAGGAAACAAAACAGCCACTTCATAAATACATGGCACAACATAGAGAACAAACCCATCAGGACTTAGATTCAGCAGTCCATTTGCATTTGAAAGACAAAAGACATTTGCTCTTTTGAAGACAGCAAAGTTCATATTTTGGACAGAGAGGACCGCTAGTTTGAAAGAGAGGCTCAAAGAGGCCATCTAAGTCCAAATTGAATAGCCCTCTCTCAACAGAGGGGGAGGGATGCAACATCATCTATCTCCAGTTTACAACACAAGTCCTTTCAGCAGCTCCAAGAAGATTATACTGCCCACATGGAGAAAGTGAGTAAATGAGAAATGGCTACCAAGGGAGCGTCCCCTTCCTCACCTTGCCCATGGATCAGCATGGCATCCACTGCCCCTTCAGGAGTCCCTTTGTCTACATGTCGCCACACTGGGAGGAAAACAAAAAACTAGATCAACCTTTTAAGAAGGCCTTGCACCCACAACAGAAGCTGCGCTCTTTCCCATTTGAGGGAGGCCCTTTCGCTCCCCGGGAGGCGCTCTAGGCAGGGACCCAAAAAAGACACTCACGGATTTCACCACTGCGGGAGTTCAGCGCAGCCACCACGTTCTCCTCCGTAGCCACAATCAGTTTCTTGGAGGCAGGGGAGGCTTCCAAAAAGGCGAATTTGAGCTTGCCCACGTACTGCTGCCTCCTGCAATACATGCAAAGAAAAATCACATTTTCGCACGCTTCCTGCAGTCATAAATCGAAACAACCAGGAGGGGTTAGAGATATTCTCTTCACTGAAAGGAAAATATAGGTCCTGGGGTGCAACTCTCGTCTGTTCCCCAATGGCCATGATAGTCCAGCCACCCCCTCCTCACCTTCTATGTATTTATTTCTTTGTAAAATGCATTGGCTTGCCCATCTTATTACAGAACAACTGTGAGGGCTCACAACCCTAAAATCTGAAATATCTGTAAGATCGCACTTTTCACTCCACAAAGCGCAAGGCTCCCCAAGGCAAATTGCATTAGTTCAGTGATTTATTTATTGTATGGCAAATCGCACTACCATTCATGAGGTTACCTAGCTGGGTCATGAAACATCTGCAAGAAAATATCCAAGTTCAGAGAGCACCAAGGACCCCACAATCCTTCTCTTCCTCCTCGACTATAAATACTCCCCCTCCTAACACTGCTGTCACCTAGTTGGGTCATGAAGGAAAACTGCCAAGCTTAGAGAGCACCTCCTTCTCTTCCTCCACCCCCACTTCCTCCTAGCATTGATGATGTTACAGTATTTAGTTGGGTCATGAAACGTCTGCAAAAAAACCACCCAGCTCAGAAAGCTGCAAGGACCCCACAGTCCTCCTCCTCCTCTTTGCATACTCTACTCCTTTCTAGCACTGATGACATTACCTAGTTGGGGTAATGCAAGAAAACAAACAAATTCAGAGAGCACCAAGGGCCTCAGTCATTGTCCTCCTCCTCCTCTTCCTTGCACATCCCAAACCCTCCCAGCACTGATTATGTTACCTAGTTGGGTCATGAAACGTCTGCAAGAACTCCCAGCTCAAGAGACCACCAAAGATCCCTCATGTCAACCCTGAGTTGCAAATATTCTCCTTTATTAGTCTGGCAAATAAACTCAGAGAAGCAGCTGCCTTTCACCCCAGAAGCGCCCTAATTTAAGGGCCGGTTTGCCACGTCTGGATGTTTTATCAACGCCACGAAGTGCCCTCCTTCTCGCCCACAAAGCGAGCAGCAGCGCCCGCGTCCCTTTCTAGTGGCGGGCAGTTCCACGGGGCAACCCTGACGGCGCCGCCCTTCGAGGCAGGCAGGGCAGCCGGTCACCCACCAGTCGAACTTGCCCACTTGGTCCTCGTAGACGGCGCCCGCCGGCGGGGGAAGCCAAGAAAGGACCAGGAGCGACAAAATAAGCAGCGGCTGGACGGGCGCCGCCATGACGACCCAGGGGAGACAGGAGCCGGAAGGGGAAAGAAAGCCTCCGCTGTCCCATCAGGCTCTGCGCGACCATAGAGGCAAGAGATAGACTTCCGGTTTCCGGCACTTAGAGATAGGAATTTGTAGAGTGACCTTGAGGGTGGAAAAAAGAAAAGATCCACAGAACAAACCTCGCTGTAATCCGTCAACTGGCTTTGCTTGTCATATCTTTAAAAAAAAAATTTAAAAAAAAAAAAACGAAAATAAAAAAAAAACGGAGAAAATCAATCTATGCATAGATCTACAGCTGCCCTCCCATCAGGCACCGCGCGAAAGGCCCACAACCCGAGCGTCGAAGGACCTCATGAGGGGGAGTTGAGAGGCAGCGTCGAATATTGCCCGATGGGGGTGGGGGTGGGGTGGGGGTAAAAGAACAAAATAAAACGGACCGAAATAATAATAATAAAAAAATATCTTATCTTAACGAGGCAGATCTTTTTTTTTTTTTTTCCCCGTGAGGCTTTTTTTTTTTTTTTTTGCTGGCTCGGGAAATCAGGCGCCGCCGGGGACACCTCAACCCTTCCCGTCGGCCCGCGAGGCTCCGCCCATCGCTGCCGCTGCCGGAAGGAGCTGCACGTGGGTGGCCGCGATGCCCAAGTCCAAGCGGGACAAGAGGGGTGAGTCGGGGGGGGGGGGGGGGGGGAAAAACCCCCCCCCCCGGGGGGGGGGGGGCCCCCCCCCCCCCCCCCCCCCCCAGGTGTTTTCTCTCCCCCCCCCCCCCCCAAAGGAAAGCAGGGGACGCCCTTTGCTTTTCGCACAACTTCTCTTGCGATTTGTTTGCACAACAACCCTGCCAGGTAGGCTAGGCGGCGCAACACAACATCCAGCGCCAAGAGAGGGCTGGTGGGTGTGTGTGTGTGTGTGGGGGGGGAACCTTTGGTCGCACAGGCCGTGCCAATTCCCATCTCTGAAGATACTGGGGGTTGTAGTGCTCCAAAGTATCCGCGGTTCAACTTGCTTTTCCCCCAGCTCTAATTTTTTTTTTTTGGGGGGGGGGGGGGTGGAGGGGGAAACGAACAATAAAATGGCTGAATTCCTCGTGACCATTTCCAATGGGGCCATGACAAAAGTGGACTGGATGAACTCAGAGGAGGGTAATTGATTCATGGATTGATTCCCCCACCCCCCCACCCCCCTTCATTGGGGTTCTGGGTCCAGATCGATGGGGCCTCCTGGAAGGCATCCACTGGCTGCTCTGGAACTTATCCTGAAAATCGAGACAACATGGTGGGAAATGCAGACCTTCAAAGTCAAGTCGGCGGCTTCCCTGAAAAATTATTCAATTTTGATCGCTCCTTCCTTCCTTCCTTCCTCCCCCATCCATCTGTATCTTTTTCCTTCCCCTCCCATTCATCCCATTTTTTCCTTCCTTCCTTCCTATCCAT
This sequence comes from Laticauda colubrina, assembly GCA_015471245.1. Classification (NCBI taxonomy): domain Eukaryota; kingdom Metazoa; phylum Chordata; class Lepidosauria; order Squamata; family Elapidae; genus Laticauda; species Laticauda colubrina. The sequence goes on from BLBF01000057.1 coordinate 8,426,603, forward strand.
CCAAACCATCTCCCCTTCCTTCCTTCTATTCCCTGTCTGCTCCACTGTCCAATTTCCAAATGAAACCACAATCCACAACATTCCCTCCTGAATCCGTCACTTTCTTCCTTGCAGTCTCCTTAACCAAAACCACCAAGAAAGGTTTGGAAGTGAAGCAAAACCTGATAGGAGAGGTAAGCAAGAGGTGGTAAGCCAGCTGTCGAGCAGCGGTCATTTCGTTTGAAGGGTCGTTTTGCAGGATGACGGTTGACTTCCCCAACATAAGGATTAATGTTATTGCAATTAAGCTATATAGCGGTGTCACCAAAGTTTTCTCTTCTGTGGGAAAATCCTGACATTTGGAAACTTGTGCAACTTCCTCAAGATAGAAAATGCAGGGTGTGAAAATCAAAAACAAAACCGACTGCCTATTTTTATGATTTTTTGTCTTTAGCTACGAAAATGCGTGGACACCTACAAGCGTCTCTTCATTTTCTCCATTGCCAACATGAGAAACAACAAACTGAAGGATGTTCGCAGTGCTTGGAAAGACAGCAGGTGACTCCCTTATAGCCATTTGGCTCTTTGCTTGGAAAGCTTCCGTTTATTTAAATAGGAAAAGCAGAAACTGAAGGTGATGCTCCCTTGAAAGAATAGTGGAGCTTTTGAATTTTCACCAGAATTTATTTATTTTTCCTTTTTATTCCAGGATATTTTTTGGGAAAAACAAAGTGATGACTGTGGCCCTGGGTCACAGCCCTTCGGATGAATACAAAGATAACTTGCATGAGGTAAAGCACCAGACTTTAAAAACTACCTTACTTCACTTGCCTGTGGCCTACTCTTATGAAGCAGGCCCTTCCCCCAGACCTGGGCTCCCAGAATCCTGAACCCCCACCCTGGGAAAAGTCACTTAATCACCTCATCCTCTGTTTTTTTAGGTCAGCAAGCATCTGCGGGGAGAAGTCGGGCTCCTTTTCACAAATCGCACAAAAGGTGAAGTTGTAAAGTAAGTTTTACCCAAAAAGAACACCCGAAGATTTCAACTACCGTGTTTCCCTGAAAATGAGACGTTGTCTTTTTTTAATGTGTGTGTGTGTGTGTGTGTGTGTGTGTGTGTGTGTGTGTGTGTTTAAGTTTTTGCGGGTACTTACATGTGTGCTGTTCAGCTTCCTTCGGGTATTATCCCACGTCATTGTAGTAATTGTAATACCCGAAGGAAGCTGAACTGCATTCATGTAAGTACCCGGGAAAACCTAAGAAAACATATATATATATATATATGTTTTTTTAAGCTTTCGTGGGTACTTACATGTGTAAGTGGGATAATACCCGAAGGAAGCTGAACAGCACATATATATATATATATATATATATATATATATATATATATATATATACATACACACACACACACACACACACACACACACACACATACATACATACACATACATATACACACACACACACACACACAGAATACAGAAGCCTGATGATGGCAGATGAGATTCTGCCGAAACGTTGCTACAACTTGAAAAGCACGACAATGACGTGGGATAATACCTGAAGGAAGCTGAACAGCATGCATATATATGTGTGTGTGTGTATATATAAATATATATTTGTGTATATATGTGTGTGTGCCACCAAAAAAGGCACCAGGTCTTATTTTCAGTGGACGTCATCCACTGACTAACCTCATTTGCACGCACTGCTCTTGGCTTCCTTTTTGCTGTCGGAGGCCTTCAGGAACTTCTTCTGCAGCCGGCAAGGCTATCCTGAAGGCCTCTGGAGCCCATAACTGAGTTCTGGATCGTCCGGAGCTTTGTTATCGGCTACAGAGGCCTTCAGGAAAGCCTTGCCAGCCATGCCAGCTGCAGAAAAAATAGGCCAGCAAGGCAGGTGTCAGAGTGTGCGAGGCCTGGCTACAACTGTCCAAAGGTATGTAATGGGGCAGCTCCACCCCCCCCCATCCCCACCCTTGCTTAATTTTTACCCATCCACTCTGGAGTGGGTGGTATCTTATTTAGGGCTTATTTTAGGGATAGGGTTTATATTGGATGCACGTGTAAAAATCAAGCTAGGACTTAACTTTGAAGGTCAGTTGTATTTCTGGGAAAAAGTAGGAAAACCTGTATTTTGGATTGTGGAAGCTTTCAGTGGAAGCTTTTTGAGAAGGGCTGTATCCTGGCATCCCTTGCCCTTTTAATCAGCCTGTAGGCTGCCATGTAACCGTTTTTTAAGCCCCATGACAAATAGGGCAAATCACAGAATTTCAGTCTGAATTACTGTGCCTTTTCTGCTCTCAGAAACAAAATAAAATCTACAACCTAGAAAAGAGATTATCCTCTTTACGGTATTGCTGGTTAGTTGTAGAATCAGTTGCCCTGTATCCTCCTGTTTTCAGCCATCTGAATTCACCGTCCCTGTAGCGTTTCCTGAAAAAATGGTAGCGTGATGACCTAAGGCGTGATACAAAGACAACCCAGCCAGATAATAAGTAGGGGTCCCTTTATTAGCTCCAGTTACCTTTTGGTTTGGAGAAAAACTCTTCCAGGAACCTACAACAGCCTTTGGCTGCAGATATTCTAGTCCAAAACTATAAATCCACCAAAGCAATAAATCTGGAAGTGAAGTAACATGGCAATAAATCAAACCATTTGGGAGGATTCCAGGAATGCAGATAACAGCAGCCAACATTTAGATAAACTCAACATTTCTTCCCGGAAAACACAGCTTGCAACTACCTCTCCTTTAAGCTCCTTTCCCAGGTGTGCCTTGTGAAGGGAATCAGGGCCCTCTCCTCCCCCATAAGCCACACAACCCACGTTGCTCCCTTCTCCATTCCTGCATGCCCTAGGATGAAGAGAGGGTGGGCCTGGGTCTTCCTCTGAACTCCCTCTCCCCTGTTCTACCTCTCCACTGCTCTGCCCAGCCTGACTTTGCCCTTCCCCAGTTTCCTCCACAGCCAACAGAGCCACACTCCCACTCCCTGTCAGCTGTTCGTCTTCCTCCTCGGAGTCAGACTCCGATGGGGGCATGACAGGTATTTCTTCCTTCACCTTTCTCGCCTCGGGTTGTCCAGGTGATACTACGGGAGAATGCAAGAACAGAGTTGCTAGTTCCGATGAATTTCAACTCTGCACCTCTCTTTTCCTTTTGCAGCTGGTTTTCCCAATTCAGAGAGACCGATTTTGCCCGGGCTGGAAACAAGGCCACCTTTGCAGTCAGTTTGGATATGGGACCCCTGGAGCAGTTTTCCCATTCCATGGAACCTCAGTTGAGGCAACTTGGATTGCCCACCGCCCTAAAAAAAGGTTGGGAACGTAGCCTGAAAAAACACTGGCAGGGTTCTTTCCTCTGGCAACCTCCCTTCAATTTTTCTCCTGTTTCTTTTTTTTTTTTTTTGTCTTCTTCCCTTTCCTAGGTGTAGTGACGCTTCTCTCTGATTACGAGGTTTGCAAAGAGGGGGACATCCTCACCCCAGAACAAGCTCGCATTTTGGTGAGTGGCTGCAGATGATCCTTCTTTCATAGCTGCGTTTTCCATGGTTAGTTTTTCCCCTATATACGCAACCCCATTGCGCCACGATACTTGAGAATTGCAACAGAAACTTGGAAATTGAAAGGCAGACTAATTTTTCATTCCTGTTTCCTCCAGATTTAAGTTACCAGTGCATTTCGTTCCTTCACAGACAGTTTTAAAATACTTTCCTAGACTGACACCTCTCTCTGAGTGCATTAATGTTGATTAACATGCATGAAAGATAGCTGTTCTTTAAATAGCGCAGTGAGTTCTTTTTTCTTCTAATTCTGTCGTTTAACTATGCAAAGAGAACCCTAAACATTTATTCCACCTTATTACAGAAGTTTGTCTCCCTTGTTCTTCGATCCTGAAGCTTAAGTTTGTTTTCCTGACAGCCACAGTGAGCGGTTTCTACGGAAATGTAGAGGCTTTCCCATTTTTTTCCTGTGCCTTAGACCAGGGGTCTTCAAGCTTGGCAATCTTAAAAACTTACGGTGACCTACCACTGCACCATAGATAATATCTTACCTTACTACACCTCTGTATGGTTTGCCAATTGAATGGTGGCAGATAGGACAGCGCTTCAGAGGGTTAACGTCATTGCCCAGTGGATCATTGGTTGCCCTCTCCCCTCTCTGGAAGAGCTTTATAGCTCCCACTGCCTTAAGAAAGTCCAAAACATCCTCAAAGATCCATCTCATCCTGGGAACCCTTTTTTTTAAACTATTAACCATCTGGCAGACGGTACAGGATAATAAAAACAAGGACAAATAGGCTGAAAAACAGCTTCTATCCCAGGATATTCTATCCCAGGAGCTCTATTGAATTGTATTGTATATAGTGCAGTTTTGATGTAGTGTTGCAGGTTTTCAATTCAATGAGTGTGAAGGATGTGTGTTTGTGTTTATTTTCATGGTCATGAAGTGCACTGAAGGTGTTTCATTTCATTGTACAAGATGCAATGACAAGAAAGTAAACTAAATTTTTAAGACTTGTGGACTTCAACTGCCAGAATTCCTTCTCCAGTCATGATACCTCAGGAATTCTAGGAGCTGAAGTCTACAAGTCTTCAAGCTTGCCAACTTTGAAGACCCTTGCCTTATGACTGTCACGCACATATTTCATTTTCTGGTTCTGAGTGCCGTCCATGAGACATCAATGTTTTTAATTTCAGAAACTTTTTGGATACGCAATGGCCGAGTTTAATGTGATGATCAGGAGTGTGTGGGATGCCGAGACGGGAGAATTTGAACAGCTGGAGACCTCCACAGGGGACCCTTCAGGAGAGATGGAGGAGGAGGAGGAAGATGCAAGTAATGAAGAAAACTAGAGCAGAAGAAATACCAATAGACTTGGCTTTTTTATCAGTTTCATAACTGCTGTCCTCTTAATGGAGGACTGAACTAATAATTTAAGGATACTGTCATAATATGACTTTTTATGTATGTGTGTATGTGTATATATATATATATATATATATATATATATATATATATATATATATATGTTTTCTTAGGTTTTCGCGGGTACTTACATATATATATATATATGTCTATAAAAATGTATAAAAGAACTTATAGCGTGTTTGTTGTCTTTACAACCAATTAAAGTTTGTGAAACCAGTAATTCAACATTAGGATTCGTGTCTTACAGCAAGCACTCTTTAATTCCCCTTTCCCTAAGAATTGAGGCCCACCTCTGCCCTCTGGCACGCCTTCAGCGGAAGTAGTTGGGGCAGTCATGCGCTGTGAGGTGCCAGGCTTTCTCAAATGCCTCCACCACGCTCGGGATGAGAGGCCCCTCCTCGCTGGAACGGAGATTTTCCTGCAACTGGTCCATGTTGGACATGCCAATAATCACAGCGTCTCCATATTTATCCTGGGGAAGGGAAGAGAAGAATAAAACTGCACGAGCAGCAGCCAGATCAAAGGAGTAAAGTCATGTCAGGAGAAGGATTGGGGTGGAAAATGGAAGGCATCCCTTCATCAAATCAAACGTTTATTGTCAATGCACATCATGCGTTCAATGAAATTGAAATGAGCCTCCCTTGGTGTTGGGCCCTGCAAAGTCTTCCTGTATTAAACCTAATTGTGGTGCTTTATGTTGTGTTCAGAAGTCTCACAGCCCACAGCAAAAAAGCTGTTTTTCAGCCTATTCGTTTGGCTGGCTCTGCTTCTGTATCTCCTTCCGGATGGAAGGAGAGGAAAGAAGTGCTGACCAGGGTGTGAATTGTCCCTGAGGATTTTCCTCACCCGGCTGAGGCAGCAGATCCTGGCAATTTTGTTGAAAATGGAAGGCATCCCTTCATTACCCCACAGAGAAGAGTTCAAAGTTTTCCCTAAAGTCGGTCCCTAAAAGTCAGTCCCTAAAGACCGACGGATTTTGCAACCACAAAGGCCGAAAGCTTGCTCTTAAAAACTTCAGAGATGTCCCAAAGATGGTTTTTCAAGAGGCAACTAAAACTTACTTGTTTTTTTTTTTTCTTTGAATCAAGTTGCCAACAGCCAAGGACCTCTTGTTCTGGTTGAAGTTGGCAAAAAGCAGTTGGCCTGAACTGGCCTTGTTGCTCTGGCTAGCTAAGTTCATGGCGGCCTCATCGCCCGTCCATCACCGGGGGAGCGAAAGGAGGACGGTGAGGCTCAGCCCATCTTCTCCAGCCATCTCCTCAGGGGTGCCTTGTTTTCGCTTTGTCCTTGGCTGCTCGCAGCGTGTTTCAAAGAAAAACCAGGAAGTCCAGTTGCCTCTCAAAAAAGCACCTTAGGGACAGCCATGACCTGGATGGCTGAAAATCTCCATAAACCAACAGCAGAGGCCCATTTTTTAATATTATTTCCAGGATAATACCGTTTCCCCCAAAATATGACCGATCGTGGAAGTAAGTCCTAGCTTGATTTTACACATGTTGCCAAAATAAGCCCTATCCCTAAAATAGGCCCTAATTAATATCCCGCTCACTCCAGAGTGTGTGGGTAAAAATTAAGCTTGGGGGATGGTGGTGGAGTTGCCCTACTACTTACCTTTGGACAGTTGTGGCCAGGCCTCACACACCCCGACACCTGCCTTGCCGGCCCATTTCTTCTGCAGCTGGCAAGACTCCTGAAGGCCTCTGTAGCTGAGAACAAGCTCTGGATCGATCCAAGCTCTGTTATCCACTGCAGAGGCCTTCAAGGAAAGCCTTGTCGGCCACAGAAGAAGTTCCTGAAGGTCTCTGGCAGCGAAAAGGAGGCCGGGGGCGACATTCTCAAGTGAGGTTAGTCAATGGATGACATCTCCCCAAAATAAGACCTGGTGGAAAAAATGGTATTTGGCCTTACCTGCAGTTCTGAGTGATGGTAGACCCAGCGCAGGGCAGCGGAGGTCAAAGTGGGAGGATTTGCACCATATGCTTCACGAAGGGCACTTTGGATCAAGGACACTCCTTCAAAATGGTGCTGCTTCCAATACCTGGAGTGGTTATTTAAAAACAAAACAAAACACTAATATCCTACCACTTAAAAGAACCAACAGCCTGGCCTAAATAAGCAGTAAAAGCAGAACTAAAAATTTAGCAGAAAGGAACTAATTGTCAGCTTTGGAAGCCATATTAGCACCACACTGCCACATTCTTGAGCCTGGGAAAATGGGAGAGGGGGAATTTCTTGGAGCGCATGTGGTTAGACATAATAACACTCTTTTTCTAAGTCAAGGTCATGTTATCTCTGCACCTGGGTGAGAGGACGTCTCAAGTTCAGACGGATGGCAATTGGGGCATGTGATGCGATGATGGGTGCAGGGGGTGGATTTGTAATTTTGTTACTTATTGCAAGGAAGCTTGGAACTTCCCGATTTGGGATTCTCCAGATGTGCCAGTTTACGACTCAAATAAAAAAGAATTTTGGAGACGATGTCTGACGTCTCAGAGTTTTTTTGTTGGAGGTTTTCGGGAACGCTGACAGTAATATCTAACAGAATAGCGGAAAGGCAAGCAATGAAAAACTTCTGGATCTAAGCTGTCCTCAAGTTACAAAAGTTCATTTAGTGACCGAGGTTACAGCGGTGCTGGAAAAAGGTATTTTATGACCACTTTTCATACTTGCGATTGTAGCAACCTTCCCCAAGGTCATGGGATTAAAATTCAGACACTTGGAAACTGATTCATATTTATGACAGTCACAGTGTCCTGGAGTCACGTGTTCCCATTTTGTGACAAGCAAAGTCAATGGGGAAGCCAGATTCTCTTTAACAGCTCTGTGACTCACTGAAGGGGTTTGCTTAACAACTGTGGCGAGAAAGGTCGTAAAATGGGGCAAAATTCACTTAGCAATTGTCTTTCTTAGCAACAGAAATTCTGGGCTCAATTGGGGTTGTAATTCGAGGACCATGATGAGGGGACTGGAGGCTCAAACATATGAAGAATTATTGCAGGAACTGGGCCTGGCTGGTCCAGGGAAGAGAAGGACCAGGGGAGACAGGAGAGCAGCCTTCCAAGATTTGGGGGGCTGCCCCAGAGAGGAGGAGGAAAGGGGTCAAGCTATTTTCCAAAGCATCTTTGAAGGCCAGACAAGGAACAATGGATGGAAACTGACCAGGAGGGATTCAACCTGGAAATAAGGAGAAACTTTCTGGCAGGGAGAACAATCAATTAATGGAACAGGAATTGCCTTGGGAATTTGTGGGAGCTTCATCCCTGGAGGCTTTCAAGAAGAGACTGGACTTCCCTCTGTCAGAAAGGGTGTAGGGTCTCCTGTTTGGACTAGATGACCTACAAGGTCCCTTCCAACTCTGTTAATCTGTTAAATCTGGTCTGAAGCTTTCAAGAAGAGACTGGACTTCCCTCTGTCAGAAATGGCATAGGGTCTCCTGCTTGGGGGATTGACTAGATGACCTACAAGGTCCCTTCCAACTCTGTTAATCTAATCCAGGGTCAGCTTTAAGACTTGTGGACTTCAACTCCCAGAATTCCTCCCCCAGTCATGTTAGCTCAGGAATTCTGGGAGTTGAGGTCCACAAGTCTTAAACTTGCCAAGTTTAAAGAACCCTTGATCGACTCTATCTGTATTAGCCTTTCCAACTCAAGAGCCAATTTCCATTCACTCCCTCTCTTCTGGTTCAAGATGCTAGTCCCTCCCGCTGTGTGGAGACTTACCGGTCCCGGTAGACTCTGGCCCAGTCATTCCCAAAAAACCTGCCGGTCGGTGGTTGGCTTAAGTCTTGATCTTCGTACTTGTATTTCCCTGTCAGGAGCCCACCTGTTCAAGAAACATCACAGTCTCATTTCCCATCACTCTTTCACCCACCTTGCAATTTTGTGTTATTGTTTTTCAGGAAAAAAAAAACCACAATTCCTTCCCACTCCATTACCGGCCAGGGGATTGTAAGCGTAGAAGCTCATTCCAAAGTGCCTGAGACAAGGAAACAGCTCCTTCTCCACCTGTCTTGTGGTCGCATTGTACATGCCCTGGGTTCAAACAGGAAAACAACAACAGCAAAAACCCCTTGTCAGCTTTGGGAAGCCATGCTGAGATCCAAGGCTCCCACGCTGCCACAACTGAGCCTGGGGGAGGTGGGGGGGGGGGGCCCGAATTCATTGGAGTCTATCTAATTAGACATAACATTGTTTTCCTGATTCAAGGTCAAGTCGTGTTGCGCATAAGTGAGAGGTCGTCTCAAGTTGGGGCGGGTGGTGTTTGGGCCACGTGATGCGATGATGGGTGCAGGGAGTGGATTTTGTAGTTTTTTACTTATTGCAAGGAAGCCCGGAACTTTCAGATTCGGGATTTCCCAGTTGTGCCAGTTTCTATCCAAATAAAAGGAACTTTTTGAGAAGATGTCTGCCTTGGAGTTCTTGGCTGGAGTGGCGGTTTGCTGGAAAGCTGACACTCCTTTTCAGACTTCACTCAAAAGTCTTTCGCCCAAAGCAGCACAAACAAAGTGGATCGCTCGGTGCTTTTTGCAGCCGCGCCGCAAAAGTGGCCCTCCGGTTAAAGGCAAAACCAGACCTCGCTCACCTGGTACACCGTCGGCAGCAGCCACCGGTGGGCTTTGCAAAGGGTGCAGATTTCCGCCACCTCCCAAGAGGCGTAGTTGGACAAGCCAAGCGCTTTGAACTTCCCCTGTGGAGTGACAAATCAATCATCTCATCATTTTAGGCCGGATTTTTAAGGATCTGCACACATGCCCTCAAACAAGAGGATCAGAGGACTGGAAGCTAAAATATATGAAGAACAGTTGTGAGAACCGGGCCTGGCTGGTCTAGGGAAGAGAAGGACCAGGGGAGACGGGAGAGCAGCCTTCCAAGATTTGAGGGGCTGCCCCAGAGAGGAGGAAGAAGGGGGTCAAGCTGTTGGCCCCCCAAGGCCCCCCCCGAAGGCCAGACAAGGAATAATGGATGGAAACTGACCAAGGAGAGGTTCAGCCTGGGAATAAGGAGGAATTCCCTGGCAGTGAGAACAATCAACCTATGGAACAGAAGTTGCCTTCAGAAGTTGTGGGAGCTTCATCCTTGGAAATTTTTGAGAGTGAACTGCCATCTGTCAGGAATGGTATAGGGTCCCACTTGGGCAGGAGGTTGGACTAGATGACCTTTCCAATTCTGTATTCTAGTGTATGCTATTCTATTTCTATTCTATTTTCCATAATTTTATTCTATTTTCCATTATTCTATTCCAATTTTCCATTATTTCCATTTCCATTATTCTATTCTTCATTCCATTGTCTCTCCTTTCCTCTCCTCTTCTATTTCTCTTCTCTTTCTATATCTTTTTCTCTTTCTATTCCCAAATTCTCTCTTTCTCTTTCTCTTTCCTGTCGCCGTCGGAATCAAATCCACAGAGTCCTCTGGCCGGGACTTTGTAACCCAACATGTGTGGAGGAAAGAGTGCACTCCCTGCATTCTGTCAGGAACACGGCCACTTCTGGGTCAGACCAGATAGTCTCTGAGGATTCCCTCCAGCTCGCTCTCATGCACTGAGGAGAGGGGCATCTAGCCTGGCGGAAGGGGTGTCCTCCTCCTCAACCCTCCGGCAGCCTGGCTGCCCGGTCGCCCAAGGTTTTTTCCCAACCTCCCCCCCAAACAATCCCCACACCTCTTTGTGAAGCTCATCGCAGGCCCGCAGCGTTTCTTCCACGGGGGTTTCGTGGTCCGGGGCGTGGAGGTAGAAGAGATCCACGCTCGGCAGCCGTAGACGCTGAAGGGACTCTTCCAGCTGCGAGCGGACGCTCTGGGCCTTCAAGGTTTTGCCATCCCAAGGATTGGCCTTTGTGGCTATTTTAACTGCGGGCAGGAAGTGGGGGCAAATAAAGGAGACACAGAATATTATTTAACACGGAACAGATTTTTTTGAATGTTTAATTTTATATTTTGCAATCATTCCATTTCATTTCAACCGTGTGTCAACTGGGTCCATGTATCTTGTGCTGACATTTATATTTAATACTTTAAAAAAATATTGAATAAACATTAAAAACAACTGAACACCATGCAACTTCATTGGCCATCATTTTGGCCATACAAGCTTTAGTATAGAGATGCACGTAACAGTTAATTTCCTTTTTCCCTTATTGTTCTGACCCAGGCTTCGTCGAATCACAAACTTGTTTTAAAAGCAAAACCTATTTGTTGCAATGCTGGGAACTGTTTTCATTCCCAGCCAGAACTAATCTTAACATAGTTCCCCAAGATAAGCACACACCTTCCAGTTCTGTGGAATGCTGCCAAAAACAGAAGTATCCAATTAATTATAAAAGAAACCAACCGAAGTATCAGAAAAAAACCGGCCAAAGTACAGAGAGTTTCAAGGAGGACTTGGAACCAACAGAACTACTTTGTTTCCTGCAAAGGTTTTGTCATCTTGGCCTGACTTTTATCCTTTATGGTAGGGCCAATCCCCTCCAAGCCTTACTCCTGAGTTGCCCCTTTTGTTTCAGCTGCTCTTGCCATCTAGCAGCTCTGTGCACATGCGCTCTGGGAACAGGCTCCTAGGTGTCCTCTTCCTCACTGTTGCCAGACTCCGGAGGCTTCGGAGTCAGCACCCCACTCCCAGATGGTCCTGGTCCCATCCCTGCATCGGACGCAGGACCCTCGTCCTCCCCAGACTGGTCCCCGTTCTTCCCCACTGTCTGATTTTGCTGCAATCCGCACAGGCTGTTGGCGAACCACAACACTTATGTTATTAGTATAGTGTTAGCTGCATATTATTTCTGTTTATATTTATCTGCAATTATCTACATATTTACAACCGTCTTTTATCCTCATGCATTTGTATCACCTCGTATTTGTCCATTATATCTCATTCTCTTTGGTTTACAAAACTTTAACTTTCATTCCTGCAATGCATCAATCCTTTCTTTCTTTCTTTTTCCTTGACTCAAGCCAGTGATGGAACCTCCATGCTTAAGAGCCGCGTATCAGATTAGTCTCTTTCTCTTTCACAGCACGGTCACAGCTTCCTAACCTGGTAAAATTATTGATCAAGAGCCGCTAACAAATGTCAAGCGAGCCCTGGGGGCACCGTCCCAAGATGCCAAGGCGATATCTGGGCATGGGCAGAGTGCTCCCCCAAACTCAAGCCACCCCAAACGACTTGCATGCATTCAGGTTTTGCTAAAAAAAAAACACACACACACACACACACACACACACGAAAACCCCACTTTCCTGGGGCCAGCAACCTTTCTAAGTTCATCAGAGGAAGTGTTTGGTTGTTATTTACCTGGGAAAGTCTAAATCACCCCTTTTTTTAAAAATATTTTTTAAAGCACCCAAGATGTTTTTTAAGTGTCCTAAACACGGATTTTGGGGTTTGGCTGCTGCCTGAGATTTCATTTCTGCTTCGCCAGAAGAAACCTCCTTAAATTCCAGGCCGACGGGATCAACTTCAACACCCCCCCACCCTGGATTAAATAAATGATTATTTATGAATCACCAGCTTTTCCCTCTCCCCGGAAGTGGGGGGGGGAGCCCTGATGGGCCCCCACAAGCACAGGGGCCCCACCCTCACCTCTGTAGGTTGGCCCTTCGATGCACCTTGGAAATCCCATAAATACAGCCACCCACCTTTGACTGCATCTTTTAAATGAAGGCTAACATGCAAAGATCATGTGTGTCATGCCCTCAATCCCCGGCTTTGCCCAGCAGGGCCCAGAAATGCTGCTTAGAACAGGTGGCCCTGAGTTGGGGGGGGGGGACCACAATCAGCGGGGGTGGGGGTTTGATTTGGGCAGCCTCTGGGTCCGGGGGAAGAGCTGCACCCCAAGTTTTAAATGTCCCCCCCACAACTAGCCAAGTCACTTCTCTGAAAAGGTATCCAGGTTCTCCTGCTTGAGCAGCAGGGGGCTGGACTAGAAGACCTCCAAACTCCCTTCCAGCTCATTCCATTCCATTCCATTTCTATTCCTATTCTATATTGTATATTCTAGTCGATATTCCATTCCATTCAATTCTCTATTCTTCTTTTCTTTCTTTTCTGTTCTTCTATTCTATACTATTCTATAGTCTATATTCTATTCTCTGTTCTTTTTATTTTCTTTTTTATTCTTTTCTTTTTTCTTTTCTATTCTTCTATTCTATATTCTATTCCATTCCATTCAATTCTCTATTCTTCTTTTCTTTTTTTTCTGTTCTTCTATTCTATTCTATAGTCTATATTCTATTCTCTGTTCTTTTTCTTGTTCTTTTTTCTTTTCTGTTCTTCTAGTCTAGTCTATATTCTATATTCCATTCCATTCTCTATTTTTTCTTTTTCTTCTTTTCTTCTGTTCTCTTTTATTTCTTTTCTGTTCTTCCAGTCTAGTCTAGTCTAGATTCTATATTCTATATTCTATTCTCTATTTTTTTTCTTCTCTTTTCTTTTCTGTTCTTCTAGTCTATATTCTATATTCCATTCCATTCTCTATTCTTTTTTCTTTTCTTTTTTTCTTCCCTTTTCTTTTCTG
>BLBF01000057.1:8445202-8464512 GCA_015471245.1 Laticauda colubrina
CCCCCCCCCCCCCGCACTGATGAATCAACCAAAACTTTTGAGTGTTTCTGCTATTAATCTTGATCTGTTTTCCAAGTGGCTCTGTAGAAATTGGGGGGTGGGGGGGAGAGGGGGGGCTTTCCTTCCCCGGCAGCGTATTTTGGGGAGGGGAGGGTTGAGGCAGCTGACTTATCTGGAGACCAAAGCCTTCCAAACAGGGGAGGAGGGAGAGGGCAAGGCCCCCTTTCTCGCTTGGATAAGCAGTTGGAACCTGGAAAAGTGCTGATAAGGTTTGATTGCCGGCTCCCAGGTCAGCTGGTGCTGGGGTGGGGGGTGGGGTCACATGAGAACATCTGGATGAGTCAACAGCAAACAAGAGTGGTGTCTGCAGGAGTGCCAAGTCCAGGTCTCCTTTTCCCAGACAAAGCCTTGGGAATTGACCTCTTTGGGACGAGCTTCAGATATACTGCCACTGAACCCAGGGGCTTGTTTCCAGGGAAGTAAGTTCAGTCACTTGGTCTTGGAAATGTTGGGATGGGAGCTGGAGGCGAGTTGGGATAGGGATAGTAGTTATGCACCACCAGCTTGCAAACCTACTCAGTTTTCACAGCTGAAGAACGAGGGTATTTATTTTGCAACAGTGGTGTGTTATTTGTAGTTCAGGTGCGGGAGGAGGGTGAAGGTTCATCCTTGGAGCTTGTGGGTCGATTTCCAAACGTCTCGTGACCAGGCTGGGCAACATCTTCAGGTTAAAGGGTGTTGTCAGTGTTATTTTTTATTTTTTTAAATGAATGCAAAGTTCCATTCTGGGACTGACTGAGGGAAAAGAATGGAAGGAAAATGTGTGTTTTCTTTTTAAAAAAATCAAATTGCACCTTGTAATTTTTTTTCTGTTCACGTTTTTACCTGCAGTTGGGCAAATCCCAGAGAACCTCACCTCTCTTCTTCCTTTACAGGTTCCCAGTTCGCAATGGGAGGGGATGTTTTGAATTTGCAGTGACCCCCAGTACCTTGTCCCTTTGCCTGAGCCCTGAGCCATGTTTGCTCATCCTCACAAGTCCAGCTTTCCCAGCGGGAATGCCTCGGATTGTGTCAACGGTTCGGAGTGGATCCTGTCCGTCTTCCACGAGTGCGCCCAGGATGCCTGGGACATCGCCAGCGTGGTGCTGGGCCTGGTCTCCATCGCCTGCTTTGCTGGGGCTTCCTTCCCGTAAGTAAATGGGGGAGTGGGCTTCACCCTGTATCTGGGTGTCAGTTGGCTGGCTCTTTCCCTCCCTCCCTATTCCCATCCTTCCTTCCTTTCCTCCCTTCCCCTTCCTCCTTCACTCCCCCTTCTCATCTCTTCCTTCCTCCCCCCCTCCCTTATTCCCATCTCTTCTTCCTCCCTCCCCATTCCCATTCCCATCCCCTTTCATCTGTCCCACCCTGTTCCCTACTTCCTTTCCTCCCTCCCTCTCACCCTCCCCATTCCCATCTCTTCTTTCCTCCCTATTCCCATCTTTCCTTCCTTTCCTTCCTCCCTTCCCTATTCCTCCCTCCCTCTCCTCCCTATTCCCATCTTTCCTTCCTTTCGTTCCTCCCTTCCCTATTCCTCCCTCTCTCTCCTCCCTATCCCCATCTTTCCTTCCTTTCATTCCTCCCTTCCCTATTCCTCCCTCCCTCTCCTCCCCATTCCCATCTTTCCTTCCTTCCTCCCTCTCTATTCCCATCTCTACTTCCTTCCTTTTCTCCCTCCCCTCTCTCCCCATTCCCATCTTTTCTTCCTCCCTCCCTCATTCCTATCTCTTTCCTTCCTCTCCCACTCTATTCACAACTTCCTTTCCTCCCTCCCACCCTCTCCATTCCCCTCTCCTTCCTTCCTCCCTATTCTCTTCCTTCCTTCCTTCCTTTCTTCCCCTTCCTCGCTCCCTATTCCCACCTCTCCTTCCTTCCTTCCTTGGTTTGACTGACAAATATGTGGCTGCCCATTGGGGATGACAAAATGGAGATGATTCATTTCCTGGGATACAGACAAAGGAAACTGGCCTGGTGTCCTGCCACGCCTGGCTGTGGGCGGCTTTTGAAATATCGCCTCCAGCAACCCCTTGAAACGCAGACCTGGTTTGTGCAACAACCAGCGGCTGCAAAAAAAAATAAATAAACAAAATTCCTCCTGAAAGTCTCTCCTGGGTGGTTTAAACTTCATCCTTTGCAGAATGAGGCAATAAAAGAGCACATTCCTTCTCAGCAGATGCTGGACTCCCTTTCCCATCAGCCCCAGCCCAACAATCTTTAATTCCTTCTTCCTCCACCTTTCCACACAGTCAGTTCTACCTGGCCTGTAAAACTGGCATTATGGACCAAGCCCTGTCCATTTATTTCCTGCTGGGATGGCTTGGAGGCGATTCACTGAACTTAATTGGATCTTTCTTGGCTGATCAGCTGCCACTACAGGTAAGAAACTGGAAAAAGCACAGTTTGACCTAGCGGGTTCTGCTTGCCCAAATCCTTGATCCTGAAAAGATGCTCAAAGCCATCATTGTTATGGGTCCTTGAGATGCCCCTTCCTCTCCCATTGTTTAGCCCTGTCTTGTAGCAGAGAGTTCCAGAGGTTAAAATAAGGTTTCTCTCAATTATCCCAGAATTCCCTCTAAGTTTCTCCTTCTTCTTCCTCAGGTATACACCGCCATTTACTACGTGCTGGCCGATTTGCTCATGATCTCTCTTTACATCTATTACAAAGTCAAGAATCAGAACAGAGCCTGTAAGTTAACTGTTCTGACCCAGGCTTCCTCATCCGTAATTACGCACAAACTTATTTTAAAAGCAGGTTTTATTTTATTGCAACGCTGGGAATTGTTTTCATTCCGAGCCAGAATTAATCTCAAACAGTCCCTCGAGATAAGCACCCACCTTTCAGTTTGGTGAAGTGCTGCCAAAAACAGAAGTATCAAATGAACTAGGAAAAAAAACAGTCGAACAAAAAAATCAACCACCAAAGTACAAAGAGCTTCAAGAATGACTCTGAACCGAATGAACGACTTTGCTTCCTGCACAGGTTTTGTCATCTTGGCCTGACCTTTATACCTTCTGGGAGGGACAGTCCCCTCCACGCCTTGCTCCCTTTTGTCTTAGCTGCTCTTGCCTTCTGGCAGCTCTGCGCATGTGCACACTGGGAATAGGCTCCCCTGGTTCCTCTGCCTCGCTGGTGCCAGACTCTAGAGTCAGCACATAATTCCCAGGTGGTCGTGGCTCTATCCCTGCATCGGATGCAGGACCCTCGTCCGAATCCTCCCCAGACTCCCAGACTGATCCCCGTTCTTCCCCACGGTCCAATTCCGCTACCAGCTGCCAGGGAACCACAACACTGACATCCGCTAATGTGAGAGGGAGGCACCAAGTGGGCAAAAAGACTGTTAAAACCTCCCATTTCTGAAATCGCCAGCACAGAATATCCCCAACATTTTGGTTCAAAAACCAGGGCTTAAAATTCAAAGAACCGTTTGGATGCCAAGCTGGGGAGAGGGAGGGAATGGTGGTTTTATGCCCCTCTTTTTGTAATGGTAGAGAGTGATCTCTACCTCCTTCTGGCACAGGAGAAGAGCAAGCAGCAGTTTTGAACAGGAAGCAAATCAAACTTTCCGTGAGTTATTTTGAACTGCTTCCTCTCCGCAGAAAGCTTGGCTTCCCCTAGATCTTGTTCCTTTCTCTTTCAGATCTCTTAAAAGGTTTAGATCTGGTAGATTGCATGATAGCGGTTTCCTGCTGCGGGGGATGATGGTTCTGTGGGGTTTTTTTGCTCGTATTTCTGCTTCGGGGAGCAGCTGCCAGGAAAAGGATGGTGTTGAGGTCATCAAAGCCAGTTCCTCCTTTTTAGTAAATTTGTCTTGATGGGACAGACCAAAAAGAAAAAAGGGGAAAAAAAAAAAAAAAGCAAGACAGACTTTTAACCCTCTAATCCAACATTTCTCCTTTCCTCAGTTTCAGCTTCGATCAACGCCGTGTTGGCATTCACGGTCTTGGGAGCGACGCTGATGCCCGCCTGGCAGGGGGGACCTGCCTCTTCTCACCTGGGTGATGGAAGGAGGTTCAAAAGCAGGAGACTTTTATCCTCCTCTGTGGACGATCCGTATCCGGAGGTACGTTCTTTTCTTTAGGACAGTATAGGTAAAAGGTTCCCCTCGCACATCCGTGCTCATCATTCCCCACTCGAGGGAGCGGTGCTCATCTTTGCGTCTCCATGGTCATGTGGCCAGCAGGACTAACGCCGAAGGCGCATGCAATGCCGTTACCTTTTTTTTCCCCCTATTTTTTTTTTGTCCCCACTTGCATTTTTTTTTTTTTTAACCTGCTTTCGAACCGCTAAATTGGCAGAAGCTGGGGAGAGTAACGGGAGCTCACATGATGACATGGTGCTAGGGATTCGAACCGCCGGACGGCCGACCTTTCTGGTCGACGAGCTCAGCGTCTTAGCCGCTGAACCACCGTGTCCCCTTAAGGGTAGAACTGACCTGAAATGTCTTGCAAAGGCCAAATTGCCCTTGCAATTTGGTTGCGTTGTGTTCAAATCCCACCGGAATGGCGAGGATGTAAAGATTAGCAATAGTTGAGAGATTGCACTGAAGTGAACGGAAGTGCTGACCCCCCTCCCTCCCTCTCTCCCTGGAGACCCCCAACAACAGACCCCTTTTTTTCTCCTGTATCCAGGGGCCACAGGAAATTGAACATCCAGCAAAAGAGGTGTGGGAAAAAGACCTGGCTGGCATTGATAAATGCAAGCCATTTTGTGGCTCCCCCCCTGGTTGCTTTTCCCAAATTAATCATTCATATCTTCTCCAAATTAATAATTTTTTTCTGAAGTTAAAAGTGCACCCCTTGGGAGAATATGTGGAATAAAGGTTTAAAGTTTACATTAAGCTATAATTTAAAAGAATTTGATTTTTTGTAAGATTGGTATTTAACTCCAGATAAATTGTCAAGAATGTATAAAGGTACCTCAAATGAAGGTTTGGAAATGTAAATGTAAAGAAGGGACTTTTTAATCATCTATGGTGGACGTGTGACAAAGCAAAGAAATATTGGAGTAGGATTTATAGCTTAATACAGAAAATTCTTAAAGTGAACATAGAAAAACAAAAACAAAAACCAGAGACTTTTTTTTTGGGGGGGGGGGGGGGTTAATGGACCAAGACTTGGAGAAGAAAAAAAATCGGAGCGTTGATGTTAAATATGCTGACGGCAGCAAGACTACGCACAGAAATGGAAGGTCACCTCAGTCCCCACAATGGATGAATGGCTGCAAAAACCGATGGGAGTTTGCAGAGATGGCTAAATTTGACTGCTCTGATTAAAGAAAAAAACACAAATACCTCTACTTCGACTTGGAAACCACTTCTGGACCTTGTGCTTGAGGTGGAAAAAGATGCAACTTGGTTTTACCGATTTAGATAGATTGGTTGTTTATAGGAATGGTTAGTTTATTATGAAAAAGTAAAAAATTGAGGGTGGATCTTAAATGCCTTCCTCAACGGCACCCAAGGAAGTCAAAGCGTTTTTTCTTTCTTTCCCTTTCTTTCTCCCACTATTCACTTCCCTTTTCCCTTCCCTAATTTCCCTATTGTTTGCTTTTGTGTTATCTTTGTATGTTACGCTATAAACTAACAAAACTATATATATATATATATATAAAAAAAAATAGTGCACCCCTTTGGTGGGAAGGATGCAAGACAAAGATGAGCGTTGGATTGGAGGTGGCAGGTGGATTCAAGGGAGGGACAAAGGATCATCCAAACTAACCCACGGACTAAATTACTACTGTGGGGTGGGGGGTGAAGTTTCCCGTTAAAACGACTCTTTCTTCCTGGATCACAGGAGGCCTGCTGGGACATTCTGTCCGCAGCATCCCATAATAATTCTTGGTGCCTTCCACAGCCTTTTACCCAGGAGGAGATCTGCGGCTTTGTGATCGGATCCACTTCGTCGGTGCTCTACCTGCTTTCTCGGGCCCCACAGATCTACACCAACGTAAGCATTGCTCAAGGGGGGAAGGAAGGAAGGGAGGGCCTCTTTTGGGGAGCAGCTCAGCTGAAGGGGACCCCAGGCTGAATTTCCAGCTTTCTCCAAGGAAGCAGTAAATGTTTTCAAGGCAGGGATGTGCAACCTCGGCAACTTTTAAGGCTTTTATGGACTTCAACTCCCAGGATTCCTCAGCCAGCCATGCATGTCTGGCTGAGGAATTCTGGGAGTTGAAGTCCCTAGGTCTTAAAAAGTTGCCAAGGATGGAGGCCCCTAGTTTAAGGGACAATCTTCTGCCTGAAGATTAACTTTCAGCCCCGAGAGTACCGTTGCCAAACCTTGTATTGTAGACTTACCTGAGGTCTGCTGGAAGAAAACCAAGAAAAATCCCAAGAAAATCCCACAAGAGGGATTTTGGAGGCCATTCCCACGCCCTGATCTGATTTAAGACAAGGAGATCACCTTTACCCACCCCCACAGGCTTGCTCCGTTTCAAACAGGGCTGGGATCCTACCGCTTCGGTCCGGTTCTATCAAACCAGTCGCGCCCAAGAGCAGCCGACACTGAACCGGTTCGCTGGGACGAAGTTTTGGTCTGCTCTTTGGCCCTCCCACCCGCCCAGGTTCTAGGCTGCCCTTTAGTGGCTGCGTTTTCTTCCTCAGCTGCTTTGCGCGGCACGCCTAAGTGCCGCCCGTCAGCTGGAGAAGATGACTGATTGCCGGAGCCGGTAGTGCATGTGCGCACACAACACAGGTTTGACGCGCACGCGTGCGCTCCCCAAATCAGTTGTTATGCCAGTCAGATCCCACCCCTGGACTTATCCGAGGTCTACTGGAAGAAAACTGGCTGTGTGTGTGTGTTTGAGGCTATTCCCACACCCTGGTCTGATTTAAGACAAGGAGATCACGCTTACCCAACCCATATGCTTGCTCCATTTCAAAGCTTGGGTGAAGCTCGTTGTGAGCCCAGTGAACGGCATCACCGAGTCAAACTGGCTTAATGTTAATCACAATTAAAGAATGCTGTGCAAACAAAAGCCTACCTCTCTCTCTCATTTGCAGTTCAAGCGGAAATGCACCACCGGAATCTCTTACTCTCTTTTCGCTCTGGTCATGCTCGGAAACACACTCTACGGGCTCAGTGTCCTCCTGAAAAATCCGGATCCGGGCCAGTCGGAAGCCAATTATGTGATCCACCATTTGCCCTGGCTGGTTGGCAGCTTGGGGGTTCTGTCCCTCGACATCGTGGTATCCTTTTCGGGAATCGTGGGTGTGGGTGTGGGTGGGTGTGTTTCTGCTTTTAACCATGCCAGGCCCAGTGCGACAGAATCCCTCAGGCAGGCAAGGACAGACGACTTTTGATTCCGAGACTTTCTCAACTGCAGTCAACGGTTGTGTTAGGATCGAGGGGGTGGTGGTGGCAAAAATAGTCCTGAGCCAAGCATCATCATCATCATCTTTTTAACAACCCCCATAATCCCTTGCTGGGTGGTCTGGGCAACTGAATGGAGTGGAGTGTTACTGGCCGGATGCCCTTCCTGTCACCAATGTGGAGTTTTTCCCAGCAGATATATATATCCTCAGTGTGCCCAGAGAGAGGGAAATATCTGCCTCTACCTAGGATCCAACTCAAAACCTCCTGACTGTGAGACGAGAGCTCCGCCTCCGGAGACAAGCATGTTAATTAAAATAACATTTCTGCCTCACCATCTGGGCCACGTAAGGCAAGTTTATGCTTCCAGGTACTTCCTTTAAATCTGTCTTTTTATCTCACCATCCCATCTTTAGCCCTGCTGAGACTGCTTAACAAATGACAATCTTCTTGAAGATTGGCAAACAACAGTTGGCTTGGCTGCCCCAATCCTGACACGGAGAGATTTCGGGGCCCGTCCTTTCAACAAAGCAGCAAATCACGGGGAAAGATCCTCTTTGGTGTTTAGCTGAGTCTTTCGTAGCCAATGGTGGGTGTTGGGTCCAGTCCTTAATTCTTCCATCTTCAGATTTCGTTCCAATTCCTGGCCTATCGTCGGAGGAAGTTGCCGGTCCCGGAAGAGAGAGACGCACTTTTGGGCAGAGAAGAGAACGCTGTTGAAAGCTGAACGATGCCAGGATCGGCTGTCGGGGTCTCGGCTGCGTTGGGATCCCAGCAACGGGTTTGGGGTGTCGTCCTGAAAACATCTTAGATAAAAGCTCTGGCTTTTCTCTAGAACTAGAAAAAAATGCTTCACCTCCGGAAAGACGCGCCTGACGAGATCCTTTCCTACCTCTCCAATTCCTTTGGGGGGGGGGTTTGGAGGGGAGAAGAAAA
This sequence comes from Laticauda colubrina, assembly GCA_015471245.1. Taxonomy (NCBI): domain Eukaryota; kingdom Metazoa; phylum Chordata; class Lepidosauria; order Squamata; family Elapidae; genus Laticauda; species Laticauda colubrina. The sequence goes on from BLBF01000057.1 coordinate 8,453,483, forward strand.
AAATAATGGAAGAAATGAACATTGAAACCTAAGACTGTATTGTGCAATGGCAGTGAATCTTCTCAATATTCCCCAACCTCACCTGATTCCCTGATTAATTTATAAAATAGAAGCATTTTGGGGAGGAGGAACCAAACCCAAAGGCATTCAGTCCCCAGCAGCTGGCTGCCTGGACTTCATTGAGGCTCGAGAGTAAAAGGAGGCTGGAGGAAAGGGGTCTTTTTTTTTTCCCACACAAGGGGCATTCCTTCTAAAAGGCTATTTTTTTTGGGGGGGGGGAAATAGACATGGAAAAATCAAAATATATTCCCACCACCCCGGCAGGAGTGGATAATGGTTCTTTGCTTAACCCTGTATTTCTTCTTATTGCAAACTACCCTAAAAATACGAGCTCCAGGCGTAGCTACAAAAGATGAGACAGACATCACGATCTCCGGAACTTAAAAACTATATTATCGACTTAGCTTTCGTTAGCCTCTGCTAACATCGTCAAGAGTTGGTTAGCATGAAGGCAAATCTCTCTCCAGGGGTAGTTTTTACGCTCTGTTCTGACCAAGGCTTCCTGAGACCATGACTAAGCACACGCTTCGTGCAAACAATTCTAGTTTTATTTCAACACTTGGAATTATGCGCATTCCCAGCCCGTAATGAGTCCCAAACAGTCCCTCGAGATAAGCACCCACCTTTCTCTCTTTTGAATCGCTGCCAAGAACTAAAGTGACAAATGAATGGTAAAAAACCAACCGAAGTACAAAGTCCACAATCAGAACAGGGATCAAAGTTGCTTCCTGCAAAGGTGCCTGTCCCTTTGCTCCTCCTTTATGTCTTATGGGAGGGCCAATCACCTCCAAGCCTTACTCCCAAGTTGTCTCCTTTTGTCTTGTTCTTGCCTTCTGGCAACTCTGCGCAAGCGTGCACTGGGAATAGGCTCCCCTCTGCCTCGCTGCTGCTCTTGAGGCTCTGGAGTCAGCACTTCACTCTCAGATGGTCCAGGACCCTCGTCCGAGTCCTCCCCAGACTGGTCCCTGTTCTTCCCCACTGTCCGATTCCACTGCTGTCTGCACAGGCTGCCGGCAATCCACAACACACTGACATTAGTAGAGGCTAACGAAAACTAAATGGTTACTATAGTTTTAAATTCCTGAGATTGTGAAGTCTGTCCCTTCTTTTACATCTTATCTCACCCTTGAAGCAATGGTGGTGGGCTTCAGCTCTCCCACCTACCCAATTTTATTTTTTTTTACAAAGGAAGAGCAGCTAAAGAGGGAAAGAATCCTTCCTGGTTTACAGGTAGCAAGGAACCTCGACAGAGAAGCATGTCTGGAGGCTTGTGAGACATTCAGAGGTAGACTGCCTCTGGCTGGAGAGGTTCCATGCAATTCCACTCCCTTCTCATTATAAAAAAATAAATAAATCTCTTTTTCCATATATATGGCACTCTGAGATGGGAAGCAGGTTCTTTTCCCCAAGGAGTCTACGCTGGCGTGAGTATTTCAGGCTGGCCAGCCATAGAAAATATAAAACCAAAAGGTAACAACAGTGAAAAAGCCCAGAACTGCTAAGAAGCTGTAAGCTCAACCACTGGGGGTAAGGAATGAGGCGGGGTGAGGGTCATGAAGGACCAAGGAACTCTTGACTCAGAGCGGGGCACATTTGCCAACTGGTCTCCGTCTTCAGTCTGAACCATCAAATTATTCCCAACTGGCAGACGAGACGCTCAAGACGACGCTTCGGAGCAAAGGAGAAAACGCCATTTCTGTTAAAAAGAATATTTCTGTTCTGACCTCGGTGTCTCCAAAAAGCACGAAGCAGACCTTGTCCTGGCAAAACCCCTTTTATTAAAGGAAGGTGAATTTCTTGCATTCGCGTTCAGCCAAAGGCCTGGCAAACAGCCTTTCCAGGATGTAATTAGCAGCACAGACCTCATCTAGCTTGGAGAGCTGCCAAGGAAATATTTGCAATCCCAGTGCTGACAAGGAAGGTCTCAGCACAGAGTCTCTGAGGCGCACAGACAGATCTTCACACCGCTGCAACGAACCAACGAACGAATGGTTTCCTGCAAAAGCCCCCTCCCCTTCTGTTCCTCTTCTCATCCTGTTCTTTTCCTTTGGCAGCTCTGTGCATGCGCAGGTTGGGAACCAGCTCCAGCTGCTCCACTGCCGTCCTACTCCAAAGGCAGCTGATAAGTGCCAGCCTGCCATGGTCCCATCTCTGCCTCTGACAGAGAGCCCTTGTCCGAACCTTCCTCAGCCTCCAGGACTGGCCCAGGTTCCTCCCCAACCTTCTCACTGTCTTGAATCTGCAGCCAGCTCCACAATTTCAACTGAAGCATTGAGGCTGTGACCCGCCCATCGGGACCCTGCCAATCAAAGACCGTACCCTTGAGAGTTGGGGAAAGGACAAGAGAAGGAATCGGAAACGGGCCCAGCAGCCCAATGCTTTCTTACGTTTTTTTTAAAGATTTTTATTATTTTTTTCCCGTTTTTAAGGTATGGAGGCTCAAGTATAAGAGATGTAGATTCCAATTTGAAGCATTACATATTTAAAAAAAATAATAATAACCAGTCTTTCGCATTCCATTAGAAATCAAGAACAAGTCAAAAGCAGCACACCGCAGCTTCTCGGGCGGAAAGCAGGACTGGAGGGGGGTGGGATGTTTGAGTCTTACCAGCTTTTTGCAGATCTCTTTTTGTGGGGTGGGGGCAGCTGCCCGCCTCCCTGCCACCACCTCACCCCGCACACCCATCCTCCTTTCTCAACCTCTCTCCCAAACATACACCAAACACATTTTCCACGATGGTTGGGGTTTTTTTTTTTTCTTCCTTCTTTCACAAACCATGGTTATTTAATAAAGGGGTTTTTTTTTTTTTTGTTTCTTGTACATTTTTTACACCAATATAACAAAATATGGAAAGAGCAGTGGGAGACCGGAGAGGGGGCGCACCAAGAATAAAAGAAAAAAAAAAAAACATGATGGGTGGAAATATGCAGATAAACGTAAGGCCCAGAAGAAAGGGGGATGGGGTGGGTGGGTGGGAGGAGCAGGGAGGAGAAAAAGGCTGGGAAGAGCACAATATCTCAGAGGTTTCCAAACAGAAAATACAAGTTTTGCAAGGCTGTGGCAATAAAACAGTGGAAATCAAGCTGCTAGAGAGCCCCCCCCACCTACCCACCCCAAAAAAACGTTTATTTGGGGTGATGATGGGGGGGGAAAAATACAGAGGCTTTTATTTATTTTTATGGGAGGGAAGAATATTGTACGCAGGAAATGAAAATAATGGGGAGGAGGATGCCGGGGAGGGGGGAGAGAGAAAGAAAAACCAGAAAATTCCAAGAAATTTGGGGGCGGGGTAGGGTGGGGGTGGGGGGCGCTAATGAGTGCATGGCGTGTCTTGTTAGCATCCTCAAGGGGAGACGCCGGCTTCTAACTTTGCTGTTTTCTCTTCAACGCCTCCACCAGGTCGTTCTTCAGAGCTTCCTGCTTCGATTTGTCTGCAAACGTCTGCACAGACCTGGGGGGAGAAAAGAGGCAGGAGGGAGGTGTTAGGAGGAGAAAGGGGGATGGGGGGCAACCCCCTTGTGGCCAAATGGGGGCGATGTCGTCCCCCCAAGCAGCATCTCCAGCACGCTGTCAGGTGGCGCTTTCCCCACAATTCGGAACCAGATCCCCAGTTCTCCGGTTAGCGCATCGTTAGTCTAGTCGCATTGGGGAGGGGAGGGGAGGGTGTGCGTGTGTGTACGTGGAAAGGTCTGTCAAAGTAAACTCCAAGTGGTTGTTAAAGGGAGGGTTTTAACAGCAGCCTAGTCCAGGGTGGGGACAGGGGTTTTGTGGTGCTTCCAGGGTTGGAGATTGCTCGCAAAAACCACACCCCACGCACACCGAGGGCCCCCGGCGTCACATTCTCAAGTGCAAGGGGATTCCACACCGCAAGGCAAGGAGAGCAAACTTAAAAAGGTTATCGGGAGGCTCCCTCCGTCCTTTTCCTTCAACAAAAATAACCACGACGACGACAACAAGACTTGCAAGAATTAGGGAGTTAGTTGGTGTGAAGCCCGAATCCTCCATGCTCTCAAGTCAAAGTGAGTGGTTGGTTTTTAGTGCCCTTGTAAGCCAGTTTCAGCATTGGGGGGTGGGGTGGGGGGTTTGAGGTGGGGGGTGGGGGAGAGAGGTGTACCTGAGCTGCTTTAGTTATCTGGCTGAATGTACATCTGGCGCTGGGTCAAAACCTGAGAGAGCTCCCTCTGCAACTGCTTATATTTTTGGTTGTCGGGAATAGCGTCAATTGATCTGGAGTGAAGCAGGGGTGGAGACGGAAGAGGGAAGGCCCAAGGAAGGAAAGAAAAGGTCAGACAAGTCGGCAGAGAGAGAAACAGAAGAGAGGAAGAAAGGCAGAGGGGCTGGGAGGGGCTGAGAGCGGGAAAGGGAAAGGGAAAATGGAGGAGGAAGAGCAGTTGGGAGTCTCCCGGTGCTGAAGAAGAGAGAGAGGGAGAGAGAGAAAGGAAAGGATGCCAGTAACCCCACATCCTCCAGAGCCTTTCGACCAATGTGTGTTCCCAGCAAGCCATCAACTCCTCCTCTGGCTCCAGCAGGGTTTAAACTGGAGTAGCGGGCACCAAAGGCCCGGCAGCGGCACCAGCAGGCCCAGCAGGGCAACTCTGCTGTGGGCGATGGGGTCAAGTTTGGGAAAAAAAAGAAAAAAAAAGAGGGGGGGGGGGGGGGGGGGGTTTGTGGGGGGGGGGGGGGGGGGGAGGAGACAAATTTAACAGAATAGCAGGAGATGGGAGGCACCCTAGAGGTCTTCTAGGCCAGCCCCACCCTGCTCAAGCAAGGAGACCCTAGGCCAGAGGTCTCCAAACTTGGCCACTTTAAGGCTTGTGGACTTCGACTCCCAGAATTCTCCAGCCAGCAGAGCTTTTCGGACAGGGAGGAACCTGGGCCAGTCCTGGAGTCTGGGGGAGGCTCTGACAAGGGCTCTGCCTCAGAGGCAGAGATGGGGCTAAAGCTGTCTGTCAGTTATCAGCTGCCTTTGGAGTCGGACATCAGTGGGGAAGAAGAACAGCTGGAGCCTGTTCCCAGTGTGTGCATGCGCAGAGCTGCCAGGAGAAGGGAACAGCTAAGGAACAAGAGTCAACTCAAGAGTAAAGGCTCAGGTGGACGGTGAAGAATGAATAAAGAGGAGCGAAAGGGGAGGGGTGTGTTTGCAGGAGACAATTCTGGGAGTTGAAGTCCCCAAGTCTTAAAAGTGGCCAAGTTTGGGGACCCCAGCCCTTAGGCCATTTATCAACAAATATATATATATGTGTATATAATAAATACGACCACGGCACTGCGGTCCATCTGTTGTTACCTCAGTCCGTTGACAATGTCCTTTGTCTTTCCAAAATAAATCTCATTCAGCGTACTTCTGATTTTATTCTCCATGTCCTAGAAGGGAAGAGAGAGAGAAAGAGAGAGAACTCATGGTGATAGTCCTTGACTTATAACCTTGTGTGACCACTGGAAGTCACAACAAGCATTGAAATCATCGCCCACCATCCAATCGAGAGCCGAAGAAGCTCCTTGGATGAGAAGCGGAATGTCTGGTTGTGGGAGCTTCATCCCTGGAGGCTTTTTCAAGGGGAAACTGGACTGCCATTTGAATGGGGATGGTGTAGGGCCGTGATGGTGAACCTACGGCAAGCGAGCCCAAGCGAGGCAAACTTACCTCACTGCGCAGGTGTGCTCCTCCCAGCTGAACTTTCAGGTCTTTTTCAGCCTTGCTGTGAAACGGGCCCATTTTTCGTCCTGCAAAGGCTGCAGAGGCTTCCCTCAAGCCTCTGGGAGGCCGAAAAAGGCCTCATACGGGCCGAAAATCAGCTGGGAGGTGCAGATAAGGGGGCAGTGGGGGGGTCGTGCACTCATGTGCAGGGGGGGGGGGGGGGGGCTGCGCGCATTGTCCTCTGGGTGCTGGCACGCGAATGCATGTGTGCAAGCACGCACGCAATTCTTGACACAGGAGCCCAAAAAAGATTAGCCACCACTGGTGTAGGGTCTCCTGCCTGGGCAGGGGGGGTTGGATTAGATGACCTGCAAGGTCCCTTCCAACTTAGGTTATTCTGTTATTCAGAAGTTGCGGGAGCTTCATCACTGGAAGTTTTCAAGAAGAGACTGGACTTCCATCTGTCAGGAATGGTGTAGGGTCTCCTGCTTGGGTGCGGGGTTGGACTAGATGACCTACAAGGTGCTTTCCAACTCTGTTAAATCTATCATCCCAAGGCCCTGAGATTTCAGGCAGGAGGAAGGGAGAAACATTAGACCAGCCCATGGAGAGAGAAGCTCCCCATACCTTTAGCCCCCCCCCCCCCCCAAGAGACCCCCCCCCCCCCCAGGCCTTCCAGTCTCCTATGAGGCCCATGGAGAGCATCTACTCAACTGAACCCTCCCTTGAAGACAACTCCCAACTGGAGCCATCCACTCCATGCGGCCTAGTCTTACATCCTTCCTATTCTTTAATGGGAGTTTTGATCTAATTCCTATTCTTCTCCCTTTGAAGCCTGTCATCTCCCAGCCAGCCTCCTCTGGGCATTTCTTCAGAGAGAACCCGCTCTGCTTGGCATCCATTTGGCAGAATCGGAGCCTTTCAGGATGGAAGGGTGAATAAACACGGGGAATCCCGCAGCTCGAGATGTCCGTGTCAACCGTCAGGTACGGTAAACTGCACCTTCTAAAAGGCTGCAAATGACCAGCTGTCTGAGGGGGGAGTGTAAATCCTTCCATTCCCCAACCCGTCCAGTGAGGGCTGAAGAAGCTTCTTGGATGAAAAGCAAAACATCTTCCAAATAAAATACCAATAAAAGTCCAGTTGCCTCCTGAGAAAAAAAAAAAAAAAAAAAAAAGGGGGGGGGGCCCTTCGGGACAACCAGGACCTGGAGGACCCCCTTTGAATGATGATGTGGGAATGGGAAGGGGTTTCTGGGGAGGAGGGGGGGGGGAAGGAAAACTGCAGATTACAGGAACCAGGAGCACCACTCAGGTCGTCCTGAGGACACGGAGAAACCTCCAAGGGGCCTCAAGGACCCTCTTAAAAGGCTGCAAATGACCAGCTGCCTGCGGGGGGGGGGGGGGGGGGTGTAAATCCTTCCATGCCCCACTATCCTCTTCTTGGATGAGAAGGGAAACGTCCTGCATGGCGGAGAATCTCCGCAGACAGTCAGGGGGGATCAGGGCCACCAGGGGGCAGCAGGCAGCTGCCAAGACAAAGGGGGCCTTTCCCCCCCCCCTTTTCCAGCTGTCCGGGGTACATTTTGAGGGGCAGCTGCCCAAATTTCTTTTCACCCAGGCCCCCCCCCCCCCCCCACACACACACACTGCCTTGGGGCAATGGGCCATGGGCAGCCTCTCCGCCTTCCCCAGCAGGAGCAAGGCAAGGCAGTAGTTCTCAGGAAGGAATGGGCAAGGGACAAGGCTGCTTTCAAAAGCTTCGGGTTTTAGAAACTTGTACCCCCAAACTTGCATCTTTCGCATCAGATGCCCCCCCCTCCCCCCGAAGGGAGAAAGCACGTCCCCAGCAAGCAATGAGTAGACTTTGAGAAGCATAAAAAGGAGCATTTTAAGCCCAGGGCACCAAGAAACAAGTTTTTTTCTTCCCCCCCCCCACCACCACCACCTTGCTTCCGGTATCCTTTATGCATGGATCTTCTCCAAAGTTTAGTGGCAACCTCCATATTTCCTTCCCGGTGCGCTTGGGTAAAGGGGCAGGGAGAGAGAGGGAGAGAGAGGTCCAAACAAAACAGGACAATCCCTGTTCACAAACACACACACACACACAGAGGGGAGCACCTCCTCTGGCCTGACCCTCCCTTTGCAATTCATTCTGCAAAAGCAGAGAGGCCGAGAATCTGAGAAGTACTTTCAAACCAACTCGCGACCGGGTGTGTTTATTGATTGATTATTGATGGGTCGACTTTATACGGCCACCTATTCGCCCCGCGGCGGCGACGCGAGGCGGCTCACAGAATGGGAAACCATATTGAAAAAGAATAAAAACGAACAAACTGAAACACTAACGATTGGGGGGAGGGGGGGGGGGAAATCACTGCCCAATTCCCGCCCCATGACATTGGGCTCCATCCCTCTCTGGGTGCCCCAGGCCGGCTGGCAGACCCAGGTCTCCTTCGGGGCCTTCTGGAAGAGAGCTAGAGTGGGGGCCGTTCTAATCTCTAGGGGGTGGGTGGGGTGTGTGAGGTTCCAGAGAGAGGGAGCCACCACGGAGAAGGCCCTTCTTCTGGGTCCCACCGGGTGTGTATCCCTCCGGGATGGGACCCTGTTGCCTACTAGCAAAACCCGAGGGTCAGAGGTTAGGAGCCAAGGGGGCACACCTTCACCCCATTTCCTGAGCCCGCGGTCTTGGGGGAGGGGGTCATTGAGAAAGGATGCCCCCCTCCATCCCAAGGTGGCTTACCTCAACCAGACGGCCGATATTGGCTATATGCGGAGAGGAATCGCTCACCGTTTCGTCTTTCTCCATCTGGGAAGAAAGGAAGGAAAAAGGTTGAGGAGGAGGAGGAAGAAGGGGAGGAGGAGGAGGAGGACAGCTGCAGAGCCTCACCTGCCCAGGGGGTCGGCAGAAGCGAGGCTGGGCCCCACCAGAAGGAAGATGGTCGGTCATCCCAACCCACATGCAGAGACAAGATTGAGGGGCCTAGCAGCCTTCTGACCTGGGGGGGGGGGGGGGGGGGGGGGGGGGGGGGGACCCCGGGGGGGGGGGGGGGGGGGGAAGGAAGAGGGAGAGGGGCAACCAGTGGGTCACAGCAGACCAAGATGGAGCAGAGGGCCGTCTCCGCCCCCACCCCACCCCACTTTCCACTAAGGCCACGCAAGGAATCTTCCTGCAACGGGGGTGTGTGTGTGTGTGTGTCCTTGGAAGTAGGGGCTGGTGGGGGGGACACGGGGACACACAGAGGGCCTGCCGGGGCATGTAATCGAATCAGCGTGCCTTCCAGGCAAGCAATACCCTGCGGGTGGCTGGGTGCCAGCTCCAATTAACTGGCCCGGTCCTCTGTGTGTGTGTGTTTTAAAACACACAAAAGGGGAGGCAGGGAGGGAGATTCAGGCCTTTGTTTTGGTGGGTGTGGGCGATGGGGAGGTGGTAGGAGAGGAGGCAGGAAAGGGATTTGGTGGGGCCCTCCCACAAGCCTTCTCTTGGGCAATATTCTGCAACCTTCTGCAGAGTCTCAGGGCCCAGAGAGGGAGGGGGTGCCCTCCCACCCCCTAGGAACAGGGTGCAGGTGTGTCCCGTCCCCCCCCCCCCCAAGTTCTGAACTGAGAATCTTAGGGGGAAGGGCGGGCGTGCCCTTGCTCCCCTCCCTCCCCTTCCGGAAGCAGCAGGGATGGGGAGAGAGAGTGGGGGGGAGGGGGAGAAAGACCCACTGCAGATGTCTTGAGATGGGGGGGAGAGGACGCTGTTACAACGCTGCTGAGAGGTGCTGACAACGGGGAGAAGGTGGGAGAGATTACAGAAGTGCAACAGCTGTTGGGCGCAAGGCAGGAGGGAGAGAAGGAAGGATTCAATCCTGGGAAGCACCCAAATTTGAGAGGCCTTGAGCCGCTTCCTCCCTTTTTCCTTTTGGGGGGGTGGGGGGGGGGCGGTCATCACCCTCACGGGCTGCTTCAGGGGGTCCAGAGTGAAGCCTGAAAGGAGCAAGAACTACCTGGTTCCAGGCAGAGTCTGGACAGAAACACTATAAATCTACCACTCTATGACACCTGGGTGAGGCCACACCTGGAGTCCTGCACAGGAGGTTGAGACTCGAGGGAAAGTGCAGAGAAGAGCAGCCAGGAGGAGGAGGGGACCGGAGGCTAAAATATATGAGGAACTGGGCCTGGCTGGTCTAGGGAAGAAGAGAAGGGCCGGGGGAGACAGGAGAGCAGCCTTCCAAGATTTGGGGGGCTGCCCCAGAGAGGAGGAGGGGGCGGGGGTCAAGCTGTTTTCCAAGGCACCTGAAGGCCAGACAAGGCACAATAATGGCTGGAAACGGACCAGGGAACCTGGAAATAAGGAGGAATTTTTCGGACAGGGAGAACCATCAACCCATGGAAGAGAAGAAGTGGTGGAAGTGTCATCATCCCTTGAGATTTTCAAGAAAATGGTGTTGGGCAGGGGGTTGGGCTAGATGACCTTCAAACCCCACCCCCCCTTCCCGCTCTGATTCTCTGTACCTGTCTGGTGAGGCTGCCTCCGAGGTTCATGGTGCCCGAGCCGGTCTTATTCGTCTGCAGCCACAGCATCACCGTCGAGGTCAGCTTGTAGTGGGCAGTGCGGCCACTGGACTTCTCCTGTGGGGAGGGAAATGTTGGGGCCACACGGAGCAGATTCCTCTGCCGGTCACAGCAAAGCGCCCGTGGCCCTCCGGGGACGTGGTGGTGGGGGGAGCAGAGGCGCACGGGGGTCCCTTCTGTTTCCGCTGCCTCCTTTCCACACAGGGGGGGTTTCGCCAATACTTCATGGGGGTCCGTTTCCCATCTTAAGGAGGGGAAGGGGGGCAGGTGCTGTTTTGGGTGGGGGGGGGACGGACACCTGTGGAATTAAGTCCACCTGGCAGCCATAACATCCCAGGGTTTGGCCGAGCGCCTGTTGCTTGTGTCTCTGCCTCGGTTGGCCTCTCTTTTCCTGCTCTGCGCAGGGATCACCTGTCTTTCCCCCCACCTGAGAGAGGGAGGGAGGGGGGGAGAGAGAGAGGGAGAGAAGAGAGCCAGGGGAGAGAGAAAATGAAAGGGAGAGAGGAGAGAGAGAGAGAAGGAGAGGGAGAGAAAATATGAGAGGGAGAGAGGAGAGTGGGGGAAAGAGAGGAGAGAGAAGGAGAAAAGAGAGAGAGAAAATGAAAGGGAGAGAGGAGAGAGGGAGAGAGAAAGGAGAGGGAGGAGAGAGAGAATGAGAGAGAGAGGGAGGGAGAGAGAATGGGAGAGGGAGAGAGGAGAGGGAGAGAAGGAGAGGGAGAGAAAATGAAAGGGAGAGGGGGAGAGAGGGAGAGAGAAAGAGGAGAGGGAGGAG
>BLBF01000057.1:8481085-8491365 GCA_015471245.1 Laticauda colubrina
GAAGGAAGGAAGGAAGGAAGGAAGGAAGGAAGGAAGGAAGGAAGGAAAAAGAGGGAGAGAAAGAGTAAGAAAGAGAGAAAGAGAGAAAGAGAACAAAAGAGGAGAGAAAGAGAACAAAAGAGGAGAGGAAGAGGGTGAGGAGAGAAAGAGGGAGGGAGGGAGGGAGGAAGGAAGGAAAGGGGGGAGGGAAAGAGGGAGAGCAAGAGAGAGTGACTGGAGGCTAAAACATACGATGAACGGTTGCAGGAACCAGGCCTGGCTAGTCCAGGGAAGAAAAGGACCAGGGGAGACAGGAGAGCAAGTGTTCCAATATTTGAAGGGAGAGAGGGAGAGAAAGGAAAGAGGAAGGAAGGAGAGAAAGAAAAAAGAGTGAGAGAAAGAGAACAAAAAGGGAGAGAAAGAGAGAAGAGAGAAAGAAAAAGGAAGGAAGAAAGGAGAGAAAGAAAGAGGGAGAGAAAGAAAGAGAGAGAGAGCAAGAGGGAGTGAATGGAGGCTAAAACTGGGCCTGGCTGGTCTAGGGAAGAGAAGGACCAGGGGAGACAGGAGAGCAGCTTTCCAATATTTGAGGGGCTGACACAGAGAGGAGGAAGGGCTCAAGCTATTCCTCCAAGGCACCTGAAGGCCATTCAAGGAAGAATGGATGGACACTGAACAAGGAGAGATTCAACCTGGAAATAAGGAGAAACTTTCTGGCAGGGAGAACCATCAACCCCTGGAACAGAAGTTGCCCTCGGAAGTTGTGGGAGCTTCATCCCTGGAGGCTTTCAAGAAGAGACTGGACTCCCATCTGTCAGGAATGGCATCGGGTCTCCTGCTTGGGCAGGGAGTTTGACTAGATGACCTACAAGGTCCCTTCCAATTCTATTAATCTGTATATCTGTAAGGTCCACAGCCAACTGCCTGGGGTTCCTGAGCTGCTGAGGAGGAGGAAAATGTGTGGCCTGCACACAGACCAAGGTCTTGAATGCTTCAGAGCCCACTCCTCAGCTTCCTGTCTTTTCCCTTATTTACACAAACCACATCCAAATGACAACACTGTCCTTTTACACACCCACACCCCAACAATAAACTCTATGTGCGTGCCTCAGTCGCACACAGGGTATGAATCTGCATGGGCAGGACAAAATGTTGCTTCAGGCACGGCTGGAGTTTCAGGCACTTTCCACTTGCAGGGAGAGCTCTCGTCTCTCCTTTCCCTCCCTCTCCCTCCCTCTCTCTCTCTCTCTTTCTCTCTCTCTCTCTCAAGGTCCGCAGCCCACTTTCTAAATTCCTCCGCTGCCCCAAGACGCCAAACTGCCTGTTGAGCAATCATTAAGTGTTCCTTTCTGAGTCTTGGGGGGTGGGGGGAGACCAGCACGCACCGTCCTATTTTCAGACAAGGGCTTCAGAGAGAGAGAGAGAGAGTGGGGGGAGGGAGAGAGAGGAAGAGGAGAGACAGAGAGGGAGGGAGGGAGGGAGGGAGAGAGACAGAGAGAGAGAGACACCCTTGATGGACAAGAGCGCTAATGAACTCTAATTACAAACCCAGCAGCCCGTGAAAGCCGTAGAAGAACAGGCTGGGTGTAATGAGCGAGGAGGGTCATCCACCGGCGGTTTGGGGAAGGGGCGCTGACCCAGAAAGGACCCCGCCTGCCTGCCCGCCTGCCTGGATGTGCCCCTTGCGTTTCATGTTCAAGTTACGCCTTCTCCTCAGGTCAGCACAAATCGCATCTGGCAAGGCCATCAACAGCGGCCCCCAAGGACCCCGGCACGAAGGGGCAGAAGTAGAGCTTGGCCTTTGGGTTCCCGGCTCAAGGCGTTTAATGGGGAGCGTTTCTTTTGCTTGGACAACCTTGGTGGCCTTCCTGAAACTGGGAAGAGCGGAGAGAGGCAAGACCGGCCTGACGGTGGCGTCGCTCAGACGGGTAAAACCGTAAAACCAACCAAAAAAAAAAAAAAAACCAGCCAGAAACCCAGAGCGATGAATTCTGCATGTCTTGCTCTTTCTTCCTTAGGTAAAAGGTTCCCCTTGCACATCCGTGCTAGTCGCTTCCAGCTCTAGCAGGAGGTGCTCATCTCTGTAACAAAGCCGAAGAGCCAGCGCTGTCCGAAGACGTCTTCGTGGTCAGGTGGTCGGCAGGATTAAATGCCTTCGGAGGCGCACGGAACGCTGTTCCCTTCCCACCAAAGGGGCCCCTGTTTTTCTACTTTCTTTCTTTTTTTTTTAACGTGCTTTCGAACTGCTAGGTTGGCAGAAGCTGGGACAAGGAACGGGAGCTCACTCCGTGACACGGGGCTAGGGATTCGAACCGCCGAACTGCCGACCCCTTTCTGATCGACAAGCCCAGCGTCTTAGCCACTGAGCCACCCTGTTAAGCGGGGGGGGGGGATAACAAAAGGTGGGATTGGCATGCCCTTGCAGGTGCAGCTTCGGGGCCCCACCTGAAAGATGGCTCACTCAAATGAGGGGTCCACCTGGGTTTTGAATCCTCCTGAGGAACAGAGATCCCAGGAGGATGAAATATAAACAAATCAACAGAGCCAAGACTCCTCACCCCCAAAAACAACCTTGCTCTCCAACCCAAGCAGGGAGAGACAAGCCACTCTCAAGTAGGACGGGAGTTTTTAAAGAGGTGGGGGAATCTGTTGGATCTGACAGATCTCCAGCAGCTTGTGCAGAACATGTAAGAGCCTGATGGGTGCCCACCTACTCACCAAATCTATCAGGTCACTGAGGTTTTTCTCTATTTGCTGGGGAGGAAGACGCCTCATCAAATCCAAGGCACAGTCCAGCTGCTGCTCACTCTGTGGGGAGAAAAGAAAAATAAAAGGAAAAAGTGATGTACAACCAATTTAGCAAACATAAATTGAACTTGAGGCCTGGTCGGCTGGTGGAAGGTGGGTTCATCTCATTACTACTACTATTAATCTTCTCATCACTTCTTATCACCCCTCCCCTCCCAGTTGTGTCTGATGACTGTAACTTTGTCACTTGTCTCCTTACGATTTATATGGACTGTTTCCTAGTATGATTTGATTGATTATTGTACCCTATGACTGTTATTAAGTGTTGTACCTGATGATTCTTGACAAATGTAATTTTTTTCCTTTATGAACACTGAGAGCATTTGCACCAAGACAAATTCCTTGTGTGTCCAGTAAAGAATTCTAATCAGACATCAGGTAGATGCTGGGTTGGAAACAGGGGCCTTGAGTGTGCAAAGCCAGGACTCTGGCAACATGGCGTTGCCTCCTTAAGCACATGGATCACAAAGCCCATCAGTCCTGAGATGGGGTCAACAGTGCTTCAAGGGGTGTGTTCAAGCTCCCCCCCTTCGGTGCCCAGAACAGCTCAGCTGATGGATGCAGAAAAAAAATAAAAATAAATAAACTGCTGCCTGCTAAGTACTGTGACTGTAAGGCACCACAAACTCTCAGGGCACCGTCCCTCATTAGCAAATGGTTTCAATATTTCCTGTTTCACAGCAGCCAGAAATGGCAGCCATCCACCACATCTGGAGCCAGCTCTTCGGCAGACATTCTTCAGAGGTTACCAAACCTCGGCGGGGCAGCACTGGAGGTCCCCAACCAGACCACCAGATACCTCCATGGCAGAGAGGGATCCCCGGAGCCCACGCTCCCCCGCCCAAGCACTGGCTTCTCTCCTGAAGGTTACAGGTTTGTTTTTTGACAGCTCCAAAGCCTGTGGAAGCCTCCACAGTGTTGAAGGCCAGCCCGGATTCAAACATTCCAAGCTTAGTCAGAATAGAGCTGGAAGGGGACCTTGGAGGTCTTCTGGGGTCCAACCCACTGCTCAAACAGGAGATCGTATACCATTTTAGACAAATGGTTCCCCATCCAATCTCATCTTAAAGACTCCAGTGATGGAGCAGCCACAACCTCTGGTGGCAAGCCGTTCCACTGGTTAATTGTCCTCGCTGTTACGAAGCTTCTCTTTCATTCCAGGTTGCTTCTCTCCTTGGTTGGTTTCCATCCGCTGGTCCTTGTCTCGCCTTCTGGTGGCTTTGGAAAATAGGCTTTGGTTAAGAAGATGGCTAAGATATCCCGGCACAGATCTCACTATTTTTATCTGGCATTTGGGCCGGGTGCAAGCCACCCCTTAAACAAGTCATGCACTACACCTCTTCGCTGAGGACAATGAAGAACAGCTCTGGGCAATTCAAAAAAGGAAGTTATCAGTCTCAAGCGAAAAAGCTCACCATGTGCCGCAAGAAACAGGAAGGTTGCATTTGGGTAGACTTATCTGCCATGGGCACTGAACCAGGAATCCCATGAAAGAACCCTGCAGCACTGGAGAGCAATGGGGTGGGGGGATCACTTCTTTCTCCCTTCCTTCTTTTCTGTTGATTTCTCCTCTTGCATCCAAGTGCCAATCGTAGCTTGCCAGCTGACATTCAAGAAACAGGGCCCCTTCCCTTTGAACTCCCATCTTCTGTGAGGATGCCAATGAAGAATATTATTTGTCACTCGGGGTTGAAATGAGGGGCATCTGGTTAGGATTAGGGTTTTTTGTTTTTTTTGCACACATTTCCTGACCCAAACTAGGTTAACATGGTGGCGCAGAGGTTAGAATGCAGGCTACTTCTGATGACTGCCGGCAGCCTGTAATTTGGCAGCTTGATTCTCACCAGGCTCAAGATCGACTCAGCCTTCCCTCCTTCCGAGGTGGGTAAAATGAGAACCCAAACTGTTTGGGGGCAAGAGGCTGACTCCATCAACCACTTCAGAGAGGGCTGGGAAGCGGTAAAGGTAAATAAAGGTTCCCCTCGACATACGTGCTAGTCACTCTAAGGGACGCTGCTCATCTCTGTCACAAAGCCAAAGAAGAGCCAGCGCTGTCCGAAGGCGTCTCCGTGGTCCTGTGGCCGGCAGGACGAAATGCCGAAGGCGAGCGGAACGCCGTTCCCTTCCCACCAAAGGGGTCCCTATTTTTCTATTTACATTTTTTACGTGCTTTCAAACTGCTAGGTTGGCAGAACCTGCTGGGACAAGTCACAGGAGCTCACTCCGTTATGTGGCGCGAGGGATTCGAACTGGCAACCTTTCTGATTGACAAGCTCAGCGTCTTTGCTATTGAGCCACCGTGTGTGAAGCGGGATATAAGTCTTAGGGCTAGTGCTACCATCAGTGAGTGCTCAGGTCACTCGGTAACATCAACCAAGCACGGAGAGCACCAAGGACCCTTCTATGAGGGTGATTTCAATTGGACGATGCTGAAACTCCCCACTTCCTGACCATTCCTCTGCTTCCTCTCTCTCGCGTCCCTTTATCTCCCAGTTCCCCCACCCCCAAGCACAGGAAGTCCTTGACTTACAAGTTCACTTACAAAGTTACAACGGCACTGAAAAAAGTGACTTAGGACCATTTTTCACATACTGGTGACCGCTGCAACATCCCTAGGGTCATGTGATTGACATTCAGATGCTTGACAGCTGACTCGTATTTATGACGGTGGCACAGTGTCCCGGGGGGTGGGGGGGAGATGTCACGTGACTCCTTTTGCGACCTTCTGACCAGCCAAGTCCATAAAGGATCCGGATTCACTTAACAACCGTGTTCCAATTGAACAACGGACGTAATTCGTTGAGCAAACGCGGCGAGAAAAAGTCGCAAAATGAGGCAAAAGTCACTGAACAAATGTCCCGCTTGGCAACATACATTCTGGGCTCAATTGTGGTCGTACGTCGAGGGCTACCTGCAGGGGTGGGATGGAAATCTTTTTTACTGCTGGTTCTGTGGGCGTGGCTAGGTAGGGAGTGGCCATGTGACTGGGCAAGTGTGGCTTTTTTGTGTGTGCAGTACCCCACCCTACCCCAGCGCTCCATTTTTTGGCCTCCTGGATGAAGCAGTAAGACAGCAAGGGGGATTCCGGCACAGCTGATCAGTCGAACAGCTGATCGTCGGAAGAAAAAAAAAGAAATACTGGCTCAGCCCAACCGTTAGCTGTTTTTTTACTACCACTTCGCCCAAACCAGGCCAAATTGGTAGAATCCCACCAATGACTACCTGTATAATAACTGTTTTAAGTTGGCCCCATGAAATGCAGCTCTGGCAGCAAAGTCCAGGGAGAGGGGGCCCTGCCACTGTGTCCCACTTTGCTTCGTTGTCAGGCGTGCGACACTGGGATCGAGGGAATGGAGGCCCCAGCAGGACCAGCTGGAAAGTTTTTAAGAGGTTGGAAGAGGGGAAAGGATCGTCTCACCAGCTGCTTCCTTCAGCATTTTGCTACAACTCAGGAATTGGTCTGAAACTGGAAATATTACCTATCTTTTCCAAGATTTACGTTCTGTCAGCCTGGGCTGGATTCCAGCAAACGTCAAGAGCAATCAGGGAAATTTCTACCCTGTCAATCGATCTTTAAAGAACCAGGCAAAAACCAGGGAAGTGTTTTTTGCACCAAATGACCCTCATGCTGGCTAATACTCTTTCTTCCCTGCCTCAGAGCAAAGCCCAGACCAACATGCTTTTAAAAAGGAATGTCAGAAATTTGTATTTCTGGTTCCCCCGGCACCAAGTAAGTATAGAAATGACCATCATTAAGACAAGGGAGCAACTGACCATCGAGAGGCAAAAGAGAAGGAATGAACGATGCTAAAGCTATTTTATTTTGCTTGTGATTTCATTTTTAAATAGTACTTCCAGCACATTTCTCCAAACAAAACATTTGGGTAAAAGGTAGGAGATTTCAGGACCCCTTTTGTCCTTCCCTTAGTGGGGGGAAATGAAAGGACCATAAATAGGGGGGGTGGGAGAGAGGAATAATAAGCGTCCCTCTGATAACATTTGAATTATAAATGCAATTTAAAATTACTAACATTCGTGACTAAAATACGGCGGTCGTGTTAGACAAGAGAAAAATATTTTTTAAAAAATAAGGTCATCTTTCCCGCTCATAAGCTGTTTTTATCACTTACCAATTCTGAACTTTTTTTTTTTTACTATGCATTTCCTGAGTCAGGAGCTTTGTTGGTCAAAACCAGCTTAACTGGATGCCTTGTTTTAAAAGACAGCATGGAGGAAGGAAAATCTGGGCCATTTGTGGAAGAAAAACAAACAAACCAAGAGCAGCAGCTCTTCACAGACCCGACCCAGTGGGGGAATTCTGATCCTAATTTGGGACTGATTTGTACCTGGCAAACTTCCACCCAGCCCATCTTTGCTCCAGCAAGCCAAGTTCAAAATAAACCTTTTGTTGCCCTTCCAGTTGCCCCGGGGATGGAGAGATCTGAAGTGTGGAGTTTAACTGTGAACATTAGCCAAGATAAAGCATCTTTAATTTATTAAAGCATCTCCTGCAAAGATGGGGTTTTTTTTTGTGTTGCTCGGGAATACCTCTCTGGACTGTCTCCTTTGTTTCGGCATAGCAGCACAGCCGGCCCTGGGCTGAAATCTGTCCCGAGGATTCCTTCAAAGGGAGGTCACCTATGCCGCCTGGAGAACGGAAACGCCCCATCAACATAACTCCAGGAGTTAGTCTCTTGTTACAGTCAAGTAAGCTGCTACAGAAGCCTCTGGAACTTTCTAGTTTCGTGGCATTTTTGGAGTTCTCATCTCTAATGATCTAAGGCGCAGAGCTTTCTGTAACAACGTTGTCAAAAAAGGCATTCGGAGTTGTTAACCTCATTTCCGTAGTTTCTTCTCTGGTAATATTGTACTACTAACTAGAGCATGCAAAATATTTGCCAGACCAATTCTCGAATACAGCTGATCGGTCTGGAACCAGCGCTACATATCGGACATTAATACTATCGACAGAGTCCTCCGCTCCTCTACTCGCAACAGAATACCTGATGCCACCAGACTTGACATTTTGGACCTGGACAACCTAGAACTACTCCATCTACGGTCTGACCTAAACAAAGTCTATAAATTTATTTGCTACAACGTCCTACCTGTCAATGGCTACTTCAGCTTCAGCCACAATAACACATGAGCAAACAATAGATACAAACTCAAGGAAAACCGCTCCAAACTCAATCACAGAAAATACGACTTCAGCCACAGAGTGGGTCAATGCCTGGAATGCACGACCCGATTCTGCGGTTTCTTCCCCAAACCCCAAAAACTTTAACCTTAAGACTGTCGACTGTGGGCTCACCCCATTCCTCAGAGGTCTGCAAGGGCACGTGCATAAGCACACTAACATGCCTACCATCCCTGTCCTAATGTTTCCTTTTTGTTCGTACCCATTTTCATGTATACTTAATCATGTTTCCAATTATAGCTGCTAATCTAAAACTTGCTCGATAAACCAACAAATAACATTTTTGAAGAGGCCGATCGAAAAAGAGGTCAAGAGGATGAATGTGAAAAAGCAGATTCTGAAGGGTAAAGGGGACCTGTGAAGGAGAATCAGGGGCAGGGGTGCAGTGGATCTCCTACAGAAGGGGTCGCCAACCTTTTGGACCTCAGGGACCACCAAACTCATAATTTTAAATCCCAGGGACCACTAACCGGTTCTGTGGCCGTGGCCTAATTTGTGGATGTGGCTTGGTGGTCCTGTGACTGGCTGGGCATGGCTTGTATGTAAATATTATAAATATTTATATGAATATTGAATTTTTTATAAAAAGAGCAACTTTTACCCAAAATCAAGCAAAGCAGGCAGGCAGATTGAGTTGCTCACAGAATCACAGATTCATTCAGAGATCTATCTGCCATCAGCTACCTGAGTCTGTCACATAAAATTTGCTAGCAAGTAAACTCACTAAATTAACTCACAACACCATGTATGTAAATATTGAATTTTTTTATTTAAAAAAGAGCAAAGCAGGGAGGCAGACTGAGTTGCTCACAGAATCATTCAGTGATCTATGTATCTGCCATCAGCTAGCTCAGTCTCTCAAATTTGCTTGCCATGAGTTTGCACTGAATAATAGAAACTTCAGTCCTAAGGGAGGTTTGGCTGTGCTTTAAAGCAGAGTCGAATATCTAAAGACTCACTAGAAAGCAAGAAATCCAACCATTTCCTGCTTTCTGGCTAACCTAAATCTACAGGCACAGCAGAACAGCTGATGGTCTGAAAGACAATAAAGGAAAAATAGCAATTTAGCAGGCAAGTTTGCCAAGGAAGGAGTGGTCGGTTCCCCCGGGGCCATGTGGGCGGTGCAGCCTTGTGTTCCTGCACAGCCTGGATTAATTGCTTTGGGGGATGCTCTGGGGGTGAGATTTCTCTGCAACCCACCAACATTTTCTCGCAGCCCACCAGTTGGCGACCGCTGTCCTACAGGCAGGGTCAGGAAAAAGAAAGGTGGGCCTGCCCAGGGTTTGTATAAGAGGGGACATATGAAGAACGGTTGCTGGACCTGTGTATGTCTAGTCTAATGAAAAGGACTGGGGGGGGAGGGGACATGATAGCATGATTCCAATATCTGAGGGACTGTCCCAAAGAAGAAGGGGGTC
This sequence comes from Laticauda colubrina, assembly GCA_015471245.1. Taxonomy (NCBI): domain Eukaryota; kingdom Metazoa; phylum Chordata; class Lepidosauria; order Squamata; family Elapidae; genus Laticauda; species Laticauda colubrina. The sequence goes on from BLBF01000057.1 coordinate 8,490,488, forward strand.
AACCTATTCTCCAAAGAACAAGAAGTAATGGATGGAAAGTAACCAAGGAGAGACCCAACCTAGAACTAAGCAGAAATTTGCTGACAGTGAGAGCAATTAATCAGCAGAACAACTTGCCTCCAGAAGTTGTGAATGCTCCATCACTGGAGACAGAGATCGGACAGCCATTTGTTTGAAATGATATTGAGATTCCTGCCTGAGCAGGGGGCTGGACTAGAAGACCTCCAAGGTCCCTTCCAACTCTTGTTCTTCTGTTTTATTGCTTTCTTCAAAGGGCAGGCAGCACCTCAGAGAACTAGAAGGGCGGATGAAAAACCCCACGCTTTCCGAAACTTCAGTAACCCCCAGCCCAGCCATTTTGAGAGCGTGCCCAAAACAGGCCCATCCATGTCAGACTCCCAAGACCACACAGATGGATGGGTGAGTCCAGGCCTAGAAGTAAATCCTCACCGAGCAAGAAACATCCTTGATGTATCAGCAGAGGCCGTAAATTAGCTTAAACGGAAACATTCCCTTTCCCTCTCTTCTTAAAGAGTTCCCATTTTAGCTCTCAGACAGAGGTATCTTCCCTGCAGGAGAAAGGTCTGAACAAAACACAGCCTTTTGACTCAGTAGCTGCGTCCTTGAAACTAGTAGAGAAATTGCTTGGGAACTCTGGAGAGAAAAGGCAATGAAAAGCATCTAGCTACAAAAACTTTATAAATGGTCATTTTCTGCCTCAAAGAAAGAAAGGTGACTGAGCTACATAAATGGGAAGCCCCCCATTACGGTGTTCGGAATAAACAGAATTATCTTTTGCAAAATGTTAAGGACCGAATACTGAGCACAAACGGAAGGAAGGAAGGAAGGAAGGAAGGAAGGAAGGAAGGAAGGAAGGA
>BLBF01000057.1:8496822-8514266 GCA_015471245.1 Laticauda colubrina
TATGAAATCACAGGTTTGTTTCGATTCAGGCTGCCGCTACAGAAACTCTGAAAGTGCTGTGGCTTTTCTTTAATATGCTTCTTTTATCAAATGTATTGTTCATTGGTAGCATTAAAAGGGTTGTAGGGTTATTCCAACCCTCCTAACACAATGGTGTGTTTCTGCTATGCATAGCAATGACCTCCAAGCCAGTAAAAAGAGAACTTGTGGGTAAGTCTGTGAAACCAAAGAAGCACATCGTTGAGATACGGGTACTCAAGGTTTGCAAATTCTGCAAGCATTAAAATACATTTCTGATTGGTTCTGGAACGTGCAAGCCAAGAATAAGTTCTCACGCTGAGGATTTGTGACTTGCAGCCACTCCCAGCAAAATAAGTCAACCAGAAGAACAATCCTATTCAGCACCAGGCTGTTCAGGCTTTGCCTCTCAGTGGAAAAGCGATAGGTTTTAAAATCAAGCACTTCCTGTTGTGGTAGCCATTAATTAAGAAGGGAACTGCTGCCCCAGGCAAGAAGCATTTCATTCTAGGCATGCAAGCTTGAGAGATCTGCATCGCATTGGCCTGTGACTCACAAGGTTGGGTGGCAAGCAGATACAGCTCCGTATTGATCAACAAGATGGGTTTGTGTTTTGGGAATCCACCGAGTTACCAGTAGAAGCCGGCCCAAATCCACTTGGAAAGATACACGGCATCAGGTGCTTCTGTGAGTACACAGGCCACAGTGACAACCCCACCTCTATGACTCAATGACTCATCTTGTGTCTCTAGGAGCACCCACTCGATTGTGTCCCGCAATAGAAGGACACTTTCTCTTTCATTGAGCAAACCCAACACACTCAAATCAGGCCAATGCCTTTCCTCACACCAATTTCCAACTGCTGAAGTTGTTAAGCCCACTGGACCTGAGGAACCTACCTTCTCCCAACAGGAGAACAGGTTAAGAGGCAGACCCTTACTTCAAAATAGAATCTCAGAGCCATTCAAGTCCAACCTGATGCCCACTAGAGAAATAGAAGCCTGCCCACCCAATTGCTTCCACATGAGAGCCCTTTTCACAATTAGCCCTGGGATGGGAGATCTCCTCCAGCCCCCAGCAATATCCAGACCTCATCTTCTCACAGTGCATATTGTATCCCCATTACATGGTCTCTCAGGTGCACTTCAGTCGATGCCCCAACAGACAAAGACCAATGCATCTTCCCCTTCGGTACTCCAGCCACAACAGCACTCAACAGCAGAACACAGGCATAGTGTTTAGTCCCCCACAAAGCCTTTTTTCTCGAGAAATTGAGGGTTTCATTCCCTGTATATGCTATTATTTTTCTTCTGAGAAAAAAGAAAATAAGAGAAAAAAATGTATCATCTTCACAGCAAGACTGCCCCATCCCCTCTGCCCAGACATTTTTGATACCCTTCCCCTTTCTTCTTCTCCACCACCATCACCCCTAAGATTACTTAAAGCTCCTACAACCATGGGGGTGGAAGGATCTCTCAAACTCAGCCTCTTGACTTCCTCCAGATTTGCCATGCGTCCATCTCTAATTTTATCCACTCTTACCATTCCTGAAAAACTTACAATCTAGACTTGCATTTTGAGCAGCAGAGAAAAATAAGCAATCCTTATTTTAGAAATCTGGGTGGGCCTTGCTTTCACCTCTTGATCCTCATTCTTTCTTTACTCCACCCAGCCAGATAGCACTCCTTTTCTCCACCACTCAAAATATATTGAAGAAACACATGCATTTTTCTTTTCAGTACACAATTCCATGTCAGATGCTCCCCTGCTTTCATCGTCAGTCGATTCCCCCATCTTTCCTCCGCTCCCCCATCACTTTCAGTCTCCCCAATGAAATTACCTCACAACTGTTGATTATGATGCCCTTGAGGTGGGTATGGGGAAGGGGGGCACCACAGTACTGCCTCCTGTCTCCCAACACCCCTCAATCTCTCCGTCACTTATTCTCTCAGGCCAAAGAGCTATAAAATTACAGGTCTTACTCAATTCGGCTTCAGTAATAAACCATAACTTCCTGCCAAGCACAGTTCCTCTGCTGAAGACATCTCCCAATTAACATAGTAGCTGGAGGGAGGGAAGGTAGAAAGGAAGGAGAAATAAAGGGAGGGAGAGAGGGAGGGAGGGATATGGAAAGAAGGAGAGACATGGATGGAAGAGAGAGAGAGAAGATAGGGAGGGAGGGAGGGAGGGAGATGATAGAAGGAAGGAAAGAGATATGAGGGAGATGATATGAGGGAGGAAAAGAGGGAGAAAGATGATGGATGGATGGAAGATATGAGAGAGAGAGAGAGAGGGAAGGAAGGAGGAAGATGATATGAGGGAGGTTGGGTGAGAGGAAGGGAAGGGGTTTCCAGAGGACCTAAATACCCCCCCCCCCCATTCTTTAAGGGCAGAGAGAGAGGCTCTCCTGAACTGTCAACCCAGCCACAGAGGCCAGCAGCGAACAAAAGGCGGGAGCTTCGACTGCAACCCTCTGCAGGGCAAGGGGGGGGGGGCTGCTCCCTTCCTTGCCGCCCTCCCCCCCTCCCCTCAAGTCCTTCCTCTTTATTCCCTGCCCCATCCCCGCTTTCCTCACCACCAACCCCGGCACAGGGCGGCCCCACAGCCCTCTCCCCCCAAACCCCAAGCTGGCAGGGACTCTCCTACTAAGCCGTAAACCCACCGATTGGGGGACCAGTAGGGCAGTCCTCCCCCACCCCCCCACCCCGCCATGCAGCAGGACTCACACACACACACACACACTGGGGAGGATGGAGCTTGTAGTCCCCAGGCTGCCCCGCCCCGACGCCCCTTACGCGAGGAAGCTCCCTTTCCGGCGGAGGCGGCCCTTCCCCCTCACGCTCCCTCACTCGGCCACCCCACCCGCGGGCCTTGACAGCCCCGAGACCCGCGGCTTCCCCCCTACCATGATGCCTCTGTGGGGCCGAGCCCTCTTCAGCACCAGGAGCGGAAACGGTGACGGCAGCGACTCCGGGTCCCTCCGTCCGGCCTCTCCGAGCTCTGAGCCAGGCCGCAGGCCGCCCTCCTCCTCGGCCGCCGCCTCCTCCTCTCCTTTCCTTCCCCCCCCCTTTTTTTTTTTCGCCACTTCCGCCGTTGCCTGGCAGTTGCACATCCGGGTCAGACGATGCGCGCGCGCAGTGTGAAGAGGAGCCCCGCCCATTGTTATGCACCCTCCCTCCCCCTTTCCAGCCACCCCGAGCCAATCAGAAGGCCACTCGCCGGGCATCGCCAAGTATGGAGAGGGAAGCTACGCCGCGCCTGCGCGCTTGGGGAGGAGGAGAGCGGTGGGAAATGGGAAAGACCATCGGCGTACGGGGAGGGAGGAAATTGCGTGTGCCAGAAGACGGGAGGGACCATCTACAAACGGAAGACGGGGGGGGGGGGAAAGTGTGAGAAGAAGAGATGCTGCGGAGCAAAGTTATGAATTGGATTCTAAAGTTTAATGATCCGCTCTCTCTTCCGGAGGCGGGACTATAATTCCCATGCACCAGCCTACGGTTCTTGGTTCCCATCATGTGCAAAAACAGAAAGATGGATTTATACTGCCCAAAAAAACTGTAGCTTCTCCAAGTTGAAAGCATGTGGACTTCGACTCCCAGAATTCCCCAGTCAGCCATGCTGTCTGGAGAATTCTGGGAGTTGAAGTCCATAAGTCTTAAAATGGCCAAGTTTGGAGGCCTACAGGAAATAGGGCTCCGAAAAAAATGACAAAAAAACATATAGACTTGAAACCAGAGATATTTTTATTGGGAATTTTACCGGATACATACAGCAAAGATTTAAAATATTTGACTGTAAATGTATTAACAGCGGCTAGGATTGTATTTGCTAAAAATTGGAAAAATGAGAAAATACCATCGCAGGAGGAAACTATCAAGAAAATACTGGAATGTGCTGAAATGAGTAGATTGACATTTGAAATTAGAGAACAAGAAGATAAATAATTTTACAAAATTTGGGACCTTTTCTATCAATGGTTAGATAACAAAATACAATAATAGAATATGTAGAATTTTAGAAAATAATGAATATATAAAGATGCATTTCTTTTCTTTTTCTTATATATATAAAACATGTTTTCAGGATAGATTTGGGAGGATTACATGAATTGTTATAAAATAAATTAAGTATAGTTATCTTGCAAAGTATGAATGAACAAAATTACAGTCAAATGACTAATAATACTAGAGTATTCAATTTTTGATGGATGAGTTATTATATAATGTAACTGTAACTGAGACTATGAAATTGATGCACAAAAAATTTGTAAGCCAACCGACACACTGCTTGTACACTTATGGAAGAAAGCTGGATGTTTTTATGTTTTGTTTATCTTTGTTTGTTTTTAAAAACCAATAAAATATATATATTTTTTAAAAAAGGAAATAGGGCTCTGTCCTTCCGTTGCCATTCTGTCCTGCCTCTTCCTGGAACTTATGATTGTGATATTTTAATTTTCCTAATAGAATAAGAATTAGAATAGAATTAGATTAGAACAGAACAGAATGAAAAGTAGACTAGATTAGACTAGACTAAATAAGTATAGAATAGAATAGAATAAGTATAGAATCAGAGCAGAATTAGAACACAATAAATAGAACAGATTAGACTAGACTAGATTCCAGAAGAACAAAATAGAATACAGAATAGACTGAATAGAATTATTTATTGGCCAATTGTGACTGGACACACAAGGAATTTGTCTAGGCTGAATTCTCTGCCTGAGGTCTTTTATCCTCGACTTAGTGACTGTTCAAAGTTACGAAGAAAAAATGACTTAAATGACCATTTTCCACACCACTGTTGCAACTTCCCCATGGCCACTGGATCAAAATTCGGATACTTGGCAGCTTGACCCATATTTATGGCCAGTGCTGTTGTCCCGAGGACATGAGATCCCCTTTGGTGATCTTCTGACAAGTCAATGGGGAAGCCGGATTTACTTCATGACCAAGACACACAGCGATCCGTTTAATCACCGTGGCAAGAAAGGTGGTAAAATTAGGTGATATTCAGCGAAAAAATGTTTCACTTAGCAACAGAAGTGTTGGGCTCAATTGTGGTCATACGTTGAGGGCTAGATCTATCTCCTTCGCTAAGAAATATCACCTAACTAGTTCGATGCCCTTGCTTCGCTACGGAACTATGTAATCAGGCTTAGTTTTTGGGGAGGAAAATAAGGGGGGAGGAATTGTACTTCTGCCTACCAGCATCCATCGGTATTCATCTGGTTAGCATCCCGTCAGTGTGTGAGTTGAGGGCTGTTTGGAAACTGAAAGAGTATTTGCTGTGTGAGCAAGGAGACAGCAAGGAGCCTGGGCATGGCTTAGCTCAACTGTTCTGTACTAAAGCTGCTTGCTGCTGTGAAATTGAAACTCCTCTCCTCTGCTTGTGTTTTGCATTTGGAAGAAATTTCTTTTCAGGTGGGGAGGAGGAATAGAACTCCCTAGCATCAGAGCATCTTAATAATAATATAGGAAATACTAATGCTCTGTTGGTCATTTCGAAGAATCCTTTCTTAGTGAGCACCTAAAAGGCAAGAGGAACATAGGTGCCAAATTTCAAGTTTATAGGCTTTATGGTTCTGGAGATTTTGTGATGATGTGTGAGTATGTATGTAATGTAGGTATGTATGTATGTATTTGTATATGCATATATGTATATATGAAAGAGGAGGAGGGGTATTTCTGAATTGCTGCAGTTCCCTCCTTCCTATCTTCAGTCACCTCTCTTTCAGGTTGCTAATGGACATTATGAAGGAAATACAATTCCTCCATACTCATTTCCTTATATTTCAGCAATCACGTTAAGAGGTACACAGGAGACACTCATACCCAGCCAGGAAAACGCAGGGTGTTTGGAGTTCACTGACTCCAATAAAGAAGTTGAGCACCTTGTAAAAGCCTCTTTTCAAACCTGCAATGAACCTGTGTCCAGAATGTTCTTCATATACCTGACAATCTCAAAAAGAATGATCAGTGACATTGAAATTAAAATTGCCAAAATATTTTTTTCGTGTATTTCAATGTAACACATTTTACTTTTGGGTTGAAACCTAGTTTGTGCTCCCAGACTGAAAATTTTATTTGAACTATATCCTGCCTTTTAGGATAAATAACCTTCCACCAAGTAACTCTCAAGTGACATAAACCATCAAGAATAAAAATAATTACACCATGTATTATTAAATGCTACAAATCTTCAGGACCTTTCCTTGTAGGGCAATGAGGAATTGGGGGGGCAATGGAAGGAAAAATACCAAGTTTATGGATTCTCCCCAAAGATGCTTTATGGTGTGCTATATGAACCCAATTGAACTATGCTTATCCAGCAATTCTTGGCTAAAGAAAACACGGATGGTTGCAATGTGCAGAGGCTGCCTAGCATAAGCCATCTGAATGTGTTCACAAGCATATGCTTTAAAATCCTTCTCTAGGCAAGGCTCTGAGTCCACTCAGCCCAGCAAATGTAATCATTTCAAACACAGCCTTCCTATAAACAGTTGTGGACAAGCAGCTGGTCCTCATTTCAAACTACTTCCCTCAGGCGGAAAGTACAAACATTTTTTGGCTGGTGAGCTTAATGCAAATATTTGGGGTAAAGAAGGGAGAAGAAAAAGGCATAACCGAAAACCAGCTGTTTGATTCTTTTTTATATGGTAAATCAAATCCGCCCATCACTTGTCTCTCCACGGGTAACAGAACTTGCCTTGAACTGTACTAATTTGTATGGGATAATGAGCTAAGAAAGGAGTACTAAAGGGATGAGTTATCTTTTAAAAACAATAAGGCACATGTCTCTGAATTAAAATTGCATTTCAATCATGACTAAATGGAGCTCTAATGCTGCATTGATGTCCGCATTCATGTTTAAATTATGCTCTTAAGAATTTGGCCAGTTAAGTTCCATCCTGCTTTTCAATGAATTGTTTTAAACACCATGGAACATCTCACCTGTTAGGTGAGCTTAAAAAAAGAACAAAATTTAAGAAAAAGCTCAAAAGTAATTTTCAAATACGTGCACTGAACTTGGGCCAAAATATGTATAAACAGAGAAAGAGCAAGCAAAGTTTACTTTATGAGCACCTTAAAAAAAAGGGCAGCATTGAGTGCCACTGTGGCAAAACAAAAAAATGTTAGTTTGACAGCTGAACACCTTTATAAAGTTGCATCCATATGGGATCACATTGTCAGTGACAATGTGTCCTAAGGCTTGACTAAGTAAAAATGGATTTTTTAAGATTGCTTCCTTTCCTTTGTTGGAAGAAATATCCTTCTACACCTTTAAGAGCAGCAGAAAGCATTTAACAGAGAGAAGGGGATGTTTTGAGTTCTGTTTAGGATTTTCAAAGCCTGTCAGATGTGCAAATCTTTCTTGATTTGCCCACTACCCTACCCCCCCCCCCCTAAAAAAAACCCCCCAAAAAACTCTGAACGGTTCAGCCAGCGCAGTGAACAAAAGGAAAACTAGAATGGAACAAGAGTACATCAGATAATAAGAAGGCATTTGAGTTTTATGTTCCTTTGTGACAAGTTTGTATGAATGAAATCAAAGGAGAGAAGAAGGGGTAAAGCAATGACAGAAGAGATACTTGGGATTTTGACAAAAGTAGCTAACATTCTACCAGTTTAAATCATAACACTATGAGATGCATTTCTTATTTAAAAGGGTACATTTCAGCTGGTGGAAAAGCTCCATGGTTTGGACTGAAATAGGGGAACCCCAGGCTGAATATGTAGCCACAAATCCAACAAATTTTGCTGTATCCAGCATCTTAGGGTTCACAGGGAAGGCAGGCAGGCAAGCAAGACTATTATCTCTGACTATGAAAATTCCCTTTTGCTCTTTCTGGCTAGTCCTTGTTGAATTTCTGCCACCCTTCTTTCAATCAATTTAAGCCAGCCAGAATCTTTTTATGTAATTCAGGCTCACATTATGAAAAGTGCTTGTAAAATCTGTATAATGCAAGGCAGCATCCCATAATATCTACAATTATACTGAATGAGGTTTAACTGCTGGCACATCTGTATCAACACACACACAGACGCACAAAATGTCCTGACCTTTGTATGGCTTTCCTTCCTCCATTAACTTTATCCCAAGGGGTAGGAAATGCAATCAGGGTTCTTAATGGGAAATGTTTCCAACTCCTGGATGAAAAAGACAGAGAAAAATCACTTTTTATGAAAGCAAAAGGGGAGAGGTTGAGCATGTGAGAGAGAAAAGGCAGACCTTGGAAACCATCCGATGGAAATTTTTCTCTGAAATAAAAGTTGATGTGCTGTGGAATGTTTACCTCTCCCCACTATTTAAGTCAAGGTAAGTTCAGGATAATATCCATTTCTCATAGTTAAGCTGACCCAATCAGGCTTCCACATTATTCTGTCAAATAATCAGCAAAATAGCAATTCTGGCTGGGTTTTTTTTCCCCTTTCACAGCAAGCAACCTGACCTGTAAAAATCTGTGCATCTTCTCTTTCATAGCAGGGAGAATTTTCCATGTTTATAAGTGTAATTCTCCCGATGAGCCCTGCGATAACACACAAGGAAGGGGGGGAAAGTTAACAGTTTTATTAACATTACTTGCTCTCAAGCATCAGTGTGTGGTCTTACTCACATTGGTGCTTTTTTTTTTTTTTTAAAGTAAATTAACCTTCAGACATGCTTTCTCCTAAAAGCTGCAAGCTGGCAGTAATTAGATCTAAGTGGTGAAACATCTTTTCCGATTTATTGGAAAACTGGTGGGCACTTTGTACTTACTCAAGTTACTTTCATTCCCGCCCTCAAACTATACTTTAAGGTTTCTTTCTTGCTGAGACAGAATTCATTCATATAACCTTCCTGGGAAGAAGCATCTCAAAGTTGGGCCTACTTTTGTTTTTTCCCCTCTTATGTGTTCTAAAATTACGATCTTTCAAACTCAGCCAATGATGGTTTGCCAGAAGCCCCATGATTTCATTTCACTGAAAATGGGAAATGAGTTTTCAACACCCAGAACTGGGTGGGTCCCAACCTCAGTTACATTGAGTTGAGTTGACTTCAATTCCCAGAATGCCCCAGCCAGCACCTATCGATTTCCACTCCCAGAATTAATGCTGGCTAGGGAATTCTGGGAGTTGAAGTCCACCCACTTGAAACACCGACCTGAAAGGCAAGAATCAATCTGGGTGGAATTTAATTCCCATCTCTTTCTCACATATCATAATGACACCAACTAAAATCAGGGAAGATTATAGGAAATAATATAATGTACACTAAGTATAATGTCAATAATATGAGTATAATCGATCAAATATCAAATCAAAAGGTGGCTTGCACCTGCCAGAAGAGGAGGATGCCAATGGATTTCCCCATATTAGGCCGGTCCTGCCCGCCTTTCGGGCCTACTTTGCCCAAGGTCAAAATTAGCACCAGGTTTGCAGGATCACCCTTGGTTGCCCTTGGCAACCAGCGCCCGGAAGCGGGACGGAGAAAAAGAAAAACCAAAACAGCTCCTCATCTGAAAAGAAAAAAAAAAAAAATCCTTCCGCCTCATCATTTCAAGCTCTCGCGAGAGCGGCTGGCTTTGCGGCGGAGCGGAGGCAGCTCTCGCGAGATGTCCGCCCGGGGAGGCGGGAAGGAGGCTTTGATTGACAGCGGAGGCGGGTAGCGGCCAAGATGGCGTCGGAGGGTGATCTCGGGAGGAAGTGGGACCGTTGTCTGGCCGACTCCGCCGTCAAGCTGGGTGAGGGGGCTGCGTTTCGCGGGGAAGGGGCAGGGGGTGGGGGGATGCCTGGGCTTGGGACGAAGCGGAGCTGACCCCTTTCTCCCTGGTTTTGCAACGGGGCAGCCTCAGCCAAGCCCCCCTCCCCTTGGCTTGCATGGCATGCTTTTAATAATGCCTTTTAACTTTTAAAACAAAGTTGCAAGCCCCCTTTGCAGAAGCCCTGGAATGGGGGTGTGGGAGGGGAGGATACGGCTGCACCCCACTTGGCAGAAGCGACTGAAAAAGCCATTTGCAAGTCCCCCCACCCGAGGCTGCCCAGGATGGGCTTCTCGCGTGGGGAATGGGGGGTGCTCAGCCTCTCCTGGATGCGGGGGGGAGATCCCCGGGCCGAGCCCTTGCAAAGCTTCTGCCCCTTCCTCCATTTGGGACTGCATCCAGAGCAGGGCTCACTGGCACCCCCCAAAAGCCTCCCACCCCCCCCGCCCCCTTTGGTATATTGCTGATATTCTGCAATATTTTAAAAAATATGTCAGCACAAAAAAAAGTAGCAATCTGCCTTTCGAATTCAGGTATCTTCTGAAGAGATATTATTTATTACTCTTATTTACTACGACGACGACGACTACTACTATCAATTTAACCTTCATTTCGATTCACAGTCTGGGACTGGTAAAAACTTAGCAGTTCAAATCCGAACGAAGAACCTAAGAGCTGTTATAGTAAAGTCTCAACATGTAGGAAGTTCTGAATAAGGTGGTGATTTTTTTGTTTTGCAAAATCAGAATATTCAAGTCTGATAACTTCAACATTTCTATATGTTCAATACCCTTTGGGTATTGCTCCAAGGGAGGGGTATATTAAGGGACTGGTAAAAACCTAAGAGTTTTTACAAAAACTAACCAAGGTTATGTTTACAAAAACTTAACAAAAACTAACCAACGACCTAAGAGATGTTAAGATAACATCTGAATAATGTACACAGTTCCCATGAGTAAGTTGATTGATTTTTTTTTTTGCAAAGTCAGGATATTCAGGTCTGTCAGTTCAAAATTTGTATGTATCTAGGCAGCCCTTTGGTATTACTCCAATTATTATTAGTACAGCCATTGATTTCTTCCTCCACAATTGCTCAACTTCAATTTGAAGATAATGGTATTTTGATATTATTTTTTCTAGTTATTTATCTTCAATTCATGCACCACCTGGTATTGCAATATCAATGAACTGGACTCTTTTCTTTTCCACAATTGTGATATCACTTGGGTTGTGTGCCAGACGTCTTTGTTTAGATTCAAAAATCCCACAGGATCTTGAGTTGTTCATTTTCAAGAACTTTGTCAGTTTGGTATTCCCAGTAATTTTTGCTGCATTTGAACCCAAGCTTCTGGCATGTATGATTTTGGCCACCCGATTAGATAATCAGTTTGTGAGATGATATTATTGGTGTCATCATCATCATATGCCTTTTTATAACTAACTCAAGGAAGCAAACATATCAAATACTCTTTCCTCCTATGTTCCCATAACAACAACCCTGTGAAGGTAGGTTGGATTCTGAGACAGACAGACAGACCCAAAGTCACCCAGTCAATGCTTAAATTATTTAGGGATTTTACTTACTAATGTTGTTTGTTGACATATGAAATATGCTTGCATGGAAGAAACATGAAATCTATCAAGTGGTTAAAAGGTTTAGTATTTTCCTCTGCTTGCGGTTTGGTTGCTCCAACAATTATAGGTAGTCCTTGACTTATGACCACAGATGAGCCCAAATTTTGGTTGCTAAGTGAGACAGCTGTGAGTTTTGCCCGTTTTATGATCTTTCTTACCACAGCTGTAAAAGTGAATCTCCGCAGTTTTGAAGGGAATCACGTCATTAAGTGAATCTGGCTTCCCCATTGATTTTGCTTCTCAGAAAGTCGCAGAAAATGTGAGCCCGTGACCTCGGGACTCTGCGACTGTCATAAATATGAGTCAGTTGCCAAGCGCCTGAATTTTGATCATGTGATTATGGGGATGCTGCAGTGATCATAAGTGTGAAACACAATCATTGCTTTTTTCAGTGCCACTGTGACTTTGAATGGTCACTATACAGAAAGTTATAAGTCAAGGACTTCCTGTAGTTAAGAAAAGGCCTTCTTGAAATATATGCCTACTAAAGGCAGAATTGTCTAATAGGGAACAGTCCCCCCCCCCATTTATTTTATGGTGTCTTTCTGTCAAATGACTTTAATTGCATGTAGAAACCTGAGTAGTCCAGAGCCGCTGTTCACGCTCCACTTGAAAACATTCTGGAGCTCTCCAGAAATATTTGAAGCTCCAGATCATTTGGCTGTGGGCTGGTTTTAGTAACTAAGGAGCTGCCTGCGATGCTCAGGGAATAACCTTGAGCGTCTGGCATTTAAAGAGCTGTGGTGGCGCAGTGGTTAGAATGCAGCATTGCAGGCTAGCACCTCTGCCCACTGCCAGTAATTTGATCCTTAGCGGTTCAAGGTTGACTCAGCCTTCCATCCTTCCGAGGTGCGTAAAATGAGGATTCAGATTGTTGGGGGCAAGAGGCTGACTCTGTAAACCGCTTAGAGAGGGCCACAAAACACTGTGAAGTGGTATATGCATCTTAAGGGCTATTGCTGCCTTCCTTCCTTCCTTGTGCTTAGAATGCACTATTGCAGGCTAATTCTGCCCGCTGCCATCAGTTCGATCCTGACCGGCTCCAGGTTGACTCAGCCTTCTATCCTTCCGAGGTGCGTAAAATGAGGATCCAGATTGTTGGGGCCAAGAGGCTGACTCCGTAAACCGCTTAGAGAGGGCTGGAAAGCTGGATATAAGTCTCGGTTCTTTTGTTATTTAGCTTAATTACTTTCTTAGTGAAGGCCACATGGAAAAATCTTATTCAGGACGGAGAGAAAAATGGAGAAAGCGATGAAGGCTGAAATATTGATACTTCCCCCCACTACCATACACACACAAAATGATGAGCTGTTCTGAAAATTAACAGGCAAAATCTATTCCTGACCCCAAATCCATCTCTCTTCTCTTGGTTTCTTAACCTCACCCGTCTTTTGCGTTTTCCTTTTAAAGTTTAAATCCCAACCTCAAAATTTCCTTCCAGGACCTCTTATCTACTGCAAATCTCCAAGCACCTACCTTCCTACAGCAAATGCTTGTAATGTTCACAAAATCTTGTGCCCCCTCCAGCCCACAAGTGCCTCTCTTTGACTCCCTGTGCATCTTGCTCCCTTACCTCTCATTGCCATGAACTGAGGAGATGGGTTGGGCACAAAACCCATTGGAAGGAAATTGCCTAAGGTGCTCCCGACACACACACACACACACACACACACACACACAAACACACACACACACACAGGTGTCTCGAGTTGTCAGGGACTGCAAATCTTCTATATGCAAGTCAACACCTTCTTCCCACAGTTTCAAGTTTCGTATTATAAAACTTGTTTATCTGCAATTGGGGAGTGGGGAGAGAGAAAGACAGGATGGCTGCTTTGAATTGCAAATATCTTAATATCTGATTGATGCAGGGTAATTACAATTTGTCTTCTCTCTCCCGTGCAGGTAATAATTAGACATTAAGTGAACAGGTGGAGAAGGCAGGCTGGGTGAGAATAAGCTTATACATAGGTAATGGAGGATCTAAGAAAAACGGGGGTTTCCCTCATTGTGGGACGAGACCAGAAGGCAGATTTTAACATTTGAAAACATGCTGGAGGTCTCTTTACAGCCCTTTTATTATTATTTTTTTAAAATAAAATAAAGTTTATTTAAATTTAATATATTTAAAACATTTAAAAAGAAACAAACATATCAACAAATATACTGCATATCCATATCCATATACATTTTGCAGCAGGTATTGAACATTGGTTACATTTTTTTTCCTTTTACCCCATAACATTGACGTGATCTGCCTTGTTACAATATCTTCCTCATTCTTTTAATGTTTTAATTTCACAGAATACTTTATGATTAAATGCACATCCTTCATAGTTTCATAACTTATTCAGTTGTCAAATGTTGCTTTTTCTTTAACCATTTGTACCAGCAGTTCCAAACTTTGTAGTATTCATTACCTTTGTTGTTTTTTAGTAATTTGGTTAGGCTGTCCATCTCTGCACACTCATGCATTTTTTAATGGCCATCTCCTCTGAAGGGACAATAGACAATTTCCAATTTTGAGCATAACTTATTCTGGTGCAGCCCTTTTATTAATGTGCAAGCTCCAGTGTATCAAAATGCTACTTGCCATCCTCTATGACTTTCTTCCCCCCAGGTGCCAAGGCTCGCCTAACCCTTCTTCCTGACCGTTGACCTTTTCCCCAGGCCGGTGGGCACATCAGGAAACCAAACACAACAGGGATACGCTTGCCAGACTCTTCCTTCTTGGTTTCCACGGTTGCTAGAAGGGTTTTTTTCTTTAAAATAACTCCAGGAAGTGAGACAAGGAGCTGGTAGATGCCAAGGGAGGGGTTTATGGACCATCAATACCCCTGGGTGCCACTTGTGCCCCACCCCCTTGCCCCCAAGCAACTTCTCATGAGTCAGAAGAACCTTGCCTAAGCAGACATGGAGAAATTATCTGCTGCATGATCCGGTAAGCCCACGGGAGACAGGAATAATTGGTCTCAATCAGCAATTCTTGGCAAGGGAACCCCCTCATTTAACCTGGCGTAACCTGCCGATCCTCGCCGTGTCCTCGTCTAAACCGGGCTTCTGCTGAATCCCCGGGCTTGTTTTGGAGAGCAGATTCCCGGTTGCGTAACCAGCATGCCTGCTTTTTCCCAACCAAAGCCTTGCCGAAAGATGCCCAGCAGGAATTTCTCAGCGCCCACTGATTTTTGACCTGGCACCATCGTGTTTTAGGCACAAGGGGTTGGTTTTGGATTTTCGTTTTTTGGCCCGGAGCACGAGCGGGACCTAGAATCAATGCACAGTGCCAGGGTGGTACAGTTGCAGAGCATTGCCCTGGTAATTTGACAGGTAATTTCTAAGCCCTCCTTAGTCCCAGAAAGTCTTGGGGGGGGGGGGGGGTGAGGAATATCGGGTGCCACCATTTGCTGACTTCACAAACAAATACAGAATTGATTGAATCAAGATGAAAAAATTATCCTTTTCAGGTTTCTCAAGAGCCGTGTTTTTCCTCCGTTCAGCCGCTCAAATCTTCTGTGCCCACCCCCAAGCTCCAAAGAAGACCTTTATCCTGGCGTAGAGTCCTTGTGATATTGGGGTACGCAGGCAGAAAAGGCCAGCAGTCTCATTTCCAGCGACAGGGAGGGGAGAGAAAGAACCCCACGCCCCTTGATTCTGCCGCCAGGCAATCGGCACATTGCACAGTCCTGTCTGTGAAAATGTCAACCCAGGTTGGGCAACGTACCCTTTGACTGTTGCCAGTCTTCCCTTATCTCACCCGAGTTGGCCAGGGGCCACTTCTGTTTACGCCTTATAGAAAGATGCATGACTCAATTTAATTTGCATTCAAGACGAAGATGTCACCCTTCGGAGTCCGTGGCTTGTTTGCATCTGCTCAAAGCTGGGCCTGGAGGGAATCACCTTTGCAGCCTTGGCAAATTGCAGGAGGGGGGAAGGCAAGAACCTGCCCGTTCTTAAGTCAAGGCGTCAAAAAAGCTTTTCCAGGCTGCTTTTTAATGGCAGCTTTGCACATTTGATCAGGAATCCATGGATTCTTCCTGATAAAACGTACCCCGTTCGCCATTCGCGTTCCAGAGAGGACTAAGAGTTGGCTAGACGAAAGAAAAGAAGCATTACGGGTGACATGATAGCAGGATTTCAGTATTTGAAGGTTAGCCACAAAGAAGAGGGGGCTCAACTTATTCTCCAAAGCACCAGAGGGCAGGACAAGAAACAACGGAGGGAAACTGATCAAGGAGAGAAGCAACCGAGAACTAAGGAGAAATTTCCTAACAGGGAGGACAATTAACCAGGGGAACGGCTTTCCACCAGAAGTTGTGGGTGCTTCATCACTGGAGGTTTTTAAGAAGAGACTGGACAGTCACTTGTCTGAAATGAGATAGGTTCTCCTGCTTGAGCAGGGGGCTGGACTAGAAGACCTCCAAGGTCCCTTCCAGCTCTATTCCATCCTAAGATAGCAATGGCACTTAGACTTCTATACCGCTTCACAGTGCCTTTACAACCCTCTCTAAGCGATGTACAGAGTTGACCTATTGCCCCAACAACAATCTGGGTCCTCATTTTGCCCACCTCGGAAGGACACGGAAGGCTGAGTCAACCTTCCTTCTGGGTGGGGCTGTAAATCAGACCAGAGTTGTTGTTTTCCCATTTTATTAAAAGTTATTGCAAGAGCCAGGCAGGGACTGAACTCTGACCACGGTCTCAGCAATCCCTCTGTATCCAAGGTCAAAAGGCCAGGTCAAAGGTCAGGGGCAAGGCGAAAGCGGGGCTGGGGGAGGGGGTGTCTCATCCAGAACTCCCCATCTTCAGGGCAAAGCTGCTTTCTGAGCTCTTAACCCCTTTCCAACCCATCTTCAATTACACAGGCGGTATTGAACGTTTGGATCACAATTGAGGTTGTAAGACAGTTGTTCAGTGAGTTTTTCCCCATGTTACGACCTCTCTCGCCACAGCTGCTCAGCGAATCCCTGCCTTTGTCAAGTTAGTCCCAAGTGAATCCGGCTTCAGGTTGAGTTTGCTGGACAGAAAAATCTCAAAAAGGGGATGCAGTGACACGACACGCCCTCCCCCTGGGACACTGCAGACCTTCCTCAATACCAGCCAGTTGGCGAGCACCTGGGTTTCCCACCACCACACTTTCAAAGCACTCCCACAACTTCCAAGGGCAACTTCTGCTCCGTGGGTTGGTTGTGTCCTCACTCTCAATAAATTCCTCCTTATTTCCAGGCTGAATCTCTCCTCCTCCAGTTTCCACCCATTCTTCCTTGTCTGGCATTCAGGTGCCTTGGAAAATAGGTTGATTCCCTCTTGTTTGGGGCAGCCCCTCAAATATTGGAAGATGCTCTCCTGTCTGCCCTGGTCCTTCTCTTCAAAAACATAGCTTCCAATTTTTCAAGCATTTTTTTTTTTTCCTTGACTTGCCTTTAAATCTGGAAGTACAGAGGGAGGGAAAGAGAGAGAGAGAGAGAGAGAGGGAGGGAGGGAGAGATATGTTCCTCCCTCCCCCAAGGCCCCATTCCCTTGAGGCCTTCATAGCTTGGGGTGGGGGCCCCTAAAGTTCCCTCCTGTTTTTTCTTCTCTGCCTGCAAAGTTTTGTTTTATTTGCAAGCGAAACCTTTTCATCTTTTATTGTTCCAAAGTCAAAGGCTGGCCTGAAGGTGCAAGGTTTAGTGGATACAGCTGTCCCAGCTGTTGCCTCAGCCCCCACCCCACCCCACCCCACCCGCTTCTGTGGCCAGATAGGTGGTTGTCTAGCAGCCGCCTTGCGCTGCCCTCTTGTAAGGAAACGGGGCGCGCAAAGCAGAGAAGGCTGGTGGGGCTCCCTTGCCTCCTTCTCCAAGGCCTCGACTGCTAACTTGTCTGCCCTCTGACACAATCACACACACTATTGTTTTTGTTGTTCGTTGCGAAGTCTTGTTTGACCCATCGTGGCGCCATGGACCACATTCCTCCGGGCCTTCCTGTCCTCTGCCATCTTCTGGAATCCATTGAAGCTCACGCCGAACTGCTTCCGTGACTCCCTCCAGCCCCCTCCTTCTCTGCCTTCTTCTTC